>OY720460.1:43603547-43971047 GCA_963082715.1 Harpalus rubripes | reverse complement strand
TGTATGTATGTATGTATGTATGTATGTATGTATGTATGTATGTATGTATGTATGTATGTATGTATGTATGTATGTATGTATGTATGTATGTATGTATGTATGTATGTATGTATGTATGTATGTATGTATGTATGTATGTATGTATGTATGTATGTATGTATGTATGTATGTATGTATGTATGTATGTATGTATGTATGTATGTATGTATGTATGTATGTATGTATGTATGTATGTATGTATGTATGTATGTATGTATGTATGTATGTATGTATGTATGTATGTATGTATGTATGTATGTATGTATGTATGTATGTATGTATGTATGTATGTATGTATGTATGTATGTATGTATGTATGTATGTATGTATGTATGTATGTATGTATGTATGTATGTATGTATGTATGTATGTATGTATGTATGTATGTATGTATGTATGTATGTATGTATGTATGTATGTATGTATGTATGTATGTATGTATGTATGTATGTATGTATGTATGTATGTATGTATGTATGTATGTATGTATGTATGTATGTATGTATGTATGTATGTATGTATGTATGTATGTATGTATGTATGTATGTATGTATGTATGTATGTATGTATGTATGTATGTATGTATGTATGTATGTATGTATGTATGTATGTATGTATGTATGTATGTATGTATGTATGTATGTATGTATGTATGTATGTATGTATGTATGTATGTATGTATGTATGTATGTATGTATGTATGTATGTATGTATGTATGTATGTATGTATGTATGTATGTATGTATATATGTATGTATGTGTGTGTGTGTGTGTGAGTGTGTGTATGTATGTGTGTGTGTGTGGATCCTGTTTACACTCTAACTCAAATACTATCATTCAGAAAATTTTGAAACATTGTATTTATACCTTAATCTATTATGGAAAGAAGCCATTAGATTTTGGTGTAAATCAGATAACCGGAAATGGCACTTTACGTGAAGCTCAAAATAGTTTTTCTCTGAAAAATACTTTTAAATGTTATTTTTTCGAGATTTATGTTATTATAAAAATGAAAGATTATTAAATTTTCTATTCTTTTGCATTAATACTTTTTTTATACATTTTATGGATAAATTTATAAAATTATAATTTAAATAATTAATCCCACGCTTTAAACAAACAACTACTTGATTAGACTGTTCATACCTCAAATGTATGTAACTGACAAATAAATGTCACTGTCAAAGAACTAATTTCAAATTGAATGTAAGCGAAATAAATAATTTTATTATAAATACAATTGTAAATAACTTAGCGAATGAAAGTTGACGTTTAAATTATTTTATAGATGTGGTTTCTTTTGAAAACTTTTCCCTATATTTGATTTGAAAGGAAACTGATCCTTATATATTCCGTTACAGAAGTTTAGAATTGTACGCAATACCAGGAGATATTTAAAATGACCTTAGCAACAGGATTCAGGGATGTATTTAAAAAATTTAGTACCGCAAATTCTAGTTCGTTCTTCTCAGGTATAAGCAGCCCTCGAGTCGGTTAGAGGAAATTAAAAATAATCCTATTTCAAAGGACTGCCAAACTATAATAGTTTAAAGGTCAAAATATTTTGTTATAATCAACATAAACGTAAAATGTTTAAAATATTTTAAACGCACCCCTGTTTTCATATTTAAGTACCCTAGTCGGCAATCTATTTTAAGCAAGATATAGTAATGATTTTTTGTGCTTTCCTAGTCCAGTATTTAAATGAGTTCATGCAAAAATTTCATACCTGAATATTTTGTACAATTCTATTCTTTTCTAGTATTTCAAAAGAAACCACATCTATAAAATAATTTAAACGTCAACGTTCATTCGCTAGTCATACCATAAAAAGTTAATATAAATACAAAAGACAAATAACCTGTCAATAACTGTGAAAAATATTTTATATTTTGTACGGTTTCGCATATCTGATCAAAGTGGTACTCATCAAGCTCCGCCCACCACTGCAACCTTAAACCAGATACAGTATATGTATATTGCTCCATTCTCTGCGCCAGGCCTCGAACTCGGCTGTGGCGAGAACGGACTTCTGTGGATATTCTACCTTCATGTCAATGGGAAACCGTTCTCACATCATTGTTTACATTTATTTAAAATAATCAAAATATATTCATTTACTCGCCGATTCATATATCATTTCATTTGAGTCATAACTGTAGTGCAATTATAATGGACGTAATAAATATTTATATAATTTATTTATTTAATTCTGCATCAGATTACAAATATAAAAAATATTTCCTCGTCTTCGTGCACGTGTCACGATCACGAAACTCAAGCCGTGAATACGTGAATGCCCAATCCGAATCGAATCGATACCGATACAAATCATAATTCAATTCACACATAATTGGCACGAGTTCCTATAGAATGTTGAAAGCAGGTATTAGATTTCAAATTTCATTCTTCAAAACACTGGCCCGCTATTATTTCGACATCTGAAATTCAGATCTACTTTTTGTAACTGTTATGTCTGTATCCAGTCAGAATGTTCTCATTGGCTTCATACTGACAGATAATTTGGCTAAATCTAGCGTTATTGTTGCAGTTAATGTACCGTGCATTACTGATAAATTTAATAATTTATACTTATCAAACTGTACGGCGGGATTTGGGTCATTTTTCACGGAGAAAATACACTTGAAGTGTAATCAACTTTTTTACTCTATAACTAATTTCTTTGCAAGTTCCTGGACAGATTTGAATAGTATTTTAAACTACTATTACCTGGTTGTTAAATAACAGTGAAATATCAATTTGATAGATATTTTTGAAGGAAGGGGGTACATTATTACCGTATCTTTTATATTATTATCTTATAATTCTTATCCAAACTATACAATACCTAATAATAAAATATAATAAACTTAGACAAAAGATACACATGAACAAAGCGCAAAATTAATTATCTTGGAAAGTGATGACACATCTTCTCCGGAAATTTCTTATTCCCGCCAATCGAAAATCATCTGCAAAAATACCTTAATTAAATTTTATTATGCCAGAAAATAGCTCAATTCAGTGCTACTAGAATTCTCTTGTGCCTCGTGCATTCGTCTTCTAAGTCGACGCAAGTGAGCAAGTGGGCCTTTGTTTGTTCTTGACCACAATGATATAAAGTGGGTTCTAGTTGGTTCCATTTTTTACCTCCCGTCATACCGAAGGTAAGAGAGGTAATGTTATCGGTGCAAAAATTCGATGGTGAGTTTTCAGTAACTAAGCACGAATTAGGGTCCCCACAACACGTTTTTACTATTTTTACGATGATGTCTGTCTGTGTATGTGCGTGTGTGCGTGTGTGTGTGTGTGTGTGTGTGTGTGTGTGTGTGTGTATGACGATTATTTCCTCCACGATAACTCTTACAAAAAACTTCCAAAAATTTATTTTTATATTTTGCGTTCATAATGAAGTCATTACGATACGCAATTGCGTATCGTAATGACCTTCATTTCGATACGCAATTTTTTGTTTTAGACGGTTGGTACTAGATGACGTTTCTTTAACCCATTTTTACCTAATTTATTTTTAGTTAATTGACAATTCCTTTTAATAATATAATGTTGAAATTATTATTATTATTTTTTATTTAGGGAAGATTATTTACATGAAAATGTACAAATGGTTACAAATACAATCACAAATTTTGACGCGTGCGAAAAGAACATGTCTTATACAAGATGTTCTTTAATATACTAATTTTCCGTATTTAAGCTTTCTACATTCATATAAAGAGTAGATTAGATTTTGGATAAAATTTGACAGCCGGAAGTGACTCTTTACTTGAAGCCCATAACAGTTTTTAATGAAAAACTATATTAAAATATAATGCAAAACTTTTAAATTTTAATATTTAAGACTTTTATATCAAGGGGAACAACATATTAGATTTTGGCTGAAATTAATAAACCAGAAGTGACACTTTACTTAAAATTCTGAACAGATTTTCATGAAAAATATATTATGATATATTCCAAAGCTTGTCAAATTTAGTATTTAAGACATTTATATGAAGAGGAACAACATATTAAATTTTGGCTAAAATTGATAATCCGGAAGTGATACTTTACTTGAAGCTCTCAACAGTTGTTCGTGAAAAATATATTATGATATATTCCGAAACTTTTAAAATTTAGTATTTAAGTAAATATGAAGGGGAATAACATAGTAGATTTTGGATACAATTGATAAACCGGAAGTGATACTTTATTTGATTTTTGTGAAAAATATATTCATATATTCCAAAACTTGTCAAATTTAGTATTTAAGACTTTTATATAAAGGGAAGCAACATATTAGATTTTGGCTAAAATTGATAAACCGCAAATGATACTTTATTTGAAGTTTTGAACATATAACTTTTCAAATTTGGTATTTAAGACATACTAGATGTTTTCTAAAATTGATAAACCGGAAGCACTACTTTACAGGAAGCTATATACGGATTGACATCAATTTAGAAGAAGTTTCATAAAAAAGTAAAAAAAGATAGTGGAGGGCCCCATTGATTGAAATAAATTGTGAGTCGATCATATCCATTGATTGACTGTTGTAGGTTTCAAGTAATCAATTTAGCAATTTTCGTTTAATAGGGGAGTCCGTGAGGTGAGGTGATGCCTAAAATTAATTAACATATTACTGAATAACTATAGAAGTTTATATGTCCGGATCAACACGGAAAGGACGTCCTAAGAAAGATGAATCCAGACCAATGTGGGAATCTTCAAAGTCATAGTTTTACGGACAGTTTTCCTTTCGCATGAAGCAAAAATTTCAAAGGATGTCGCAATGCCTTAAATCAAGTTAAGTGGAGACGGGCATGCAAATATGCGACCCCTGCAGCGACAGAGGAATAAACTATTGTATGTGTTCTAATTCTAACTGAACGCGAGTTGTCAAATAAATTAAGAGAGCTAAACAAGATCTTGTTGGCATTAAAAATGTCGGTCCACAATTCATTAATATCTGATTGCACGTATATATTTACTCATTTAGATTATCTGAAGCTGGGAGCATAGCCTGGTAAACTGCCAACAAAGTAACATTCCTCATTCAGTAACTTCCAAACGGATCTCGTTTCCAAGCAATGAGCCAATAAACTTCGTATTATCAACCCATATATCATACAATACACATATCCAAAGGCTGTGCCCTCACTAGTCTAGATTACTGCTTGCCATTTAAATTATCCAAAGAAAATAAATGTATATGTACTGTTTCTATTTTTAACGGCACTGGAAAAATGGAATGCAGTACTAACGGTAGTTGAGTAACACCTACTAACACTATTTTTCAAAAAGTAGTTAACTCATTAAACGATTAAAAATATCTTGATACATTTTTATTTACATTAGGTCAGAATAACACTTGCCACTAAAATATACAGTACTGTTTAAAAAGATGGATACCTACACCTGCTGATGCTTAAAACACAATGACTCAAAATTTTAGTCACCGTAACTATAGTTTGTTTCAAAATATTTGCAAACGTACCTCCCTGGATGACAGGGTTGTAACAAAATATTTGAAATCCAGCGCACGAAATATTTAATGTTTCACTTGAATTTTAATGAATACAAAACAAAGAATATGTATAGTAGGTATATTAATTACCGGGATTTTAAAAAAGTACCTCTGCATCGTTTTCCAAAATTTTGCTAATCCTCCCCTGACGCATAAGATCGTACATACCATGCTGTTTGCGATATACCGCGTCATTACGAAGACAGGTAGATTTGCAAATATCTTGAAACACACCATAACTACTGTCCGTACGATATAACTTGGGGAGGCAAAATAATATAATTCAGTTCACTATTCCTAAGTTCCGTTTTGTCAAATATTTATTTTTACTTCGATGCCGCACAGGTTCAGAAGTGAAATAGTGATTTTATTATGTTTTATTGCCTTACACACAAAGCAAAATTCACCCTAATCCACACAAACTCGGAGAGTCAGGTAGATACATTTTAATCCAAGAAGTTATATTCATACATAAGCGTAGGTGCAGTTTTTTTGCTAATAATTAATTTAAAAAATTATTAATTGTAATATGTTTTATATATTAAATAATTCATTCCAATATAAATATTTTTTTTTGTAATATTCGTAATTTTATTGAACTTCATTCATCTTTGGTACGCCTATGAATTTTATGACTTCTCCATTACCGCAATGATAATGTGAATTACCCTCGCTCGCCAAGTTACATCGTACGGACAGTAATTACCATGGCCACCATTTAAAAATACGTTGGAATGATTAAAAAACAACTGAATTTGTTATTTTAGTCATAGCATAATCACCTCTGATTAAGATATTAAGAATAATACTACCAGTTAATGTTTTCTAAATATTAATTTTATTATTAATGAAATTTACAAAACACGATCAAACTGAATATTTTATTTTTCTATTGTTTCCTTTTGCTTCTTTTGATCCCTGTCAAACTTTTGCGGGAAGAAGAGACAAGTTTTTAAAACCTGATCAACCAATGTTAATTAGCTGTGGGATAATTTGCAAAACATTTAAAAATCAATTTCTAAGTTTTAGAAAAACTAATGCAAAGTGTGCCTAAAGTATATTAAACCTTATAAAAGATAGAGCTTTTTTCCGATGAATCGAAGTATTATTAAACAAATATAATCATTTTGAAGTGTACCTAATTATTGAACCATATTTTTGGACGCTCCTATACCAGGTAATGAATAAAAGATTAAATACATATTAATGATAAAAATTATTTTGAAAAGTAAAAATTAAAAAAAATATGTTTGCTCTCGATTGGTTCCGAACCCAATTCCACGAATTTTACTTCGAGTTTTACTTATTACCAAGCGCACACGCTACCACCAACTATCAGAACCGTTGCTTTGACCTTTTTTTCGGTATATGAAGAACAATCCTGGGAATTCTACAGTTTCTCTTAATTTTTCTGATATTAAACATATAAATTGACTGATTTGAAATATAATCCATAGAATTAGTATCCCCAGATAAGCATACAAAATTTCAACTTAATATTTTGCACTGGCGAGATACTATTCACAATTAACTGATTTTCCATGTTAATCCCCCATGTGTCGGTTGGCCTAAGACACCCGGTATATTATATAGAACCAAAATATGTACATAATCGGGAGAATAAAAAAATATTGTTTGTTACTCGGTATGTGGTTATATGTGTTTTACAAAATGTCGGAACCATCTGAAGTAACTTGAAAATAAAAAATCTTGATGGTTATAGGAAACTATTAAACTATATTATAATATATGGTTCTATTTATTACAAAATCTTGATTTATAGACAGCAATATATTGGTTTTACGATATTACATCAGTGTTAAACAATTCAATAAAATAATAAATCATAAATTATATGTCCATTTACACATGACAGCAGATTTAGAAACTGAAATCAAAACCATTATCAAGTTACGAAATATTTATATAAATAAATCATAAATTTGCATGATTTAATTTTAAAAACCGCATTCTTCCAATACTCCATTAATTCAGAAACTGTAATTAATTATTCTAGATTTCAAAATTAATTATAACACTTTCTTTCCTATTTAAATATTCATATGTATTTTTATATTTAGGTATAATTATACGCCCGTAGCATGGCCGGCTTTTTGCGCTTTTATGCATATGCACAATTTGCTCAGAGGCCACGTGCCGTGTACTTAAGTCACGATTTATAATATACTGGTTGTCACTTGTCACTGATTTCATTGTTTTCGGGGTTCTGATGAATGTTTCCTTGAAAATTCGCTTTGTGACAACGACCCTAATTTATCATTATGTTCGTTTTAGTCAGGAAATATAATATTAAAATATCAATTTACCTTTTCAGAATTGAATTTACTTTTCCTGTAATTCAAGTTGAAAATATATAATACTTATACATATTTTAAATCGTGACTTAAATTTAAATTATTCTTTGTTCCATATAAAATAATTTGGACGAAATACTGGTCAACTAAAAATAATTTGGACGAAATACTGGTCAACTATAAAAGAATCTTTGCTCGCGCATATCTAATCTACCATACTCCTTCACAATCTACTGTCACTGTCTTCTTATTTTATACTCTATAGTGCGAAAGTTTGAAACGTTATTTACAAATCATGTGACGTTATGATAAAACTTTCGATTTCTTAATTACATTTTAAAGAATTTATGAATATTGATATACATACAGTATAGATTAAAGTATGGAATATTAAAAAAAGAGCGAAGTTTCATTTGTTTTGAAGTTATGACGTCATCACAAAAAAATTTAAATGGCAATATAGATTTTTAGTAGTGGAATCCGATAGCCATTTTTCTTCCCTAAGTTTACATAACAAAAATTCTGAGAAAATTCGAGATGTAAAACATGATAAACGAAAAACTCTAAATTAAAAAATGATATCTAGGTAGGTATCTTGATTATTCATTATTATTAAATTTTCAGCCCGATTTTTCTCAGAATTTTTGTTATGCAATCGTATAATTTATTTGTATGATCAAAAAGGGAAGAAAAATCACTATCGGATTGCATTACTAAAAATCTATATGGTCATTTAAAGTTTTTAGTGATGACGACGTAAATTAAAAACAAATGAAAGTCGGAAGGCGAATCGCACATATTAATGTGTATTTTTAAAAACTAAAAACGACGTGTTTTAGCATTTTTAAGAAAACCGGTTGAGTTCGCTGTTTTTTTAAATATTCCATACTTTAATCCCACACTGTATATTAATTTATTTCGCACTAATAAACAAATACGCGTATACCTAGTCGGTAACCGTGAAATCCACGGTTAAAATCTGTCAAATCGTAAAACCAGCCAAATCGTAAAATATGCCAAATCGTAAATGCTGTTAAAGGTAAAAACTGTTTAATGCGGCAACTTTTTACAAAGGCGTTTCTTCCGTTCCGTTTTATCCGTCAATGCAACTATGAAGACGTATGAAATTTAAACCATTCATATGTTCCGTTGCGTTTCATCCGTCTTGACAGTTTTGAAACGTTAAATAAAACGTCTCTATGGCATCGTTTTCAAGGTCACGCACATCCTGTACCGAGTAGCAGATTAGACGAACTTTGTCCGTCACTGTATTTGCGGAGACATCAATTTCTTTTAATGAATTAATATTCTAATTAACCAATCACAAACTGCAAAAAGAGAAACTTATGGAAAACTTATTATCATAAAAGCTGTCAAACGGTAAAACTGTCAAGTGGTAAACAGTGTCAAATTATATAAACTGCCACATCATAAAAGCTATCGCCTAATCGTAAAACTTGCAAATCTTTAAAGCTGTCAAATTGTAAAACTGTACAAATCATACTCGCTTTTTGTTCTTCGTGCGCTTTTTTTAAACTATCGACGTTCCGTTAATCTTCTACACACCCTGCGGCCGGTCACATGCGGGCGGTAAAGTCGTGCAAAAGCCCGGCGACTGGTAAACAAAACCTCAAAAATACAATTAGAAATAGCATCAACATAATTTTTTTTAATGGTATCAGGGCTGGGATCCCAGGACTACGCTATGATAGCGTAGCGACAAATAACATGTCGTTTCCCCAACATCCGCGGAATTTAATAGGGAAAGGAAGTTGAAACGTAAGCGTAATCGTAGCGTAGTTTATTCCCGGAAATTCCTGCAATTACGATTTGCGAGGAACAATATCTCGACATTTTTTCCCGGCTTTTTTTTTGAAATTTTATTTTAGATAATATTATACCTTGACGCCTGTTCTTTTGCTTTGCATGTTTGTGTATTATGCCTGCCTGTTACCTACTCTTACTCCGTCAACAAATATTGTGATGCTACACAATATTTGAAATTACTTGGGAAATTTAAAAACAAATCTTAGGAATTTCGCTGGGAATTTTCGGGAATTTTTCCGCATCATTCATTTCGGGAATTGACCCATCACTACGCGTAGTCTAAAGCTTCACTAGTTTTTAGTAGAATAGCTTGAAGGATTTCTTTAGAAATTACTTCCAAAGCTCCAAGCTTGACATTTAAAAATATAAATAAAATAAAAATAAATATAAATGTATCATCACGGCTTATTACCCATTGCTGGGTGTGCTAATCTGCTTTGTTCGCAGATATCGGTAATGATGATGACAGTTTGTACCGTGCGGGCATTTACCAGGCGGCACCTCGCGGGCACTCATTGCTGGCATGGAGAGTGCACCACAGGGGTCAATTTTGTGCCATTTAAAATTCAAAATATTTCGTGTCGGTCGGGATCAAACCCGGTTCCCCAGATTCGCGACCAGGCACGCAGCTACGAGAGCCCATAAAAAAATCACATAACCAAATAGTCAGCAATGCAACGCATCGCCTTATATTATTTTGTGGTATGGCCACCTGGCCAAATGAAATTTTTACATATCAACAAACTTTAAATGTATTTAATAAATAATTTGAAAACATTTCATTTGATTGCAGTAGTGCGTGAAACGTAGTGCAGGTACATGCCTCAGGCCGAAAGAGGTTTACACCCTTGGACGAATACAAGGCCTTCGCTCCGCGTCGGGCTTCAAATTTCGTCTGCAGGCGTAAACCTTTTCTTTCGACCCTCTACACGTAAATAACAATTATTTTCTCTATTATATTGCCCCCTTGAGCCTGCCACGGTCTCTCCGCTCTTGCATTTTTGATTTCCAAATCTCTTATACGGATCGTGCGTCATTCATTCATTGTCCATTCAAGCTAACTGTCTCTCTTCTATGAAATAAAATAAATCTGAACTGTTTAAAAATCGGGGGGCCACCGGTCGCACCTGCCTCACACCGGCCCTGATGCATAATTTGCTAAAATTCGCACCTCCATTAAAAATAATAATGTTTTTCTACATAAAGGTGACCCCAATTTTGAAGGTAAAAATAAATATATTTTGGGTACAACATGGCTAATAGAATCGTTTACAGACTGTATAAAAAGCGTTAGCAATTTGCTTAACTTAGTTGTTTTTTTCTTACAGCGCATTCCTTTGGAATTTGGTTATTTGACAGGAACCTTGGCGATATAAAATGGTACGAGGATATTCGCCAATGGGCAACACAGCACGGCACATGCTATACAGTTCAGAAAAACAGAAACTCACAACCTACTCACGAAATACATAAATTAATTTCAACCTTCTGGACTAATTAAATTATATTAATTAAAATGAACACTGTTTTACAACTGTTCTTAGCACATTTGCGTAGATTTACAAAAGTGGACATGACTCAACATTTTTTTTTTTTTGCTTCGCTACTAAGTGCACTGTTTTAAAAATAAATTATGCATTGAAAGTATATTTTTTCTTAAGATACCAATACATTTCATTTTGAATTATTTCATAATAAATATTTTTTGTTTTATTCTGGTTTTCACGCGAAATTTAAAGGATAATCAAGAATGCAAATTTAATAATTAAATTGTTCTATGACACTGATCTGAAAAATGCTGTTTTTAAAAACTTTTATTTCCAAAAAAAATTAATTGTTATTTATTTTAATCTCATATTATTTGGTTTTTAATTCTGAACAAGATTAATACGTAAATAATTACAGCAATACCAAAAAATTAACATTCCCTATAGATATTGTCGGTAACCCTTCTACCGTGAAGTGTAGAGCAAAAGCTGTCATATCGTAAAACGGTCAAATACTAGAACTATCAAATCATAAAAACTGTCAAATTGTGTAAGTGATCAAACAAAAGCTGTCAAATCGTAAAAACTGAAATAATAAAAGCTGTCTTCGTAAAACTATCAAATCAGAACAGCTAGCAAATCGTAAAATCTGTCAGATCATAAAAGCTGTCAAATCGTACAACCTGTCAAATTATAAAAGCTATCAAATCGTAAAACTAATAAATCGTAAAAACAGTCAAATTATAAAATTATCAAATCGTAATAATAGGCTACTTGCGCGGTACTGAAAATCTGATATCTATCACTAAATACCTAAAGTAAAGTTGAAAACGTATGTAAAAATATAAATTTTATTTTAAAAACATATGTTTTTTAATAAATTAAGAAAAAATATTTTCTTTGACGTCATTATTTTGAACTGGAGAAAGGGATGCATATTTAAGAATGTAACCTGTAGATGTCGAGCGAGTGCGAGTTTTAATTTGACTTTGACATTAGTTCATTTTTCTACCACTGGCTCTCTTCTTTATTATTTACAATTTGCGTGGTTTCTGTTACTTTTATTACGTATTTCGATTTGTTAAGCAGGATTTTAACTTAGCTTATACTCGTACCAGATTAAAATGACAAACGAAAATATTAACTTCTAATCTATTATTCAAACGTCAAACAAATGATCACATGCCGTTGCTTTTGGACGTACCGATGTTATTGCTTTCCGGCCATTCATTGGTTTGGCGTAATTCTACGTCATACACGGCAGTAATTTAAATATCAAAATTTCATTCATTGTTTTCTGGCCAATTTTTGAAAATTTTGCCAAAAAAAAATCTGATGTGGCCAGCACATATCCTCTCGCCAGATATTTTACCGGGTTGTACGCATAAAACGAAAAATATTTTTAAATACAAATACATATATTCATGTCGCACTACAAAATAATTCTCACATATATTTGCAAAATCTATGGGATATTTTAATATAAATTATGTACAATACATACATTTTCTTTATTTTCAATATCCTGAATTTTTTCTCTACTTTCCTTTTCTTTATATTCGTAATTTTTTCGCAAATTCCTTTTATATTCTTTTTTACGTATATTCTTTTGCGTTGGTGACTTTTTATTTATTTTCATAATCTTCATAATGATGTACAAATATTTTTGACAGTGGCATACAAATATTTTTGACAGTGACATTTATGTGTTAATTACAAACATTTGAATTTCTTGCCTTGAAGTAGTTTGAACTGAGAATTTTTACATCAAATTATTTTATATGCATTTCTTTATCACTAAATCTACAGATGATATAATAATGAATTTATATTTTTCGAATAAAGAATTTCACGTTCTTTAATATAAGTATTTACATAAATTTTCGATAAATAATATTTAGATGATTTTTTTGTTTTAACTACTACTTCCGGTTGTCCAATTGTTACCATAACTTAATCAACTCTTCCCGTTATTGTTAGATTGAGGAATCCGTAATTAAAAATGTCTTAAGTCTTATAGTATTTGAGAAATCGTGGATCCAACATTCACACACACATACAACATCGTAAAAATGTTATAATCGGATTCTAGGGACCTTAAAACGTGTTTATTCACTAAAATCTGGATATGCGATTTTTAGTATGAATCCAATACCTCTCTTAGCGAGAGGTAAAAATATGGGTAGCAAGTTCTTATCTTCTCTTCAAAAATATTAAATAAAAAAAATGGCACGCAAGTAGCCCATTATCAAATCATGATAACTGTCGTATTGTAAACACTATGCAAATTATAATCACTATCAAATCGTAAACATTGTCAAATCCTAAAAGTGTACTAATCGTGCCAACTTATCGTCTTGTTGCTCGCGCATCTCTTGCTTCTTCTATCGACTATTTTTCTGTTTTAGTACCTATCTTCTCTATTATTATGTTGTACCAGATCTGCTTGAGTCTGCCACGATGTTTTCTCTTCTATATTTATGACATTCGAATCTGTTTACTGGTCTGGTCGTAAATTATCTACAAACTAACTGCTTCTCATTTAATATTTGTGTAAATTTCTTCTTAAGAGGAAGCAAGTGGGTGTGTATAAAATGTCTTTATTTAATCTTTGAGTGACTATAATTATCTCCCATGCGAATTACTCTTACAAACACGTTTCAGATAACGCGCGCTTTAATATATCATTATTTGACTGATTGAGCCCCGGGAATGATTTTTATACTCAAGGTTCATATCAAACTTTCAACTTGCATAAGGAAATTTGTTGTCTGATATATCTTTGATAGCATGATTAGCATATAATTAAAATATCCGTAACTGACCTAGGCACACAAAAAGTTTGTAATATTTATTAATTGTGTGCTAATTTTTTTACTAATATTTGAACTGTATGACTGGTTTAAAAATTCGGGTCTGTATTTGTATGCATATGACTTGTGTCATTAGTATTTTGATTAATTATGCAAAATAAGTCACTTTATTTATAACCACTTTCATATGCAAAAAATATATTTGTTTATTAATTACATTGTATATATTGTTTTTCACATAGCGATTGTTTTTATATCTTATGATTGTCAAACATTTTGAAAAGCACGCAACCGGAAGTAGGTTACTACCTGCTTCGGACAGCAAAGAAAAAGATTAATATGTAATTATAATTCGTGTTCTGCATCTTCTTCTAACATCCATTCATTAGGACAGGACGAAGTCAGCAATAGCCCGGGTTGCAAATAGTACTTACAACTCTTAACCGAGAACATTCCGCTCTCCATACTATACTAAAATATTTACTATGTTTACATGCAGTTTTGAAAATGGTTTTAGTTTTCAGTCAAAATTATGCAAAACTGTTTACATGCAGTTTTCAAAACAAGTTTAAAAATTGATTTGAAATCAGTTTTGGCGCATGCGCATTTAGCTGATGTAAGTGACAGATCCTCTTCACTCCAAATACTTCGTTTTATTCCAATTATTTTTATACTTCGTACCACTACGCACTAAAACTACACAACTGTCAGTATATTTGCAGAGTAACACAAAGCGACAGAAACGTTATGCTCTGTACGCATGCGCAGTATCGAAACTGAATTTTAAGTGTTTACATGAGTAGTTTTGAAACTAGTTTTCAAGTCCAACCCATGAATTTTAATTTTGGTTTGAGATAATTCAAAACCGTTTTGACACTGTATACACGGCGTTTTCAAAACTAAAAACGTTTTAAAAACGGTTTCAAAACTGCATGTAAACTCAGTAATTATAAAACTGCCTTATCAAAATATGACTAATTTCATTAAAATATAATAACTACTTGCGCTATAACAGTATGACATCACAACTTCAAAGTTGCAGCAGTTTTGAGCGAAGAATATAATTTTATATTGTGTTCAAAATTTCACACTTTAACCGGGAATGGGGGGGGGTCATCGATTAAGTATGTAAAGTATTTTTTTTCTATTTTGCGTCTGTAACAAAGCTATTGCAGCACCTAAAATTAATTTAAGTTCGTTTATAGCTCATTCGAGTGCTGTAATAGATTAATACGATTTCTTTTTTTAAGATTGGTGGCTAGGAATGTCAAAAAATATCAAATGTCAAATCTCGCTAAATAAACGAATACAAACGATTGTCAATAATATTATTTTTATATAATTATGAATTTAAAAGTAATAAACAGAGTAGTAAAGTTATAAAGAAAGAGAAAATATCGTACATATTTGTTATTACAAAAATAAGGTTACGTTGTTGAAAATCAAACGTCTCATTAATCAACAACTAAATTTTGAAACTACAATTTTTAATTTAAAAGGCTCATAAAAGGCGCAAAATAAAAAAAAATAGTTAAAGAACTCATTTCATAATTATCGATTATTTTGTTCGAAAAGTTAAACAACTCTGCTGCGCGTCGTTACTAGTGCTGTTGACAAAAATTTGAATTTTTAAATATTCGAAATTCGAAAAATAAGCTTTATACTTTTTTGAATACGAATTTCGAAGTCAAAATTCGGAATATTTTTCGAATTTACAATGACATGACTTGTTTAAACTTGCTCTCTGAGCTCTGAGTCCAAACGCCGAGATTTGTCGCTTATTTGTTGAAAGTAAAATACTCTTAATTAACATGTCGCCGCGAGGTACAATTTGGAAATAGTTTTTCTGAAATTAATAATAACAAAGCAAAGTGTAATAAATGCCAATTTACTTACACTTGAAAATATGTAATTCTAACTTCGTAAATCCTCGAAATTGGAATTTTGAATGTGTATGAAATTCGAATTAGTCGTTACCCAAACATTCTTCTTACAAAATAAAATGACAATTATGACATTTGTTGTACTATTATTCGTAATCATTATAGTAATATGTCGATTCCTAGGTTGGGAAATACGTCATTCCTAACTATAATGACAATCTCTTGGGTAAGAAATAACAGATTTCACTTCCACTCCACGAGTTGGAAATGTTTATGTTGGGGTTGCCTAGCAACATTGCTAGAGATCTCTTTAATAAAGTAGGCTAAACAAATTTAAATAGGCTGTCAAAAATATTTAAAAAATTAAAGATTATTACTCATTGATTTATTTTGAAAATTGTGAATAAAATAGTATACATACCTCGGTGGGAGTTTCATCAGAACTTCGCGGTGTATCCTGTCTTGAGGCTACGCATCTCGATAATATACGTATACATAAACCCTCGGCTGTAACGAAACATACCTCACCTCGGATGTAATGTACTAATTCAAAATTTTACAATATACTAACACGTGGTTTACATGTCGGGTAACCTTGTAAACTGAGTCTCCCCTCTTGTTGCTTAAACTCGGCCTCTAGCGTGGTTGACACGTCGGGTAACCTTGTTTAAGATAGTACTATTCCCCTTGCTCCTGAAATGCCCCATACGACTGCGGGCGAAACGTTGAGCTCTGACTCAAAATATGACACAGTCCATTTTCGGAAAACGAATATTTCTCATGACTCTGACTGTGGAAGCCTACGCAATTATTGTATTTCAATAACCAAACCATATACATTTGGACAGTGTGTAAACGCTAAAATTCAGCTTTTATTCAATCAATCAGACAAAAAAAATCGAAAATGAGTACGAGACTCAAAGAAGCGATCTTTGTGTATTTATTCTACACAAAAAAATAAGTCAAACATTGTGAAAATAGTTGGCAAAACAGTTTTCATGTATCAGCTGATAAGTTAAAACGGCGCCATACTGCGATGAAGAAAATTAGTACGCTTTCTAGTGAAAAATAAAACACTATTATAATTAATTACAATTTTCGAATTTAGACAAAAAAAAAGTATGCGTAATGTATAACCGGATTTATGCTTATCTACTAAAATCTGACTGTAATATACAATTTTTTTTATTAACGATATAGAATTAGTTTTTACTTCCTAAAGCCATTGATCATTGGACTATGATTCATTGGAAAAATCAGTACATTTACATTTACCAGCAGTTACATTAGCATATATGTACACACAGATATTGATATTGTTATATTTATTAATACGCATTGCATTTCAATTCAAACTTACTGATGATATCAATATAAATACCTACCCAACCCAGTGTATTAATTTCAACTCATTCCGCTACCAATACCACAGTCTCTGGTAAAAATCCTGTTGCAGCCTATAAAACTGCTCCTTCTATCCTGGGTGTACTACCGCATAAATCAACGAATGATTAACGCAGGCACATACACACACCCCATTTGCAGCGGAACTATAAATTACCACAAAAAGGTAATTAAAATTACATCACGATCAATAAAACATGATTGCAGAACCGAAGAATTCGAAGTGCTGCACGCCGGCTAGCTTTGTTAGCGCTGATGTCTTCCAGACGTTTTATTAACTATAACAAACAGACGGAGATTGGATATAAAGTCCGCGAAAAACCAACAGAGAGATTAAATCAGAATTAGTTTCATATTTCAAAGTTACAAATCATAAAATGTTGCAAAATAATTGCATGCAGTCCTACTCAAATACCATTTCACCGTTATGCCTAGTGCACACGGAAAAACTTTTCGCCAATTTCCTGAAACTTCTTTCCTGAAGAAGAAAAATTTGGATAAACATTATTATGAGTATACAATGTACCGTGTATCCATACGAGAAAAGTGGCAGTTTCCACAAAACTAGTAATTTTTCTCTCAAACCCCTAGGCTCTTGAGATATTATTTTTTCGAAAGTGAACAAGAAATATACGAGTATATTTAAATCAAACTAAATGTAGAAATGAAATAAACCAAACTATGTATATGTACCTACTTATAATTAAATAATAAAAAATTCTGACAACTAAATTTAAATAAAAATAAATTTACGAAGTAAACTAAACTATACTCTGTTTCAATTAAGCCAGTCAGTATTGCAAAGAATAGGGCATAGTTTTGAACAAGTTTACCCAATGTAATTTTGGCTACTAAAAATTGGCGCTGATGCGAGCGCCATCTACTGAATGGTTTAATTAGACCAGAGTATATATAAACAAGAATTCTAAATAAACAACTGAAATATACGAAATAATATTTATTTATGCAACAAGTGTGTAAAGTAGTACTTTTTTGGCCGAGTGCGATGTTTTGTAGCACGAGACAAAAATTCTATTTTACACACGTGTTGCATACAACAATTTTCCTACAACCGAAATATTAGTAATGTTTTTTATAATACTGAGTGTACATGCAGGCATCCAGCATCTTCAAATACTGTTAGTGCTCACAATAATGTACAAAATGTAACTTAAACACTTGGAAGAATCTCAGACAGAAGTGGATTAGTCTTCTATAATTGTATAAATTAATATTAATGTTCTTAAAAAGTAGTACTCAATCTGTCAAATAATTATTACATTTGTTTCATAGAGTATATATTAATATTTCTTAATAAATTTTATTACTTTCATTATTATTTACTCCCTAATGGACCTTTTCAATTTAAAGAGATAGAAGATATGCGCATAGTAAGAACAACTGAGATCTATAGCGTTTGTTTCTAAAAAAAATTAGACGTAAAATCTGAGAATATCTCAGATGACTTTAAAAAATCTTATCGAAATAAGTTGCAAAAGCTTTTATTGAAGTTAAAATGTCTAAAGATGCAAATTTTCACCGAGAATACAGGTATTTTAATGACTGCAATATTTTTGACGTTTCGTTTGACAGCTCAACTGGCAGTTGTTCGCGCTATTTTCTTACTATTTGCAGCGATAGAAAGAGATAGTCGTTAAATTTAAAAAGTCCATTATCTACTTGACATGTAAATTAACTGAATTTTAATGTTGCCTAGCAACGGCTATTTACTTTTACACTGTAAGGACTGCGTAAAAAGAACTTTTCACGCACAGTTGTAGAAAAACAAAATTTTGTAATCAAGAATTATTGTAACCGACGCCAAAAATCAACGTTTTAATGATTCTAACATCTTTACAAAAAAAATGTGATAATACATGAGAAGTTAAGTGATGTTAAAAAGTTTTCTCAAAACGTATTGTTTTACCGGCGCCCTTAATTTTCGAACATCTTTTCTTTACTTGGGAAACAAATTTCTAGTGACTGACTATAAGTTTCTATACTAGTTATTAGGTGTAGAATTTGAGCATAAACTTTTTTCACTATCTACGAGTATATCAGTGTCTTCTCTTTGATCTCATATCCATCCCAATCTTCTCTTAGCTTTCACCATCCCCTTTTTACCTTCCGTCACCTTTAGGTAAGGAAGGTATTGTCTTTGGTCAAAAAATTCGGTGGTGAGTTTTTGATGAATAAGCACGTTTTAGGGTCCCTAGAATACGATTTTACTATTTTTACGATGATGTCTGTATGTGTGTGTGTGTGTGTGTATGTATGTATGTGTGTCTGTGTGTGTGTGTGTGTGTGTGTAACAAAATTTTCGTCTACGATAACTGCCATACTACAATTCTAAATTTTTTAATTCTTTCGTATTTCTCTTCGTTACATCCATGTGAAGAGCTGATTAGATTTTGGTTAGAATTGGACAACCGGAAGTACCCTCATTTGAAGATTTTAACAGTTTTTCTTGAAAAAACTATGTTAAATATCATTTTTTCACATTTAATGTTATTATAAATATTAAAGAATATTTTATTCTCTATACGATTTGACTGCATTTTATACTTAATATTAAATGGATATAGAGTTAAAAAATTATAAAGATATTAAATTTCATAAAGTAGCCATAGCTATGAAAACAGCTACTATATTAAGAAAATTTTTATTGAAAGATGTCAGTGTCAAGTGAAATTGACATAGTGTGTCTTATTATTATTAATATTACTGGAAATATAGGATCTTTTGCTTTCTGTATGTAGTGTATGTAATTTGTATAAAATTTCAAGGTAATTTACAAGAAATAATAATAATAATAATAATAAATCTTTTATTTCTGCAGATACATTACACTGTATATAGAAAACGTCACAAAATAATAATTTTCTGTACGGAATTTGCATAAAATACATGCAATTGCCGAAAGGTAAAGTACAAGAAATATAATATTTAGCAAGGAACTTTCTGTATGAAATTTGTACAAAATACATAAAACTGACGGAAGGTAATGTGCTGGCCACATCAGATTTTTTCTCTTGTTTTGCTATCCAAAATACCTTCGCTGATCTCTTGTCTTTAATCCGTACAAAATGTCTTCACCAACTCAATTATATTTCCGCAATAAAGTTTAGTATCACGGTATCGGTTTCGTTATTGTCAAAAACTGTAGAAAATACTAGCCAGTTAATCGTGGTTAACCGGCTAATCGCAGTTTGCTAACTTAACCGGAACAACCTCTTACTTCGGTGGGCAGGTTATCCGGATAATCGACGCGAAAAATCAGCAATACCACTGCCAGTAACCGGTTCACCAGCTAACAGCAAGTAAACCTTATTAAACCAAAAACAATTTACTGAATATATTCGTCAATTTGATTAAAATTAATAACTAGATTACTTGCAGCTTATTGCTTATCCGATTAACCTTCGGATGACAGAAACGGGAACCAAACTGACCTCAATGATTTTTTTCAAATAACATTATTTTTTAGCTAATTTTTTTTAATATATTATATTTGCATGACGTTACCGTAATTAAAAATTTGCGCATATACATTTACAAATAAAATAAATAAAAAAAAAACCTTCCTACAAATGCCAGTAGAAAGAGGTCGGTGTTCTGTCTGTCCACTATTCCACTATTTAGTGATAGGAAATTTTCTAGAACATGTGATACATGTAAGAAAATTGATTGTCCTGGCCATCTAATTACAAAAACAGTAAAAAAAACCTGGTGTAGCCAATACAATACCTCCCGCTATTTACAGCCCGAGACACAAAAAAGATCAAGTTAATCCTTATTTTTGGATTAGCGAATTTTACTCTAATTTTAACAATTTATTTCTTAAAATATAATCTAATCTAATCCAAGTTATTACCTTTTTTTAACCCCTCAACAGGATTAAATCCGAATTACAGAATGGATTATGGATTCACATTCGCCCACATCCCTGCCTTAGTGGGATTCGAACTCAGAGCCCCGAGGGCCCACATGACATTAGCTTAAACATTTTTGTGAATCGTTAATTTTTATTTATCTAAATACATACCTACGTATTTACTTATACTGGAACCTGTATTGCATTCCTTTTCTATTGTTCTATTTACTTTTTTCTTTTTAAAACGTTACTAATATTATTTTGAAATGATTAGTTCTTTGACAGTGACATTTATCTATCAGTTACATACATTTGAATAACTGCGTTTTGTTTGTTTAAAGCGTAGACTCTGGGATTTGAATTATAGGTAATTTTATAAATGTATCCATAAAATATATAGAAAAAGTATTAATGCAAATCTATAGAAAATTTAATAATCTTTAATTTTTATAATAACGTTAATCTCGAAAAAATAACATTTAAAGGTATTTTTCGAAGAAAAACTATTTTGAGCTTCTAGTAAAGTGCCGTTTCCGGTTATCCGATTTTCGTCAAAATCTAATGGGTTTTTTCTATTACAGAAAAAGTTAACTATTTTGAGCTTCTAGTAAAGTGCCGTTTCCGGTTATCCGATTTTCGTCAAAATCTAATGGGTTCTTTCTATTACAGAAAAAGTTCGAAATACAAAGTTTCAAAATTTTCTGAATGATAGTATTTGAGTTCGAGTGGAGGATCCACACGCACATTCACACATACACACATACACTCAGACTTCATTGTGAAAATGTTAAAATTGGATTCTAGGGACCTTAAAACGTGGTCGTTTACCAAAATCTTGATATGCGATTTGTAGCACGATCCCTATACCTCCCTTACCAAGGATAGTGGGAGGTAAAAATAGGTTGTAATGTATCGTTGGAAAATATATAACATTTTATATATTCTGGCAATATTTAATACAATGCTATGCATTTTTTGTATTATTTTAATGGGGTAATATAAAGTGTGTGATTTATCACAAAATTGGGTGTATAAAGATTTATCTAGAACAAACTTTCAATAAATATTTTCCTCATCCAAGGGTTAACCATACTAGCAAACTATGCGTTTATTCGCAATATCAGTTCAACCGATTTTCTATATCCTCAATTAGCTGTGAACCGGTAAATGGGATTTACTACTATAGGAAAATATCGCTCAGTAAATAATTGTATTGTATACTGTAATTTTTGTTTTACGAGATTTTCTTTCTGATATGAAACTATTTTTCAAAAAGTACCTATAATATTTTACTGTTTTGCCTATTGTATTAATTATATTTTTATTCATGAATTCCATTACTATTTATTAATACTCTTAGAAATGCAAACTTTTAAACTTGCTCTATTTCCTCATTCTCGCTTTTTATGTCAATAGTTTTAGTTTATTTTTCACACTGTTTTAATTTATTTATTTTATACTTTTTAAAAAACATTAAAGTTTTGTCAATTTCATTTCCATATTTGGTTAAAGAAATATTCAAAATTTATTTTTAAAACAAACTTTTATAATGTCCAGAAGATTAAGTTAAGTTCCATGTTTGGAATATTTGGACTCCCACTAACGTAGCTTGAAATTAATGTTGAATTATTTATATATGTAATTTTCATGCTCTATATGTTCACATATCATCGCGTTATTGTACTTTCAAAGCTATCTCAATCACGTCAATCAAACAAGAATAGAACCGCGAAATGACAGATGTATCAATGATTAGTTTTTTTCGTATCATCTGCTAACTAATAGACATTTCGAAATCGGAAATGTATTCTGATCTTATTAGAGTTGTATATATAGAAACCGTTACACGAATTAGAGTTAATGGTGGGCAGTCGATTTTAATTGTAATTAGCTCATCTCAGTGAAATGGGGAACAGAAGTTTTTCTATTATAATTAACTTTAATTTTACACTTATTCTGAAAGTGTAGTTAATTAAACAAACATGCAAAATGAACAATAATTATTTGCGCATTAATCATTATTTTTTTATAGAAATATAGAAAATTATGAAAACATAAATTTTACAAGCAACACTGATATCGTAATTTCTCTCGTAATTATCTATTATAGCCTTTCAATGAAATCAATACACTGATAAAAAAAGCTTTCCAATATTAATTATTATTAATTAAAAACTTATTTTAAAGTAGAAACAGGATAATACAATATACAAAATATCATTATAACAACTAGTCACTATAACATTTTGTAAATGAAGAAGCAGGATGGAAAAGAAAAGAAAACGAAAAAAGAAGCCTGAATAGTAAATCGCCTTAAAAACTTGGTATGAAATAATGTTATAATAAATAAGTAGATTGATATTTAAAATATGAACTAGAATTTAATGTAAACCACAAATAATAAACTTAATCTACTTTGCCAAATGTAATGATAGTGACTAATTAATTGTCTTATTGGGCTGCTTCAAATGAAATGATTACGTTTATCTCGACGGTTGAAGCCGCTTGAATTTAATAAATCCTTTTTCAATCTTCGAAATGTAAGATCGAGATTAATATTTCAAACCATTTGAAATTGTCAAGTCAAGCCTATAAAATAACAGGCTTGGATTTATGAAGCGGCTTGACTTCTGTCGAAATAAACAGTGAAGCTTCAAACAATGTAACTACGCATGCGCACGTCCGCAATATGTTGCAGTGTTACTAAATTCATATCATTTGTTGGTTATTTGCATTTTATCTCATTTTATAAAAGTCGCGACATAAAACTTGACAAAATTGTCCAAAAACGAAATATTTGGAATGATGAAGAAACAAATATTTTATTAACGAATTTTGAAAGGGAAGACACACAACAACATAACAATTTTTAGATTTTGAAGAGCATGAAATTAAATCATGTACCGCTCCCTGTCTGTCTGCTTAATCTAGTATTTAACTATCTGTTTTTAATCGATACGAATTTAAAGAAGATTGAAAATAACTCAATCCTATTTTCAATCCGCTGAGATAAACCAATAGGATTTTTCAAGTCATAATATACTTGAAGCCGCTTGAATTGTCGAGATAAACGTAGTCAATGAAAATTAGTATCGATCAGCTACGTTTAAATTCGAAACCCACGAAAATAATTTCAATTTCTAAACAAAGATTTTGCTATAGTTTCAAATAGTATGTAACTAAAACCTTAGACCTTACAATTCTTAATTTTACGTAAAATTAATTAAAATATTTTTTTTAACTTCAAATATTCTCTGCGGTAATTCAAGCTGTTAAAGAAAGACAGCTGAGCTGCCAAAAAAATAAATCATTAATAAAAATTTACACAATCCTTTCTTCGTTTAAATAAATTTCTCCTGGATCCTATAGCCCATTTCTACGATTTAAAAATATAGGGTTTAACCCATTATTATTTACTTTTTCTTCGCCACATTTACATACCTATAACGTCTATTGAATTCCGTTTTATAGTTTCTACTCTTACTCATGCGTTGAAGTCACCAACATAAAGATATTTCCTGGACTGTTTTCTGTTTCTTTTTGCAGTTGTTCCCAAAATTTATCTTTGTTTTCTGTATGATTTATGCTATTATAATAATTATTTTGTTAATTTCATTTCATTTTGTAAAAAGTTTTTATTTTCACTAATTAACCAGAACAGTATGTACCTATTCATAAACCTCTAGTCGTATATGGCTAATTTTTACTGCTTTACTGCCCGGTTTCACCAATGATGAATAAAGACTTTATTCATCAGACTATTCATCGAATAAAATACCATATTTTTATTTCCCATGTTAGTAACTAATAACTATTTGACGAATAAATTATCTATTCAACAATTTTGACTAGCAAAAATAACTTTGACTATACTTCGTTTTAAAATGAGCTGGAGTAATTAATCAGCCCGTCGAAGATATTCCAGTGGCGCATCAATATTTGTTTGCTAAGGGATAGTCGAAAAGACTGAATTCGATAGAGATTAACCGCTTCAATTCTCAATTATTTTTTCGAAATCAGCTGAAGTCACCTTACACTGAAATAAATATAAATTTTGATAAAAAGTTTATATTTGCAGATAATAAAGATACATAAACAGAAACCTCTGAAAATTGCTATCTACGCCTATGAAATTCTACCAAAGATATAATCGAAACATTTATTACGGTCTTTATATTGTTAGGAAAGTGTTTTTTCCTGGTATAAACAGCGCGGCATTCTATGAGCACTCTGTAGTCAAGAAATTTGACTCTGTCGTGTCCAGCAATAAAACTATAATTGAAAAAGTGGTATACAAAAATAGCATTTACGTTCAAGGAACAGTCAGATTATTTTCCTGTACAGAGCATTCACAGCAAGTGGCGAACTCTTAAAAGCATGTCTTCATTTCAACAGAGCGACGCGAGTATCCAATATTATAATATAGTGTGGACGCAAAGATATTGTATAGCTAGGGGCGTGGAAGTTACTAATAGAGGGTAAGTACAGATCTGCAGGGATTCTTCTTACCTAGCGTACTGGCCTGTATTTAACACTAATGGCCAAATTGAATTAGAACTTGATCTTATTTGCATTGCTTATTTATTGTTATCATCAAATTGTAAATAAATAAGAATTTGCTCACAGCATGACAATTTGTTTCAATGAAATAGTAATCGCTATTTTGTGATGTAATCGCATCAAAATAACCATTAATAAATATGGCCTTAAATAATTCCATTAATATTTAAAATATATCTTTGAAAAATCATTGGTTGATTCAAATTTCCCGCACCAATATAACGCCGCGGCACGGCGCCACCATTCGGGTAGGACCACTGAACTAAATATAAAACGGGATCGCTTGTGTCCTATATCACAATATAGGCATTTCCAGCGCTCGATAGGAGACCGCCATACTACTCTACTTCTAGTGTATTTCATTATTTCAGGTTTGCACTTAGGGATATTTTAAAGGTGTGTCTTTTCTTAATAATTTATTGTGATCGCCTAGTTTTGTAATATTATTTGTTTCATGATAATGATCAGCAATAGTTGTTGGTTGGTGAAGATGGCAATGAAAAACAATATTAGTTGAATTAATTGCAAGATCGTACTGTAAAATTCGCTTTTGCAATTTAGCAAAGAAGAAGACAGAATGTTTGGGAGAAACAAATATAAGAACATCGCTTAATAAATTATTTTATTTATGCATTAATGATAAATGATTATGAAATATTGGTCTATTTTTTTTTTTATTATATTTGTGTTTTTCTTACTGTCCTTCGATTCATTTTATTTTTATTTTGGGATCTATTACTCGTATAATCAAAACAAAAATACAAAATTCGCGCTTTTAAAACCCGGAGGTACAGCAGTATGGCGGACTCCTATGATGCGCGTGTATATTTAGTTCAGTGGGTAGGACCCAGTAAACTGCTATTACACAGTGAACCAATGGTACCACCGTTTTTTTTTTTTTTTTTAGTTTAGGACGAATTTTTTGATGGTGTCCCCCGGACGAGTACTGCTACTACAAAGTGATATCTAATTTTTCTGACAGGCTTATTTGCCGTATCCTTGACAAAAATCTAATCCAATACTACTTTTGCAAATTTTGATGTAACAAGATATAATCGATGGATAAAATTTACTCGTCAGGTAACAATTTGTGTATTTATTCGGCAAGGTGAACCCGGACATATATGATTTTTATTAATTTTCTTTTTTGTTCAAAATATTTCTAAATTTAATTGACACCAAATATTAATAATTTCAGTGTTTTTCCAATTTTCAAAGCAGAAGTAAGATAATTCATTTGAATACCGTTTAGCATAAGTTATAGCGGCACAAACACCATAAACGTAACACATTAATTTGGTTTGTATCTCCATGAATGAATTCTTATGGTTAAAAGTGTCTCAATCTGTTGCACACCTTAGCGTTTCGCACATAAATCCCGCATGGTGGGCCTGTGTGCGTTGTAGCGCCCGCGGACTGCTCGGCTTGGCGGTACTCCACGCCGCGTGGTTCGTGCGCTGTTCCAGTTCAACGCAGGCGATAAATCAACGACGCTGGCCTAACGTATAATTTCTATTAGATTCCGGCGCGGGTGGACACTAACATAGACAATAAACAGGGATTCTCAAACTGTCATAAGAAATTTTTTATTTGTACAGCATGATTATTGTAATAAAACGAGGGTAAGAGCAATAACAGATAAATAACTTTTTATAAACTTTTCTAAATTTTACTTTCAATAATTATACTTTAACTCTGTTTATCTATTTAAGTCAAAATTCAGTTTAGAAATTCTTATCATTTTATGATAGTCACGACGTTTATTTGTTGATCATTAAATTTAGAAATTATTATGAATACGTGCGTGACTTTTAATGCCCTAGCCTATGCACCCTGTACCCCTAATATCATCCTGTTCTGAAAATAGCGCTTTGTTTTAAATAGTCGACATTAGTTACTCATGGAGTAAACATGAGAATAGTCTAGATTAGTTCGTCGAGTCGTGCAGACGTTTTGTTGATGGACATGTAGTGTTTTTGGTTCTGGGTGGTGGCTCATTGCCAGCCCACTGTGTAACAATGTAATTTTAATAATGTTTAATTTCATCAATAGTTATAATAAACATGTAAATAAAATCTTTAGTAGTTTAGTCAGTAATTAGTTAAAATATATGTTAGTAATGTCCATGTCCGTAGTTTTCATCAAGGTAAAGTGTTAGTGTATGTGTGTTCTTCCTTATCACCAGTAAGTGTAAAGCGTATCATCGCTGGAGTAAGCAGCAGTAAACAGTAATCATCAGTAAGCAATCATCAGTAGTAGTCATCCTCTTCCGCACCCCCCTCATGTTACATTATATAAGAACACATTTGTAAAATTATTCAAATGATTATTTTTTATTTCCATGTCAAATTGTGCAACATAAATTTTCAGTCAAACTGATCACGTCTGTATCACCAATTTAGAAGGTCCATATTGCTAACTTAAATTGCTTCTCTTCATATCTAATACTCATGTTTGGGCGTGCGATATCCTTTTATCAAAGTTAATTTTAATTCATTTCTTTTCTTTTTCATTTCTTCCAATTTTAACATAAATTTTCATCTAAAGTCAGACTAATCATATCGGTTTTTGATCACGTCGTGCTCACCAATTTAAGAGGTCCATGTTCCTAACTTTGAATGTAAATATTTCTAAAATAAAAAGTAGGTAATATAAATCTACAGTTTGAAAATTTGTAATCTGAGCTTTATTCCATATTATTTATACACTGTTCCATTTAAGTCAAGCAGTAGATGGAGCTGGCAACAGCGCAAACTTGAAGTAGCCGAAATTACATTGGGTGAACTTGTCTCTTGTCTCCAATTTCAGCCAATAACAGAGGTCAAAACTATTCCCTATGCTCTGCAATACTGAATGGCTTAAATGGAACAAGGTATAGAATTTTTCTGGACCTATTCAAAGTGGTTCAACTGCTTAAAGTTGTTATCTAGGTTTTACAACTAAAAATTAAATTTTTTGTTATAATTTTAAAATAATGCGTTTTTGAGCCATTTTCCGGGATTTTCAAATATTTTTTTTATAAATACGGAACTAATTGTGCAAAAAAATTGAAACTTGGTGTACTCATGCAAAATTTATTATAGATTCGTTTGGTGAAGTTGCGAGTATTTCCCATTTTGGGTTATGAGTGTTTTAGGAAAAATACTTTGAGGGAGAATATCTCGAGAATAAAAAGAAATATCGCGATGCGGTTGAATATTTGGAATGTTCTCGTCGAGATGAATTTTACAAAAAAACCATAATATTTGAGTTAACAGTTACTCGAAATCTCATTCAAAAAATGGGTGTTGTAAGAGCAAATGTTGTTTGACTCAGATTTCGACCGCAGTAAATATGAGTAAAATGGTGCAATTGTATATATTCATTGTTGAAAATTTGGAGCATAGGCTTCATGGATACCAGGATAGCGTTGTGGTGCCATTGCCGAAGGTACCGGGTTGTCTACAGGCAATATTTAGATAAGTAAAATCTTAGTTTGGTGTACAAGACATGTTTAGATTCACTGTTTTCTACATTCAATACACGCTTTGAAATTCCTTTTCTATCGGGACACCATGACGAATTATTAAAGACTTGTTTGAACGAAAACTACGTAACTGGCCGCGGTTTGATTTTCTCTACAGAAGACTGTAATTTGGGATTAACGGGTTATTTAATTCAATGAATTAGGTAAATGAAATAACGAAGTATGTTTTTATGATCTGAGCTTAGTTATGGGTTTTCTTAACTGTTTCTCCGATGATGTAATGGTAATATTAATACTTCTGATTAGAATTTGTTGAAATCTAATCAGAGATAATATTAGGTTGTCAAATTGTGTTAGGTATTTGGAGTGCTGAAAGACAAGGTTAGATACTTAATAACGAACATGCACGCTTGATTGATTCGATAAATATTTTCAAATTCCTTTCTGTTCCTACGTTTTTGTTTGGATTTTTTTATAATCTGAACTTTAGACAAAGGTCGCTTGATTCTTTTGACATTGTGAGTGTTAAAGGTAAACAACTTTGCGAGTTATTGTAACCCCTAATTTTAACAAAAATGTGCACATTTCTCACTGTCACTTTTTGTACAAATAAAAAGTCTATTGTTGCCATCACATTACCTGCCGCCATTTTTATTTATATTTCTGGAAAATGCAACAAAAAAACATTTGAGAGATGTGAACTACATACTTTCAATATTTGAGGGCGACAAAGTCAGAGTTGTTCGTTTGAGAAATAAAAGATTTTATTAAAGTTTCACACCGTACACCGTTCCTAATGTACCTAATGCTTCCTCCTTTGCGGCCAGGTGTTGAATTATAATTTGCTTCGCGTTATCTCTAACTGGATTCTACACAGAATGTGTTTCTACACCTAATTTTTTCCAAAAAAGCGACACACCACTTTGATTTTAACCCCGTCATTTACAAGGGCACTTATTTACAATTTATTGATGCTTTAGCAAGTTTGCTTATGTTAATGTGTGAAAAATAAAACAAAAAACAAATAATACGGTCTTTTCAATAAATTTAGTTAACAATTATTAACGCATTTGATTTCTCATTTTTGTTACCTTTTCTCCAGAAGTAGTATGATAAATAAGTATTTTAATTATAGAAAATACTATACTACTATTTTAATTCCTTTTACAGATACAAATGAGGATCGAGCAGGTACACTATCGCGTCTGGTAACTGAGGTATCACAATGGTTTTCTTCTTTGAAACTCGTTTTGATTGTCTCAAAATCTGCTGTAGTAAATTTTTCTACCCGTGAAAGAAATAGTAGCATGCTAATTAGATGCAATAATGAAATATTACCTCAACTTGAAGTTGCTAAAGTTTTAGGTCTAATTTTAAACGAAAATTTAGCATGGATTGATGAAATTGACAACAAATGCAAAAAAAAATAGCACCCATGTGTTATATTATAAAAAGAATTGTTGATATATCAGCTATTATACCGGCTAAAACGTTTTATTTTGCTAAATTTAAATCAGTTTTAAGTTATGGCATCATATCTTTTGGGGATATTCTTCTGCTGCCTTGAGAGTTTTTAAGCTACAAAAATTAGCAATAAGAAATATGTTTAAACTGGGGTATCTAGCCTCCTGCAGAGACAGATTTAAGCAACAAAAAATATTAACACTGCCTTGCCTCTATATGTTTTCCGTATTAAGGCTCATTCACAGCTACGAAATTAAGAAATATAAATAAAATTATGAATAAGACATTATGGTTGCTGTTCACAGCTTTGAAAATAAAACGTAAATTAAAGTCAGCTGTCATTTAGTAAATACATAATTCACAAGCAATAATATTAACTTTATACCTTTTAACGTACTGTACGTAATCATATATGTGACCCTTTTTCTTAATACGGTTTTTTTTATTTATAATTAATTTTAAATTATTTTTCCAGAATGTAAATTGACAGCTCAAATGACAGTTATCTTGTGCTTATATTTGTGTAAAATATTTAACATTTGCAAATCCTTGTGCTTATGTCTTATGTTTATTTTTATTTTCGATAGCTGTGAACATTTTCATAAGAACTTATTGTTTATATCGTTATTTTTATGCATAATTTTATTTTTATTTTCGTGGCTGTGAATGAGCCTTTAATATTCATAAGAGATAATTTAGAACATCTATTGAAACATATAGATGTACATATATATAATACAAGAAATAAAACTAAATTGATAGTTCCAAAACATAAATTACAATTATGCTACATCAATCCAAAAATAATTGGAATTAAAATGCATAATAATCTTCCACAGGAAATAAAAAATATAAATTGTAATAAATCTTTTAAACAAATTGAATTTTTTTTTTCGAAAAATGTTATTATAGTTTTGACCAATTTCTTAATGATGTATGATCAATATTTTGTAATTATATTTATTGTACTTCTTATTTGTTGTTTACAAACTTGTATTTCATTTATTGCATTTCTTTGACGTGCCATATTTCATATATATTGATTAACTGGCAAAATTAAATATTATTATTATTATTAATTTTATTAATATTTTTTGTCAATTTTATTATGATTTGTCTTCTTTAGCCTAGATCTATGAGGGTGTTCTTTCTTTTAGTCATCACTTTTATTACAATTTTTTTGTCAAAATGGCCGTTTTACCGGCCAGAAAGTGATATTTTTATCTAGCCGGAATTTCGGGCTAGCTGGAGTGTAAATTATAAATGATGACTCACTGCCCAAGTGTTTTGAAGGTTAAAAACGCAGATCTTACTTACCGATTGTGAATAAACTTCTATTTACATGCCTATATTTCAATGTAATCCAGTTTATTATCCATAATTTCTTATTAAAACCTTACTACTAAGTAGGTATTAATTTAAATGAATAACAACCATAAAACATGCACAATCCTCATCTTCATATCTCCCTCCACTCCACTTGGAGCGTGGAGTAGCGGGAGGTAAAAACTATTAAAATATGAAATCATATTGTCAAATTAAGAATACTTTATAATACCATTATCTCTAATTATGACGTGTATGTTTGAAAATTGAACAAATTTGACATTTTGCGAACCAATAATTAAATCTTCGCGGACCTTGCCCCGAGGTAAGTACGCCACTGCCAATTTCTTCATCTTCTCGTCAAATCAAGTCAACTCAGACATTAGAAGATTGCAAAACTGTGGATAATTTACACAGCATATCGGGGTCATATCACATACTAATACTAACAGACACACGCACATAAACATAAATATGAATCAACAAAACCTTCATGTACTTGAAGCATACCACCTTACCACCTACATAGATGAAGCAAATACTTTGAAATGAAACATAATAATTCATAAATGAAAGTGTTCAGATTTTTTAATTTCTTCTTTTATTATTTGCTTCTATCTTAATTAATGCATTTCCCACTATCTGCGACTGCAAATAATAGACAGTCCATCTTGTCAGTAAACAAAACGCAGAACAAAAGAGCACTTATGACACCTACGCATCGGGCTTTACTCTATTGTTTCATCAAGAGAAAAATATCTAAGATGCCGGTGGAATTCACTGCCTATACGATGGAAAAGTCTGCTACGGGTCACTGGTTTCGAAACTAATATTAAATAAGTTTGTTATTATCACATAAAAGAAATTTTACCTTTGAAATGAAATCATTAATAAATAATTAAATAACCAGGCAATAGGAAAACAGCTTTTTTGCGCAAAAATGGCCTATTAATTTTAGAAAATAAGGTTTAATGTAAACTTTGCAAAGAATTTAATTAGTTTATTTCTTTGTCAATGTTTTCTCCACGATCTCATTCCAATTATGTCTTGGCCTTCCTCGTCCTCTATTTTCCCTTAATTTGGCTTCAAACCTCCTTCGCAAGGCTCTCTTCATCCATCCTTCCTTACACGATATCCTCAACAACTCAATTGTCTTTCCTCAATAAAGTCTAGTAAGTACCAGTTTCTTTCCTGGTTCTTCCCATCCCAATACTCTCTTGGCTTTCCTCGTCCTCTTTTTTACCTCTCGCCATACCAAAGGTAAAGTTCGTCCAGAAATCATTTGAACAAATAAGAGACGTAATGTTTTCAGTGTAAAAATTCGATAGTGAGTTTTCAGTGAATAAGCATGAATTAGGGCCTCTACAACACGTTTTTACTATTTTTACGATGATGTGTGTGTGTGTGTGTGTGTGTGTGTGTGTGTGTGTGTGTGTGTGTGTGTGTGTGTGACAATTTTTTCGATAACTCTTATATCAAACTTCCAAAAGTATCTATTCTCCGTATTTAAGCTTTCTGCATTCACATAAAGAATTGATTAGATTTTGGGAAAAATTGGAGATGCGGAAGTAGTACTTTACGTGAAGTCCAAAACAATTTTTAATGAAAAACTATATTAAAATATGATCCAAAATTATTCAATTTTAGTATTTAAGACTTTTATGTCAAGGGGAATAACTTATTAGATTTTGGATAAAATTTATAAACCGGAAGTGATACTTTACTTAAAGCTCTGAACAGATTTTCGTGAAAAATATATTATAATATATTCGAAATCTTTTCAAATTTGTTATTTAAGACTTTTATATGAAGGGGAACAACATATTAGATTTTAGCTAAAATTGATATAACGCAAGTGATACTTTATGTGAAGCTCTGAACAGATTTTCGTGAAATACCCATATTATATTATGATATAATCCAAAACATTTCAAATTTGGTATTAAAGTCTTTTATATTAATGAGAACGACATATTAATTTTTTTTTTTCTATAATTGATAAGTCGGAAATAGTTCTATACTTGAGCCATAAACAGATTTTCTAGAAAAAACATATTAAAATATGATCCAAAACTTCTCAAATTTGGTATTTAAAACTCGTATATAATTTAAAACAAAGTCAATCGGAAGTGATACTTTACCAAAGCTCATTGCTATTTTAAATATGGAATGACCAGAAGTCATGTGCTGGCCACATCAGATTTTTTATCTTATTTTGGTTGTCTTATGTATTTTTTCTCAATAAAGGCTAGTAATGATTTCGTTTTTAATAAATATGAATAAATAAATATATCATTACGACTTACATATTTCTAAATGTTGGAATGGTGATATTACTGGTTATATAATTCATAATTAAGTCAGCCAATGGCATTTGAGAATTTTATTTAGTTCCCATGTATTGATAAGTGAATATACCGTTGACGACGTAGTATAATCGCTTTTGTATATTAGCTGGGTCGTAAATGTAATGTCGTCACAGTAACCACCAGTAAACACGTTGTTTTATTTATCAACAACGTCAAAAAATTTATTTTTATCATCAAATTTATTCATTATACGAATATCACTTCTGTGTTCAGTATTATCAGAATATATTGTGTTGATACACTCAACATATTATTTTAGAATACCACTCCTCCTTCGGAATCGCGATATTTCAAAATAACACACGTGTGGTATTATGATTATATAATTCATAATTACATTACATTACATAATGACAGATACCCAAAAATATGCTATGATCAATTGTTAAAATTAAACCAAACAGATAATGCAATAATTACCCATGAGAAACAAATTAAGCATAACTGGGTAAGAAATTTTGAAAATATTCTACATAAAACAAATTTTCACTGGGTATATGAAAAACAGAGCTGTATAACAGTAAAAGAAGAGATGAAAAACATAGTACTTGCATACAGAGAAGGATAATATAATGAAGATACACAGAAAATCCTTAACTCATCCTACAATCATCTATCCCGTTTGTACAATATCAGCTACAACTATTTTTCATTAAATATCCCACACAATATCCTAAAGCTAATTTGGCCAGCTCCGAACATCCAATCCAAATAACATGTCCATATATCGAGACGGCTTTCCCCATAAATTTAACAATGAAACAATTTGTAATATCTGCAACCTTCTACAAGAAGATAACCTGATCCATTTCCTATTTCGTTGTCCCATCTATCTATAACCCTCTCCGAGAGCAGTACATTACAAAACATATCCAACAAACCAACTCCGAAGAAGAAGCGATTAAGGTACTGCTGGGAAGCCCATTCAAGGACAACATATACGATGTCTTCCGGTATACCCAAGCTGCTTTGAAACTTAGAGTATTTATACTGAATATATAAAACGTTATCTTTTGTTATGTAATATAAAATACAAACATGTACGTACTCGCTTTATTCTTTAAACCTACATTGTTACTAATCTTTTTGTATATAGTTGAATCTTTATATCAAATATATGCTATTATGATTATTAATTAATTAATAAATTAATTCAGTCAATGGCATTTGACAATTTTATTTAGATTCCATGTATTGATAAGCGAATATACCCTTGATGACGTGGTATAATCGCTTTTATATATTCGCTGGTTCGTAAATGTAATGTAACAGTAACCACCAGTAAACACGTAGTTTAATTTGTCAACAAACGTCATAAATTTTATTTTATTTTTTCATCAAATTTATTCATTATATAATCATAACGAATATCACTCGTGTGTTCAAGTATTATCAAAATATATTGTATTGTTACACTCTACAACAATATATTCGATAATACCTGAACACACGTGTGGTATAGTTCGTCCAGAAATCATTTGAACAAATGACTTTTAAATCCTGCGTTAATACTAATCTTTGCTACTGTGAATATTTTTACGTTTCACGCAAATATAGTTTCTTTTCAGTGTACATTATATGTATATGAAAGTTAAAAATTGCTTGAAACTATTTAAATGGGAAAACGTTTTGTTGAGGTTCCGAAGAACCGTAGTTAAACTGTAAAATTCTTATCTGAGTTGTAATGCTTACTTTAAGGGGAATGTAAAGTCACATATTTTTAGGTACAAATAGTCCATTCTTTCTGTCAGTATATCTCAGAAACAATAAAAGATATAAAAAAAATTCTTGAACTATTATAAAGAAAATATATGTTAGTTTAGTATGAAGTTAATTATTTTACAACAAACTTTCATATATTAAACATAATAGTAAACAAATTATATCAATTTTCAGATACATATTTCCTACATTTTAAAATTGTTTTTGTTAAATATTTTAACTGTAGGACATAGTTTAAACCTTAATTGAACTATATTATAAAAAAGAAAATTCGTTATTTGAGTAATTATCAAGAAAGTACAACAATTGTAAACATCAAAATATAAAATTTTTGCTTCAAAGTTACTTCAATCAGGGTGTGATTCGAGCACAGGTCCGTCTGTAATCCCCTCCATTCGCCAAAAGCAACCACCAATGAGACAACAGATTAAAACATTTACCTTGCCGCCAAATTTTCAATCGTTACAATTTAAATATCAAGTTTTATAAACATTTTTGATAAAATATTTATGTACATATACACTTGTATGAACGAGTATATAAACAATAACTATATATTACAAAAAAGTAGAACGAATGTTATAAATAGTTAAGGTAATCGTCTTGTTGAACAAATAATTTTGTTGTTGATTATTGGAATTAGATAAAATAATACTTTCGGTATCTGATTTTGAATGTTCACTCTTTTTCTTTCATAAATATGTAATGTAAACTATTTTATTTGTATTGTCTACACAAAATAATTAAACATTAAATGAATATCATGCTACCTGTATACTACCTATCGTTATAAAGCAGCACCCTATTGGTTGATTATAGAATAATTATGAAACATGATTGGGTACATAAATCCCTCCACTTACAGAAAACTACCCCAATGACAATATAATAATTATATTTCTATTTTTAACCATAGCATACAATGATTTATAAAATTTAATATCTTTATAAGTCTCTAACTCTTTTGCCCATAATCATAAACACTCGTAAAGAATCAAAACGGCACGTTATAATTTTTCACAAATTGAATCAAGATTGACAAATTAAATTTTATTTTTTCTTTCAGTGTCGACTGTTTCTACTCGATAAAAATTAAACGAATCGTTTATATTTTTACGAGAGTGTTTATGAATATGAGCATTTATCTTTTAAATATAAAGGAAATCTATAATCAAATCGTACAAAGGATAAAATATTCTTTAATATTTATAGTAACATAAATGTCAAAAATGACATTTAATTTTTTTTTATTTTTGGTTTAAACTTGTGTTTTTGTTCAATATGTAAACCTTAATTGAACTATATTACAAAAAAGAAAAATTGTTTTTTGAATAGTTATCAAGAAAATACGTGTGTAAGCACCAAAGCATAAATACTAGCATTTTGCGAAGAATCAAATGCTTATGAATATGAATTACACTTTAGCCGAATGGATGAGTTTCTGGCATTGTTGCAAACTAACTGTAAAATTGTTGATTACAACAATCCTTTTAGATTATAACCTAATACAAAGGATTACAAGAATCTATGTAACAAACGAAATCTAGCCTTTTTTGAAGAATTCGAAATATAGTATAAATTTTTTAAATTTAGTTTGCAAATTATACATTATGAGGGGCCTGAAGTATAATTTTGCACAAAAGTGCATTTTAACCACAAAGCGGCACTAAACTTATTTTTTTCTTCAAGATTGTCTCCGTAATTCTAATAACAGATTCTTAAGATAATAATATCAAAACAAATGTCAAATTTGTAAGAAACGACATACACAAGTTATTGTTTTTTTTTTATATTTGTCTCTTAATTTTTTTTTTCACTCCAGTAAATTAATAATTTTTTTTTCATGTTCAAAACAATAAAATATGGACATATTATATCGTTGAAAAGATCAAACGAAGATCAAAATTTCAAGTACTTTTGAAGACCTTTCGGCCGATACAATTTTGCTATTTACCAATTCTTATTTTCAATAACTAAATATATTTCGTTTTGAAGCAATAAATAAGATAATAGGATTATACTTTTTTCACTAATGAGATTTAAACAGGTACTACAAACATATAAGGATATTAGCAAACATTTTATAATCTTATTATTGAAATAAGTAAATTTACCCTGCTTATTTCAAAGGGACCAAAGATAGGGAATTTCAATTGAGAAGGTACTTACTGATTTATTTCATTGGCGTAATAATAAAAAAATTCTAATTACATTTTTACTTTCTGATAATGCGTGATAACACATTCTGGGAAACGAGGATGATCAACTATTTACAAAATTTTTACATGCGCTGTCTACTTCCTGAAATCATAGATTCTAGATACAAAAGAAAAATGCCTATTAGAAATCCGCCAATTGAATAAATTTTTATGAATTAACTGTTTAAATTATATGCGATGTGAAAACTGTTATTATTATTTTATTATTTATATTTACCTATATAATAATCTTTTATATAATTTTAATTTTTTATGTATAAACAAATAAAAACCATTCAATAATTATGGGTTGAAGTTCTTTATTTATTTCGTTTGAAATACAAACAAATAAATCTTAATTATTTACTCAAGCATTCAAAGTATGCATTTTTGATTCTAAATAATTTTGCTTCTTCAGATTATGTTCGCCCAAAAAACTGCTTACATTGTAATAATAGTTTATTTATTATTATTATTACCTAACCAAATTAAAAAATATGTAATATTCTATATTTTCATGTAGATAAAAAAATGAAAAATAAAATTGTTTTTTACAACATTGATTTGTGCGGCACCATACCACTACATCAGCATTACATTAGGATTTAGGAATTGGGTGGACAACATTTAAGTTGTACTGTTAGAATCGGCATTTATTTCTTAAAGTTGACCAAATGTAAACTGATTATATTTTGAATATGAGCAGCATTATAGTTGTACTGGTTTGCAGTAACCAATGCGATCTTAGTTAGTAGTAGGCAGGGTAAGGGTTGCAGTTACCCAAATAATTTATCGTACGTTTCATGCACATTTACATCAAAAACTTAAGGGTCTACTTGCGCTGTGTGATGCAGAGAAACTATACATTTTAAACATGCAAAGAAAAAGATGGAACATTAGAAACAGTCACAGGCCCGCCTGTAATCTGAAAAATTATTTGACTTTACATCCCCCTTAACAATGAAAGCACATTAGTCAACTGAGCAACTAGTAGTGCCAAAATGTAAATAAGGTACAGGATACAATATTCACAGTAGCGAAGATTAGTATTAACACAGGATTTAAAAGTCATTTGTTCAAATGATTTCTGGACAAACTATATTATATATGAAAATATCTTTGAAAATTGGAAATATTTGATTTTTCAAGTATTATTAATAACAATTGTCAATTTGGAATTGATTTAGATCTAAAATGAAGGTCACTATATTTCTTCCAACATTGGGACAATTTCAACTATGACCTTACGAGAAGCATTAATCTCAATCTGAAATTTCACTACAGGAGCAGCCGAAAATGGTAGTTTCTTCATTAGATGGACTTAATTAGTACATATTCAACAGTTAATATTAATAATTCACGAGATGTTTCATTGTGTTTAGAACAATACATATCTAGACGAAGACGCAAGATGGCAGAACACGTGGTATTGTTGGAAAAGACAAAGATGGCGAAAGATACGAAACTGAAACTCAATACGTGTGCGATTAGGAGTACCGGGCCCCCTCTGGTGAATTGAGCAATAGACAAATGCCGATCGTTGGAGGCCCCACAGTACCGGCTCCGGCATTTTCATTACCCATTGTCTTCTTTTATAATAGAAATCTCTATTCAATGTTTGTACTTAATGTTTTAATTCGCTTCAACACACTTTCATAATAATAGACATCTGAATATGTATTTACTTTTTGCTGCCTGATAATTACATGTTATTGAAACTTTTTAAATATGGTTTCTTACAAAATATCGCCTAGTGGAAAATTCAAAACGGTTTCTTACATGCATACCATTAAACAATTACTTTTTTCGTATACCATTGTAATGTTTTACTTTTTCAATCCCTATTTTCGTTTTATTTTGTGGGTTAGAATGACGATCAGAAATACTAGTGGTTATTGAACTTGGTTACCTAAGATAAAAATAGGAAAGGAATTAACGTACGACACTATTTTTTCTACGTCCATTTAAAAAAACCAAAAAGAAGAAAAAAAACACATTGTTTCAAATCATACTCCCAATTTTTCAACTTTCAGTTAGCAGTGCTTGATTCTTTCCAACGTATTTTGTGTTTTACTACTTACCCCTATTGTCCGGAAAACTGAAAATCGTTTTATCAACTGCAAATGCCAACTTTGTGTTCTAAACTAGCATCTTGAAAAGCCTACTTTCAAAACAAACGTTGTTAAGAACGATACTGCTTTTGAACTGGTACTTCATTTTCTATGGGGTTGCAAGGTCCGCATATTTGCAAGCCCGTCTCCAGTTATTGTATCTTGTGTTGTTGACTTTTCAAAACAGTAGGCCTGAATAAACTAAGACGGCGAGGACACAGTTCAGATATAGAAGGAAAAAATTACTCTGTCACTTCCAGCCATAAAACTATAAATATCGTAATCATGACAAAGCGGCATAATGCCGCTTACTGCTTGTATTATAACATTGGATACCAACGGGCTATTACTTGCGCCGCTCTGTTGAAATAAAGACATGCATTGCTTTAAATCCTAAGGGTTCGCTAGCTGCTGTGAGGCCCTATTAAGTAAAATAAACTTACTGTTCCTTGAACGTAAATGCTATTTTTGTATGCCGTTTTGTAAATTATAGTTGTATTGCTGAACACGACAGAATCATATTTCTTGACAATATTCCTTCCATTTTTGGAAATATTTGCAATACCATGGCAAGAGAAGTTGACTAATCTAGGTAAAGATTCGGATATTGGTCTAGTCGTCGCCAATGGGCTTCCTTCCCATGTTGGTCTGTACACATCAACATCAAGTTTTTCCTAAATTGTTAATCTATTTCAGGCGTTACTTCACGAGATGTCATTACGAGAGTACCTAAGGGATCAATTTTATGCTGTTGTATTTCTTCTTCTTTTTACCTCCCGCTACCCTTGGTAAGGGAGGTGTAGGGATCATGCTAAAAATCGCATATCGAGATTTTGGTAAATGAGCACGTTTTAAGGTCCCTAGAATCCAATTTTAACATTTTCACGATGATGTCTGAGTGTATGTGTGTGGATCCTCCACTCTAACTCAAATACTATCATTCAGAAAAATTTTAAATCTTGTATTTCGAACTTTTTCTGTATTGGAAAGAGCCCAATAGATTTTGGTGAAAATCGGATAACCGGAAATGGCACTTTACTAAGCTCAAAATAGTTTTTCTTCGAAAAATACCTTTAAATGTTATTTTTTCGAGATTAATGTTATTATAAAAATTAAAATTAATTAATAAATTTTCTATAGATTTGCATTAATACTTTTTCTATATATTTTATGGATAAATTTATAAAATTATTCATAATTTAAATCCCAGAGCTTACGCTTTAAACAAACAAAACGTAGTTATTCAAATGTATGTAACTGACAGATAAATGTCACTATCAAAGAACTAACCCTTTCAAAATAATATTAGTAACATTTTAGAAAAGGAATTCAATACAGTTTCCAGCATAAGTAATAATATAGGTATGTTTTAGATTAATAAAAATTAACGATTCGCAAAAATATTAAAGCTAATCCTCATTTTTGGATTATTGAATTCTATTCTATCCAGGTATTTAAAATTTAATCTTCATTTTACTATAGTTCCGGTGGCTTAATGGTTAGAGCAACGCCTCATGTCATAAGTGCCCTCGGGGCCTTGGATTCGAATCCCACTAAGGCATGGATGTGTGTGAATGTGAACCCACTCTGTAATTTGGACTTAATCCTGTTGAGGGGTTTAAAGAAAAGGTAGTTACTTGGATTAGATTAGACTATATTTTAAGAAATAAACTGTCAAAATTAGAGTAAAATTCGCTAATCCAAAAAACTTAATCTTTTTTGTAACTCGGGCTGTAAATGGGGGGTGGTGTTGTGTTGGCCACATCAGATTTTTTATACAGATGACACACGTTTTCCGGAAACGCCCTACCATGTCGATCCAAATTCTGAAAGAACATCCTTTGATGATGCAACCGAAAATTATAAAACACTAACACTTTAAACCAGTTGTTGGTAGTAGTTAGAATCTTTTCGAGTACCACTCTGCGATAATGACTATTCTTTGGGTCCATTTCGTAATTGGGTCAGCGTCACGATCAACCATTTGATGACCAACACCATTGTTATCTCCAACTGTAATTATCTTCAAATATAAGACAAATCGCACAAGATACGAACAACAAACGCCGCGGCCTAACCTTGTGTAGGCGCTGATCACTCCGTGTACGTTTACGTGCGTGTATGAGGCAATGCCAGACATTCCGACATTTTCATTACAGAATGCAATAACACACGCGATTTGTGGTTTTCGGTTCGGACGTGAGCTCACGGAATTAAATGACCCTACAGACATTGGAAATGTTTTTTGTGCGTTGAGCAAATATCACTAATTTTAATATTAACCTTCCAATTTTCATGCATGCGTGGCATCATTTTATATACTTTTTTTGTAAATGTCAGTGCTCATTTATCCACTAACAATATATTATCAATCTTATTCTTCTTTGCGTTTGTTCTTGCCTCGCTGCAGGGCCGCATATCTTGTATTGTTTACTTTACAAGGCCTTGAGGGCTCATCTTCTCCAGAAATTGCTCTAATAGAAATCCGTCCAAAAAAATATAACAGAAATTTGGCGTAATCTATCGCAGATAGCTGACTGCAAAAAAGAGACAGCTTTCCGCTATTGTATTTCTTGTTCTACCATGGCTGTATTTATTTGGAACTTTTAAAGTAAACTGGTAGCTTAGTTATTAGTATACTTGGCACATTTTGAGTAGTCACCAAAACAGATCTTGAACTGATCTTATTCACTCAGAATATTTGATTGATCAAGTAAAACCAACTCGTTTTCTCTCTCTTTCTCTCTTTCTATACACTTGAATATATATACAGGATGTTTCCTTTAAAACAACCAGCGCTTTTTTGGGCGAACTAACAACTTTAGAGAAAAATGTTTCATACCAAAAATGATCAAGAATAAGGGGATAATGTATCAGTACTAACAAACCAAATATTTAACAAGTGGTTCTCAAACGGTAGAACAAAATTATATTTTTTTAAATGACATCCTATATAATGTTTTAGCCCTTTAAATAGAATATTATTTTCTGATTTCAACGATATAAATATAGCATAGGGTTGTATAACAATTATTTCGAGAAAAATGGTATTAAAAACTAGAAATATTGTAATAAAAATAGGTTTTCCTACAACCGTGCGTGAAAAGTACTTTTCACGCACTAGTGTTTGAAAAGTAAATACGCGTTGCTAGGCAACATTAAAATTCGGTTAATGTACTAACCTAATTTTTAAGAACATTAACATTTTTTTTTTTGACATGTATACTAACCTAACCTAATTTTTAATATTAATATTAAATGTACAATTAGTACATTATAAAATATTAATTATCGTCTGTCTGAGATTCTTCGAAGTGTTTAAGTTACATTTTGTACAGTATTATGAGAAAGAGTACTAACAGTATTTGAAGCTGCTGAATGCCTGTACACTCAGTATTATGAGAAACATTAGTACCATTTCGGTTGTAGGAAAAATATTGTATGCAACACGTGTGTAAAATAGTATTTTTTGTCTCGTGCTACAATTCGACCAAAAAAGTACTACTTTACACACTTGTTACATAAATAACTATTACTGCTAGCGTAACTAGGCAACAGACGTGTGTATTGCATAGCCTATTGTAATATTATTTTTTCTCGAAATAATTGTTATACAACCCTATATATATACTATATTTATATCGTTGAAATCAGAAAAAAATTCTTCATCTGATGGGCTAAAAAATTATATCGGATAACATTTAAAAAAATATAATTTTGTTCTGCCGTTTGAGAACCACTGGTCGAATTTTCGGTTTGTTATTATTAGTAAATTAGGCCCTTATTCTTGATCATTTCTTGTATATAACATTTTTTTCTAAAGTCATTAGTTCGCCTAAAAAAGCGCTGGTTGTTTTAAAGGAAACACCCTGTATATATATATATATATATATATATATATATATATATATATATATATATATATATCATCACGGCTTATACCCAATGCTAGGTGTGCCAATCTGCTTGTACACAGATATCGGTGCTTACCAGGCGCCACCTCTCAGGCTCTCATACACTTACGTTTTTTATTTATGCAGGAAAAGAAGAAAAATTCTCGGAAATGCAGTCAAGATAATATGTTTATTATATCATACTATGACCATCCATGATCGAAACGTCGGCATAATCAAATAAACATATTATCTTGACTGCATTTCCGAGAATTTTTCTTCTTTTCCTGCATCATTTCCTCAGTCGATCATCGTTACTCCAAGAATGTTTTATTTATGCTTGTAACTGAAAGTAGTGGATTATATACCTGGAGATGTTTCCATAGTAATAAAAATTAAGCTTTTGATAAATTTTAAGTCTTTTTAATTATTATTAATATTTTAAAATAACAAAATATTTTAGAGGCATTAAATAGTTTTTTCCTACAACCGTGCGTGAAAAGTACTTTTCACGCACTCATTACAGTGTGTAAAGTGTCACTTTTCAAGCACTAGTGCTTGAAAAGTAAATAAGCGTTGCTAGGCAAAAATTCGGTTAACTTACCTATCAAGTATATAAATAGGTAGTAAATAATACTGAAAGTAAAAATGTAATATTTTTTTAACAGATTGGGTACTAATCTAATTTTTAAGAACATTAACATTTTTTGACATGTATTCTAACCTAACCTAATTTTTAATATTAATATTAAATGTACAATTTATACATTATAAAAGACTAATCATCGTCTGTCTGAGATTCTTCCAAGTGTTACATTTTGTACAGTGTTATGAGAAAGAGTACTAACAGTATTTGAAGCTGCTGGATGCCTGTTCACTCAGTATTATGAAAAACATCAATACCATTTCGGTTGTAGGAAAAATTTTGTATGCAACACGTGTGTAAAATAGTATTTTTGTCTCGTGCTACAATTTCCGCCTCATGCGTAAAACATCGCACTCGACCAAAAAAGTACTACTTTATACACTTGTTACATAAATAACTATTTTCACGACCGCATAAAAACATAGTTCCCATACGATTACCTAGGTGCGAAAATTGATAATATTGTTCATGTATTAGAAAAATCATAACACACTAGTATGTTATTATAACGCACAGGCGTATAGCCAACTGACTTTGTCTTTTACAAAAAATCTGAATATCAACATATAAAAATAAATAATATGCTAATTTAATCGTTTTTCTTTATAATAAATATATTTGGCACGACAATTTCACATTTATGATAACTACTTATAAACAGAACAGTTGGTAATACTGCCACACTCGACAGTTCACTTCTGTTTTACATTGCATTATTTCATATTTGATTTGAGGTTAGAATTGTTTAAACATATATAAAACAATGAATACGTGATTAAATGGTCACGAGAAAAATATGTACAAAACTCGCTAGAAAGAGGTTTTCATACATTCGTGTGATTGCTGCGATCAACTATTTGTTATAACCCTCTTTGTTACCTCGTTGTGTAAATAACTATAATAATAAATGCTACTATAAAAATTATGATATGAACATAGGTCAAACTGACAGAATTTTACAACTGCAAATTTTCCATAACGCTAACCACAAACAACTAGCACAGTTGCACTACTAAGAGTCAAAATTTAACTTGGTTTTATTCAGTTAGTCAATTTAATCTTACCCTGCATTTACACTGGGCATAAATGTCAATACTAGCTGCAACGCATATAACCAATAAAAAGAATAATGAAGTGATTTCAAATATACTGCGAAATTTTTGAACTTGAAAAACATGAGTCATTTATTTAGTAGTAACACGGGTTGGTTAGAGATCAGTTCAAAATTGAATCTGAAGTCCATATCGAGTAACTTGAGTTGCGTAGCAATTTTGAATAATATTTTTTTAAAAATATTTATTGACCTTTAATAACATTGCTTCTTAAAAATTGTGCTGCAATCCTATTGTCAAGACTTTTATGAAAGTTCTATACATTATAACTGTATTCCACAATTAAATTACACTGTTCAAACAATAATTCATCCTCAACAATTCTTCTTGTGACAAATATGTGTGTGGGTAGTAGATATTCTACTGTATACTTAAGTTCATTAACAAAACAATCCTATAAATATGTTTAATATTAATGAACATTTGATGTACTCGGAGATAACTAATTCTAATGATATAGAACGAGTAAGCGAAGGGGCCATTTCAGATCATCATAGGGACGACTTTCTAATTCATTTCGACCTGGTTCTTCCACTGTTCCGCGCGCAAATGAACAATTAAAATACGTATTAAAAACGATGAACGGATGAACTCAGTTGGAATTAAAATTAGATCATGTTTTTGTCTTTTTGGCATAGTTAATAAAAATGCAAATTAGAATTTTGTATTTTTTGTAATTTTACTTTCAGACGATGAAAGGAATGACAACTATTTTATTTTGGTAATTCTGAATACTTTTATCATGACGGCTGACAGAGTTATACTTCTCTATAGTGTGTCCCATTTAGAGCTGCCACCATTGAGATCTCGAGAACTATAAGACATACATTGTCGGTTAAATGGAACTTTTTGTGCACCTATAGGTGGCCATCACAGATGTGCTTTTGTTTTTCCAAAAATTTTCATGGGGCACTAGATAATGACGAAAAACAGAATTTGGTCGATTTTTACCTTCCATCACCTTTAGGTAAGGTCAAAAAATTCGGTGGTGAGTTTTTAATGAATAAGCACGTTTTAAGGTCCCTAGAATACGATTTTACCATTTTTACGATGATATCTGTATGTGTGTATGTGTGTGTGTGTGTGTTCGTGTGTGTTTGTGTGTGTGTGTATATATATATGTGTGTGTGTGTGTGTGTGTGTCTGTGTGTAACAAAATTTTACAATGCGATAACTCTAATACTACATTTCCAAAAAATTTAAATCTTCCATATTCCTCTTCGTTACATCCATGTGAAGAGCTGATTTTGCTTATAATTGGTCAACCGGAAGTACCCTCATTTGAAGTTTTTAACAGTTTTTCTTGAAAAAACGATGTTAAATATCAATTTTTCACATTTAATGTTATTATAAATATTAAAGAATATTTTATTCTCTATACGATTTGAATGCATTTTATACTTCATATTAAATGGATACAGAGTTAAAAAATTATAAAGAAATTAAATATCATATATTAGCCAGCTATGCTATAACTCTGGAAACAACTGCTATATTAATAAAATTCTGATTGAAAGGTGTCAGTGTCAAGTTCAGTTGACAGTAAAATTATAACACATACATAATGTGTTATAATTTTACTGGAAATATAGAATCTTTTGCTAGACACTTCCTGAATGGAATTTGAATAAAATACATACAACTGCCTTAAGGTAATGTACAAAAAATATAATTTTTTGCAAGGAACTTTCTGTTTGACATTTACACAAAATACATAGAACTGACGGAAGGTAATGTGCTGGTCACATCAGATTTTTCATTTTGAAATTACTTCTAAGCAATTACTAATCGAAAAAAATGTTTCAAATAAAAAATATTGTTATTGTCTATCCAGTGGAGTACGAAAATATTTTTTTATTGCTAAATTTTCGAGATATAACACAAACCTACATTTTTTAAAATGGAACCCATATTTGATTTTTATTTTAAGAAAATACGTTTTTTCTCTTTCGTTTGGTATAAGGGTTATTGTATCAAATCGATCAATCGCGACAAATCGATTTTCGCAAAAGATCGGAAATCTATTTCAAATTTTTCAGATCGCACACCCCTAGTAGGGAGTCTTTATTCATTTTTCACTGTCTTCGTTGTGCCTTCTCCACGATCCCTTCTTAAACTTCTCTTGGCTTTCCTATCCTCTCTTTTCTCTCATTTTGCTCATCTCAGCTTCTTATACAATATTATCCTACGAACTCAATTGGTTTTCCCATTTTCCTCCATAAACTCTATAGTCCATTCAAATCCCAGAGTCACCGCGTTAAAACAAATGCATACGGTTGGCATGTGATTTTGCTACATGATTGAACAGAGCCACCACCAAATTCAGAAAGCAAATGAAACGCTTTAAAAATAAATGTTAGTCATTTGATAATACGCATGACCTTTTCCGCTATTGTTAGCGTAAATACAAAACAAAGAACAATAACCACTAGGATCTAACTTCGATAATATTAAATATTGCAAGTAGTAAAGTATACAATGTTGTTTATGTCTATTAACGTTAAAACAAATAAGCAATTGCTTATGAAGCAAAATATATAATGGCTATCTAACCTAACACTTGGGTGTAGTCTTGTACTTTGGCGGGAAACGACTCACACCTGTTACTGTACAGAAAACAAGCGAACAACGCTATGAAATATGTGTTACAATTCTAAGACAACCTCTATCGAGAAATTCCGCTAGTAAGTTAGATCCAACACGGAAGTGTTGTGGAATAATGATTGTTGTAACACAGTGTATTAATAAAATAAGGAAAGGAAGCGGTCAGCCGTCAGGTACAATGTCTGTAATTGGTTATATTCATCAAGACAGCCACGATGCAAGTTAGTATTTGTTTTGTGTCATATTTGATAAAGATTACTACGATTTTACTGATTGTAGATACAATCAACAAAAATTATAGGTAACTGTATAAAGTAGAACACCAATTACAATTTTGATCTCAAACAAAGTGCTGGAAGAGGAAAAAGAAACAAGACAAGAACATGAGAAAGTACATATTTTAAATGTTACATTGTATGCAACTTGACGATGTTAATTTATAATATATTGAAGAAAAACATTAAATTACTGAACAAGAAAATGAGTGAACTAAAGCAGCATTATACTCATAAATGTCTTGACCAACGAGGACAATGAACTAAAAATTATTCATGAAGTGATTGGCGTACATGGGTAAAATGCACCGACATATTTTATATGAAAATTTTTAGCGTAAACGTTTTTATGAGGCCGGAAATTACCCGAAATTCGAATAACCTGAGTTTCAGTAATTGCAAATGGAAATTTGAGGTAACTGCATAAATATGACTAATTGAATATTATAGGGTCTAATCGCCGGTTGTATCACCGTACCTAACTTAAATTTTAAGTGTTCCTTAAATTGACATTGCATCAAAATGAAGTGTCAAATGAATTAATATACATTGCTGTCAAAATTTCGATTTGCATTCTTTTGCTTAAGGGTCAGGGTTTTTCAGTACCTGTTAACCAACTAGGACCTCAGGCATGGTTGACATTATTATTATTATTATTATTATTATTATTATTATTATTATTATTATTATTATTATTATTATTATTATTATTATTATTATTATTATTATTATTATTATTATTATTATTATTATTATTATTATTATTATTATTATTATTATTATTATTATTATTATTATTATTATTATTATTTCGTACTGCACCCAACAGGCAAATTCCCAATTAGAGGATGAGAGTAAAACTCTTGGTTAATATAATGCAATGGAATTTTTAATATTCCGAATATTACTGTGAAAAAGTCTACATACTGTTCTACATACTGGTATAACTTCATCATATAGTCCAATGGAGATTTGGCTAACATATTAGATTTTGCCTCGGATTTTGCAGTGTCTAAATAAAATGTACTCTTTAAACGAGATGAAGTTCTAGGAACACGGGAAGTTTAGCTGACTTATTATATACGGGCAATCAATAAGATTGTTAACTGCTTTAAATAAAATTAACCCTGCATGCATATTACGTCGCTGGCATAGATTATTTGTACCAAAGAACTCAAGTAAACTATTATATTGAGTACCTTTTGGTGGATAAATTCCCTCAGCTATATTTTTCACAGATTTGATGAATTGTCTTTGGACTCTTTCTATGGCTTCAATATGATTAGAAAATATAGGATGCCAGATAATGGAGCAGTACTCCAGGTGTCGAGGAACTAGGAATGGGAATAGTAATTTGAAGACATGTAAATTCTTAAACATTTGGGCATAAAACCACAACATTTAAAGGCGGTTGATATTTTTGTTTCTACATTTTGTATAAAGGATGATGAAGGATCAAAGATAACACCTAGATCTGTAAATATGTTTGGTCTTTCTAAAATGACATTGTTCAGTGCATAATCAAAACGACTTGGAGTTGTTTTTTTTGTGTATATGACATAACATTGCATTTTTCTACATTCAAATAAAATTTGTTTTTAATACACCAGTTGTTAATCTCCTTAAGATTATGTTGAAGTTTTTCACAATCACGGAGAGATACAATTTTTAGGAATAATTTCAAATCGTCTGCGTACAATAAATGTGGAACATTAATATTCTGAGTAATGTCATTGATGAAAATATTAAATAATAAAGGTCTCAGAACGGAACCCTGTGGCACACCGGACTTCTGGTGAAATTTGTTTGATTTGAAACTATGAATTTCAACAAATTGATACCTGTAAAGACGATAAGGGCAACTGATAAGCCATAAGTATCTAACTTTTTCAGGAGGATTGAATGATCAAGTTTATCGAACGCCTTTTAGAAGTCCGTGTAAACAACATTAGCCTGGTCTTGCTGTTCAATAGTTACGCAGAGGTATTGGATTTTGACATGTTGAATAATCCTAATTTTTATTTACCTGCTTAATACGCTTTTGCATAAAATTTTGCTACTGGATATGAGAACATTGTTCTCAAAATACCTATGAATATTGTATTTATTTTTATGTAATTTTAAGGTTACACTAATTTTTTATTTTATTGTTAATTAAATATTTCAACTACAATCGCAATTTTAATCTTTCTAACGAAGCACGTGGAAGAAGAAAAGAAAAACAAGAGTAGCAGCATGGGAAAGTTCATATTTTAAATGTTACATTTTATGTATCTTAACGATGTCGATTTATATTATATTGAATAAAAACATCGAAAATCTAAAACTAATTGCCGCCATCAAAACATAAGCAAAGTAATATCTGTCATGTATATGAAAAAATTTTACGTTGTAAAAGAGTCTGAGCAATACATCGCTGTCAAAAAGAAGCAATTTAATAGTTTATAACAAAATTAATACATCTAATAAGCCGTAGCTCAGATGTGTGATTGTCGATTTAACTGTTTACAAGAAAAACCTCATTGCATTTGCGATAATTAACCTGATGACTAGAAATCTACCGCCGAGTAATGAGTTGCTGCACAAAATGAAATTTATTATACATAATTATGTGGTAGCTAGGTTTATCAAATGTTCCTGTTCCTATGTACTGATTATCATGATCTTCTATTGAAATTAAAAATACATCATTCAAAATCAAATATCTCAAAGATCAAGAAAATTTCACATAACAAGGTTACATTTTTGATTGATGTATAAGCGGTTCAACCCATGAAAAGTTTATTCTTTAGCAACATGATATGTGGATGTTGACAATGCTTATCATCTGAATTTTAATTTTATAATTGATCATTTTCATTACAACCTGTCGTTGAAAAATGTAGAAAAAAATGATAGATATTTTTCGTACATATCAACTGACAACGAATGTAACAGGAAAGAAATGTAAAACAACAATTTATAAGCACTGAAAAACATTGCTATGTTAATTTAATATTCTGTTACCTGTCAAAGTTGACATGTTTCACATAATGCAGTGGCGTCCGTAACCGGATACGTTAAATCGAATCAAAGTGACCGCTACGATAAAAATATTTTATACAGAGAATTTATTTTGAAATGCAACCATTGACGTATTATATAAATGGACGCAACGTAGGTACTGCTTTACTGTATAAGCATTGACGCACACCTTATAAAAGGATAGAGCTAAGTTAGGGGCAAAGTCAAAAGATGAAAAATAACACAGAGTGCTTAGGAATATTCATCTCATTCATAATAAATGACATTGTAAAATATAGTTCATATTCGATTTAACATAAAATATTTCATTCGTATATTAAATTATTTGTAAAAATAACAAATATAGAAAAGTACTTTTGCTTTAGCTAATATTATTCATTTAAAGCTATTTTTATATACATTTTAGGTATAGTCCGTTGATTGAAAATGATTTCTGCATCACAATGTTTGGATGGCTTGAAATTGTGTCTTCTAACTGCAATAAGCCAGTCTGTTCACAGTTCATCTTTCGGAAATCTACTCGAAAAACATTCATATAAGATATGACAGTTTAGTTTACGCCGAATAAGAAAGACTTGTGAAATTTTATGTCTTTTTGATAACGAACTGTGCATCCATTTGCACTGCATGACATTACCATTTTAAAAGAATTCTGAAATATAAATGAAATCACACTTATATGCATAGCATAAATGACAGAACATAACCTGAATTACCAGCAAACTACATTCAAATTATTTTTATTTCACATTAAATCAAAATTACTCACTTTGTATTGTAACTAACTCTTATATTATTTTTACTAATATTCTGAGGAAATATATTGCACTTTTACTAGCTGTCACTACTGTCAGACCAGTAAACAAAACAACAGACCGCAACAATGTTCTTGTTTGACGTTGCCCCGCTTATCTATCTTTCCTTTTCTAAGGTGAGCGTCAATTCCTCTCTCTCTACGTTGGGTCCATTTATGTAATATGTCAATGAATGCAACATATGATTCATCACTTCCATGGTTACACACTACTGTCAAAAAATGACAGCAATGTAATATTTGTCCATTTTAAAATGCAACATTATAAATAGTACTGCAGCACAGGAGATACCTCCAGAACACATCACAAATGGTGTCAATTCTTTCTACGTCCGATTACGATATTGCTCCAGTGTAAATGGATGTATTTTTGAACAATTATTACATTAAAATTATGAATTTTTGTAAGCTAAAGTTTGTTAAGATATGGCACATTAAATATTTGATTTTTTGTTAATCGTATATAGGCTAATTTATTGGAAATTAGTATCGATAATACATAATTACAAATTTTGTATGTTGCATTTTAAAATGGACAAAATTACATTGCTGTCATTTTTTAACAGAGATAGTGTGTAACCAGGGAAGTGATAGACCATATGTTGCATGTTAAAATAAATTCCCTGTATGTTAAATCTGTGAATACATTGGAAAAATATACATTTCACGTATAATTTCTTCAAATAAATTAGAACTGCAAGCTGATGGATAATTAAGTCAAGAATTTATGAGGCCATAATTGATGATAAGAATAAATACATGATAATTACCGAGGAACACGGAGATTCTACGTGAGTGGAACAAATTGGCACACCCAGCTTTTGGTAATGATGATATATTTATTTATTCTTTTTAGGTGTAATATACGAAAATGCTACAGTTCCAATGTAGAATATGATTTCTTCGTAAAAAGTGGCGTAAAATAATTAAAAATAATAGGCAACAAAACATCTCGTTCTCATTGGAGTAAAAACTCCCGCCGTTAGAGTCCTCAGCACTTCACAGAAATCTTGGATCGTTCCATCTTTCTGCGTGTGCAGAATTTAGTCCGACGTGAGGTTCGTGGAAACTGTAACGACGCACTTCTGCAGATTAAAGAGCCGATGTCGCGTAATTACACGGTTCCCGATCAATAATTTATGTACACAACGCACAAAGATCCACCGATTAAAGCATTTACACCACACCAATTAAAAATTCATATCAAAGATTTTAAACGAAATATGCGCCAAGAATGTTATAGTACCGTAAGTTGAAGTTATTTAGGATATATGTTGAGAATTTTGGCGTGAGAAGTAAAGCAAGTTAAAAAACTGGAGATGAAATTGATTAATTGAGCCATTAGAATATTGTATCTATTAAAAATATGTACAACATACAAGATACAAAACAAGTTTGACAACATATATTACAGATAATTAAAATTTATAAAAAATTAATGGTTGAAATCCTTTATTGAAAAATTAGGGAATTATTTTGTTAAAAATAAAAAGTGAGACATCACTTCATCACAGTTTGACAATTCGTAAAATATGAATTAATACGCTTTTATTTTAATTGTAATATAATATAATAATAATAATAAAACCTTTATTATTATCCCTAAATTTATTAAGTTTTCGGACATCCGATTAATTTCATTTACAAGTTTGTAATAAGAGAATACCATTAACTATAGTATAATTATACAAATAATTGTAATAAAGATATTTAATTTTAACGAATATCATGCTCATACTTGGGCCCCAGTTTCCTTTAACATCTGTCTCCATTCATCTCTTTCGTAAGTCCCATCCAGGGTTTTCCATGGATTTCGACGATGTCGATTTCCCAGCGCTTGTATTGTCTCCCCTGACTTCTTTTGTCATCGAGTGGGACCCAAATAGTGGAGAGTTTGGCCCATCTATTAGGGTCCAATCTTCCGACATGACCTGCCTATTTCCATTTTAAGTTCTGAATGATAGATATAGTATCTTTCATTTTTGTTTTTTCTCTTAATGTAGAATTTTCTTTTTAGACCTAATATGTTCCTTTCCATCCCTCTCTGACATACTTGTATTGGTTAGCTTGCTTTTTCGTTTTAATTATCCGGAGAAAAATATTTTCTGTTGAATTTGGGCGAGAAAAATACAATCATTCATTTGGTTTGAAACCCTAGCTTAAATAGCAGATTTCATCAACGATTTCTACAATTTAAGTAATGACTATGAACCCAAGTTGTACCACATAGGCATTACCTAACAAAATTTCGACTAATTATTGCATATTTTTATTATTATTATTATTATATATTTATTTATTTATTTACTTATTTATTTATTTATTTATTTATTTGTTTATTTATTTATTTATTTATTTATTTATTTATTTATTTATTTATTTATTTATTTATTTATTTATTTATTTATTTATTTATTTATTTATTTATTTATTTATTTATTTATTTATTTTTTTATTTATTTATTTATTTATTTACTTATTTATTTACTTATTTATTTAAACAGGGTGAGTCTGGGAAGACGCCCCCCCCCCCTTTAACATTTTTATTATAAGTAATAGAAAAAAATAGCTCATATAAAAGTTTTATTATTTTACATATACTATTTGATAGCAAATGTAGATATTTTTTATAAAGTCAGGTTTACAAGATACGACAATCAACTTTTATTTTTCAAATGGCAACCTATAATTATTTTAATAAAATAGAAACCGCCATTTTTCTCTCTTTTCAATGATGTATTATTTTTTATTAATATATTTGAAAATTTTTGAGAAAAATGAGATAATTTAGAAATAATTTTTAAACAAATATTATAGGTGGCTATGTGAAAATAAACAAAACGTAACAATGTAAAACAATTAAATTAATGTCAAAAAAGTATACATTTGTTTGTTACTTAATTTAACTTATTTTGTAAACAAAGAAAAAACATTTTGAAATGTTTACGAAGAACGAATTAATTGATATGATTCTAATAATTGGTGAATCGACTGGAATCATAAGAAGAGCAAAAAGAATTTACCGGGAGTGGTTTTTGTTACTAAATTTGTTGTTTTAGTTTGCTAAGTTGTATAGCACTGTTACGTTTTGTTTATTTTCATATAGCCACCTATAATATTTGTTTAAAAATTATTTCTAATATTTCTAAATTATCTCATTTTTCTCAAAAATTTTCAAATACATTAATTACAAATAATACATCGTTGAAAAGAGAAAAAAATGGCGGTTTCTATATTATTAAAATAATTATAGGTTGCTATTTGAAAAATAAAAGTTGATAGTCGTATCTTGTAAACCTGACTTTATAAAAAATATCTACATCTGCCATCAAATAGTATATGTAAAATAATAAAACTTTTATATGAGCCATTTTTTTCTATTACTTATAATAAAAAAGTTGAAGGGGGGGGGGCGTCTTCCCAGACTCACCCTGTGTATTACTCGTATCCAACTTAGTATACACATAAATTACAAAAACAAAATATAACTATAAATAAAATACAAGAATACACTAAAAGTTACAAAATATAAAATACTGAAGAGAACATAATAAGATATATAGAAAGCATCCAGTGATGGGCATTATCAACTGCTAAGTATCTTTCTTCCGAAATCAGTAAGCATTTTCTAACATTTGACAGTTAATACTTCAAAATGAAAATTGTACAAGTTTGTTGAATACTTTAATACTTATGTACATAGGATGAATAAATGCAGGGTGTTGACCGCGACACCGGAACATAGGACAACATGTAAAATCATACTTTCTTAATTTCCTGCTTCCCTAATTATCTTATGTAAAAAACCATCAAATAAATGTTATAGAGCATAAAATTCTACAGTAGAATAAATAAACATAATTAATTTTACATGCTCTATAACAGCAGAAATTAGGTATGAAATTGTCGAAAATCACCACAATAATAGTGATAGTCATGGAATTGAAACTAAAAATAAACAATTGTTAATTTATTTTAATTATTATTTGTAAGTGAAAAATTATTTATTTAAATTAATAGATAATTGTTCACTGCACTGTCCAAAATTTTGAGGCTCGGTCCGCCCGAACTTAACTTTTAAGCCCGGCCCGATTAATCCCGAGATTTTTAAAGAAATATAAAGCCCGACACGGCCCACCCATTTAAAAAACCCGATCCGACACGGTCCGACTTTTTCAAGGTAAATATGCAGCCCAGCCCGTCCTGGTCCATTCACTTTAAGAGCCCGGCCCGGTCAGGCTCGTTTGTTTAAAAAGTTCGGTCCGGCCATGCCCGTATATTTTAAAAAGCCCGATCCGGCCAGGCCCGGCCCGGGCCAGCCCTACCAGACCTGGGCTAGGATTCTGTAACTCGTCTGTTAACAAACAATACCGTTATCACTATAGCAACGTATTTTTTATAAGATGATTGGCATATTTACGTCACATTTGTCAAATAGAAAGTCATTTTCTATGTAACCACAGTGATAATGGTACCGTTTGATAACGGACGAGTTACAGAATCCTACCCCTGTTCATTTTACATAACTTGTCTCTAGTACGCGCTAACCAAAGTATCTAATCAATTTTTCCTATAAATATGAGTCTTTAATGTCAAATTTGAAATTTTGGATTAATTATTTCCATAAAGTTGTTAAGTGCTATTTTATTTATTAGGTAATTAATAATAAGTAATTATAGTAATAATTAGTAAATTTATTATAATGTACCTACCATATCACACATTATCACAATAACTTATCGTCTTACTCGCAACTAAACGTTTGAAGATGTGTTTACGCTATTTATAAAAAAAAATGCGGTTAGCCATCTGTATTATATGCAAATCTACATTTTCTTTAAAAATAATATTTATCACTATTAATAAGCAGTAAATTATAATCGTATTTGGAAAACTAAAATTTCATTGAAAATAATCATCTTTCTCAAAATTTTTCGTGGAGATGGGCAACACTGGAATTAAATCACTGGTTTTATTTTGGCTAATGACGACATTAGTTAAATTAAAAATTAACGGTTGCGTTACAGAATAGGCTGAAAAGAACATGAAATGAGAGGTGAATCACTATTACCAGACACTTTGCCGCGGTTCTCGACATTGACTGGAATAAAACGTGTGACATGTCATGTAATCGTTTGTTCTCCATAAAAATTTATTTTTTTATATTTAGTACATCACCTTCACGCAAATTTTTCTTTCTTATAAGGTTTATTAAGTAAAAAAAAAAACAGGTCGGCCCGGTCCAAGCCCGTCAAAAAAACCAGCCCGGCCCGATATAAGCCTGCCACAATTGAGGCCCGGCCCGGCTTGAGCCAATCACACTTGTAGCTCGGCCCGACCCAAGCCCATTACAATTTAGGTCCGGCCCGGCTCGAGCCCGTCACAGTTCAAGCCCGGCCCGACTGGAAGACCGATGATAATCACGAAAATTTAGCCCGGCCCAGCCAATTGGGCCGGGGAGCTTGCAGTGTTCTAACTTGAAAAGATATTAAAAATTTACCGAATAAAATTTGTTAATTTACCTGTTTCAATTCCATGGCTATCGCTAATTTTGGGGGTGATTTTCGACATTTTCGTACTAAAGGCCGGTACTTCAATCTGTTGGTAACGTGTCAGTTAATTTAACTGCCAGATAAAATAAAAATATCGCATCAATAGTAGAGCGTAAATTGACAAAATAATACACGTCAGTTATATGATGCGATATTTTTATTTTATCTGGCACTTTTAATTAAAACTTAAGACACTTTACCAGGAGATGGAAGAACGGTCCGCTCACATATTAAATTACATCTCTAACGATAAAAATCGAGCGAAAGAAAGTAATTATTTTTAACAAATGAATAATGTTAATATTAATAAATTTGGTATGGTCAGAAAGAGAACAAAAATTGCAATCCAAATTTATAAATAAACAGTATATGTTGTATTTAAATTTATAAAGTTTATGTCACTTCCAGTTATACCGACACTTCTACAATTACAATTTTCACACACTACAATCAAAGAAAAAGGGGTGTATCCACTTTTTCAAACACACTGTGTATACCTACCTATATAAATTTTCCGTTATTTATTAGCTTTCTAATTTTTTCATTTTAATATTTATTTGTCTCTATCAATATAATAAAGATATATTTTATTTTTCAAACTATTTCATAAGCTAACAAATATTTATTATCTTATTTTCTAAAAACACCTTAATTTTAACGAACTACTTAATTAGATACTGAAATTTCGGCAATAAGACGTAAATTATCTAATTTCTCTATGAAATTTAAATTTATATTTATAATACATATGCATATCTTTGTCATTTATTTACTCATTTGTTTACTTATTTAACCTCAGTCACAAACGTTAATATAAAAACAGTGTCTGTTTTGAATGCTACAATTAGAACCTGTCCAATTTAGAAAATTTCATCAAATTCACTGATGTGATTTCAGGTTAAATTATTAGACATTCAAAACCAAGATAAATTGATGGAAAAACTGATCATTTGAGCGTCTAATACGACCTTTAATAAAGATATGACCTTGTAGTGCGGAAGCTGTTGTTTTTTTATACAGTATAAGTAAAAATTTTGCTATAAAGAAAAATTGAAATTATTAGTTTTTCGTTAAATGAAACTAAAAATAATAAAAATTATCATTTTGGTTTTTAACCAGTACTGGAGAATATTTATGTAGTACAGTAGTAAAAATGTACTAAACGTTACGTCCCGGATATTAAAGGAATTATAAATAATAAAACAAAAACATGAGTAACCCAGTCAAAAAGATCGAATCATCGAAGCAAATAATTGCACTATTAAAAAGCTACGAATTTTGATTTATCGAATGATTGTCGGCACCTAACATAACAATACATCAAGAAGTAAACAATGAAAAGTATTGGTAGATATAGATTAATACCGAATAAAAAAACGTCATATTGTTTACGCTGACATAGCAATCAATCACTCGAAGAATATTTGTGCGTTGCACAGGCCTTGCCATGTCCCGAAGTATTAGACAACGAATCTGACCTTAAATTTGTTACTTTTTAATTTCAAGGGTATGGGACTTACACAACACAACACAGTGCCGTTATCCAGGTCTTGTTGTTTAATTGCCGACAAGATGCGAGTAACAAGGGAATTATTTATTGCCATTAATGAAAGCACGTTGGGTGGTAGGTGACATTCACAGTCGTTACTCTAACTCTTCATGTTAATTGGTAATGTAGCTGAACGATTTTTGTTGTACAGGAGTCCTTGCGTGAAATATAGCACCGTAATATAAATCTGTTGATCGTAACTCAAGATCATTATAAGAAAGATGTTTCTACCTCTAAACCACGTTGCTTTGGATTGGAGTAACGTTTATATGATTAGAATTCTTGTTAGGTTGCTGAACTTGTAGGATTAGGTTTAACAGATCGGCTTTCAATTAGAAGTTAATACTGAAATATTTCACTTAGCTGGCTGTAAATTATCGCGAGCTCACATGCTACACACTCAATGTTAAATCATACCTTATCTTGACTATTTTAACATGTGTATTCATTATTCGTACATTTGCCAATTAGAGTACATTTGCTTTTAATTTGTCTCATTCGTTACCATATCCTTTATGCTTACAGAATTTTGAGGATGATTCATTCTTCACTTATGTATATGTAGAATCGTAAAATAAAATTGGGGAGCCCATGCTTCATGTACACACCTAATCTATTCTCGAAACAATCGAAAAACTATCATTGAATTTTTAAACTGATCTCCACTGGTAGCATCAACTATTTCCTGCGGTTGTTTAGAATCAACAAACTTCAGCTGTCATGTTAACCATTCAACTGTCAACAAATTTTTATTATATTATGGAACGATTCAAAAACTTCTAAATATAACAACAAAATTCTAAATTTTTTATTCTTGGAAAAATAATGTTTTCCATCTTCGATCACGGAAAACATACTACACCTCAAGAAAGAATGCTTTATTTCGTTCGGTGCTTTGTACTCTCTGGAAAAATCATGCATTTCTCTCCCGTACTATACGAGACTATTTTTTATATTATTTATATTTGTAATTGTTAACTATTATACCATATAGTATGGCGTCTATAGTCCACGCCATGTCAAACTGCAAGGCTGCTTGTTGTTGTTATATACTTTTGCAGGGTGGACCTGACATATCCAGAATTGTGTTTCACAATGTGAACATGAAAATGAAAATAGAAGATCATTTAAAAAAAATCTGATGTGGCCAACACAACACCTCCCGGTATTTAATTTTCATTAATTTAAATATACATACTTACATATTTAGTTATACTAGAAACTGTATTAAAATCCATTCCATATAACTATGGTTTTATTTACTATTTTCTTTTTAAAACATTACTATTATTAATTTGAAATGTATATAATATAATAACTTTCTTCTTGCCTAATACCTTAGAATCTACATTTAAATTCAACAATAGAAATAGATTAAATATTTATATAGGTGGGCATTTTATAATTCATTAGATATATACATTAATTTATTTTATTTTTCTTCTTCTCTCTTCTGAATTGTGTATCTTAAGCATTCGGAGCCTTGCGCTGAGTCGTTCAATATTTGTTCCACACTTCTTTCGTTCCTTCTTCACATTCATATAGTATGTGCCATAGGGTTTCTTCTTTCTTCTTGCACATTCTGCACATCCGCTCTTCATCTTTTAACCATATTTTGTTTGCCCTTTCCTCATTACCACAACGAAATCTTGCCATTAGTTTGATTGTTTCTTTTTTGTCGTCATTTAGAAGGTATCTCGGGATTGATAGGGTTTTTATTATTTTATAATTTTGATTATATCTTGATTTTTCTATCTTATTATTCTGTTCTTGTTTTTGATTGCCTCTGTCTCTGTTAATTGTTTTCATATTTATATTCATTCCTAATTGACTGTCTTTCTACTTCTTCCGGTGCGTAGCCATTTCTTTCGTAGTATTTTCTTCTCAATCTTCTCATTTTGTTAATTATTATTTGTTTCTTTCCCTTTTCTTGATCTCTATCTAATAATTTGCTATAATTGTATTTTCGTCTTTCATTATTATTAATTTGAAATGATTAGTTCTTTGACAGTGACATTTATCTGTCAGTTACATACATTTGAGGTATGAACTGTCTAATCAAGTAGTTGTGTTTGTTTAAAGCGCAGGCTCTGTGATTTAAATTATAAATAATTTTATAAATTTATATATACAATGTAAAGAAAAAGTATTAATGCAAACCAATAGAAATTTTAATAATCTTTTATTTTTATAACATAAATTACGAAAAATCAACATTTAAAGGTATTTTTCGGAGAAAAACTAATTTGAGCTTCAGGTTAAGTGCCATTTTCGGTTATCTGATTCACACCAAAATCTAATGGCTTCTCTCCATATTAGAATAAGGTATAAATACAAGGTTTTAAAATTTTCTGAAAGATAGTATTTGAGTTAAAGTAAAGGATCCACGCACATACACACAGACATCATCGTGAAAATGTTAATTGGATTCTACGGACCTTAAAACGTGGTCATTTACCAAAATCTCGATATGCGATTTGTAGCACGATCCCTATACCTCCCTTACCAAGGGTAGCAGGAGATAAAAAATAATAAGTACACCATACCTATACAAAATGCAGCTTTATACGTACATTATCTTTAAGTAGGCTTGTATAAAAAAAACTAATATCCAAATATAAATAAATATTATGCATTTCTGGGTATGCCAATCTGCTTCCATTCGAAAACTTGAGTAATGATGTTCATCTATACCATTGAGGACGCTTTCTAGGACTCACCATACGGCAAACGGGCACAATACGAATAATTCTTGTTCTATTTGAAAATTGGAAATGTCAAGTTCGACGGAAATCGAAATTGAATTTAAACGCTCTAATCATCTTATAACACACACAAAATGACGGGATTATATTAATAAGCTATTATTCTTAGTCAGAAAATAAAAAGACAGTTATGTAAGAAGGAAATGATCATGTTACGAGTTAAAAAGGTTGAAATCAATCAATTGACTAATGCAGTCCAGAGACCTTATGACTTCAAGACAGAAGAAACCTCCCATATGAAATAAATCAAATACTTAATGAAGGAATTTATCACAGCAAAAACACACCCATAACAATCGTATATTCATACGCATCGGTGAAAAAATTGTGCCCTGTTGCCCACTGCAAACCATTTATAAATCAAATCCGTAATAGCTGGCAATAAAACAACGCAATGTAGAACAAACGCAATCAACATAAAGTGGAGAAAAGTCAGCGCCAACCGCGCTGTCGCACCCCGCTGGCTAAACAACTGAAGGCGCATCAGGAACAACTGCAGGTGCACTGGTAGCCACGGCCAGCCGGGATAATTAGAGCGAAATCAATCAGAAGGACTGCCATTAATTACAGAGAATAATGAGAAGAGCTTGTAAGGAATATTATTAAGTCACGAAATGTAATTGTTTAGAGAAACTACTAAGCTAAGCAAGCTTGTACTTCATTTTATTTAATAATAACGGGAATGAATTATTGGTTTAATAATTGTATTGCGCTGGCCACGTTAGATTTATTGGAATAGTTGCCATTTTCATTTGACATTTTGCCGCCAAGTTAAATCTATTCAAGAAATATATTCCAGTTTAGTTCCTGATTATTTCCAATACATTATACATCTCGTACCCATATTTTGCTAATTGAGCACCATTCTTCGACAGACTGTAATACTAATCGACTGCAATATGACACACATGTTTGCGATTATTACTTGGAAATTATATAGTCCGATTTAACTATAACTTTTCAAAAGTTGCATTTTTAACGAATTGGCATTCCTCAAGCGTTAGTCCTATTCGTTATGAAAACAAGACAAACCTGCAGGGCTGGACTGGGAATATGTTTAGTACCGGGAAGGGGCCAGGCCAGTCATTTGAACCGATTACTTTTTTATAATTGTAATCATTATAATATTTTGTTTAATAATTTACTTTTTACCTCCCGTTACCCTTGGTAAGGGAGGTATAGGGATTGTGCTAAAAATCGCATATCGAGATTTTGGTAAATGGCCACGTTTTAAGGCCCTTAGAATGCAATTTTAATATTTTCACGATGATGTCTGTGTGTTTGTGTGTATGAATCCTCTACTCTAACTTAAATACTATCATTTAGAAAATTTTGAATCTTTGTATTGCTACCTTTACCTTATTCTCTAATATGGAATGAGTCATTAGATTTTAGTGTAAATCAGATAACCGGAAATGGCACTTTATTTGAAGCTCAAAATAGATTTTCTTCGAAAAAAAACACGTTTAATCTATAGTTTTGCATTAATACTTTATATATATTATGGATAAATTTATAAAATAATATATAATTTAAATCCCGGGGCCTACGATTAAAACAAAACTCCTTCTCTTAAATGTATGTAACTGTCAGATGACTGTCACTGTCAAAATACTAATCATTTCAAATTAATAGTGGTAAAGTTTTGAAAAATAGTAAACTGAACATTAGTTATATGGAAAAGAACTAAATATAGTTTCCCACATGAGTAAATATGTAAGTACCTATGTATTTAAATTAATAAAAATTAAATGGCGGGAGGTATTATGTTGGCCATATCAGATTTTTTTTCTTTCAAAACGTCTATGATTTGCTTATTTTTGATAGTCTTTGTGTTGATAACAATGTGACAATAAATTTGTACATTGAAAATAAATTTTAATATGCTAACGTATGCAATAGTTATTTATGCAACAAGAGTGTAAACAGAAGCTTTATGCCATATGAGGTCAAATATTTCGTGACGAAGCTTGCCGAATCACGAAAATTATTGACCGAATATCATCCGTATTTATCTTTTTGTCAATTTTTTTATTGATTAAATCAATTATTATATGAAAAGGTATATCAGGTTATTTATAATTTGATAAAAGTTATTTGGATATAAATAAAATACATCCTTATAAAAATGTTCATTTCATGTGCATGATGTCGGTAATACAAAAAATAAGTATGTATTGCGAATTTAACAATTGGTTGTCAAAAAGAAAAATAGCTATAAATATTGGCGCACATTCAAGAGTAGTAGGGGATTATTTCAAAATCAAAAAATTCCCGGTATCCCGCCGGGCCAGTCCAGTCCTGCAAACCTGCCTACAAAGGGAAAATTCCTATAAACATAAAAAAAATCGAGGACATAAGGAAACTGTACCAATACATGAACGAGTGGAGCATCTCGTCTACGGACGAAGTACGTGAAGAACTATAATTTTGTTCACTCTTTAGTTACATTTCTTTAAAATGTTCACTTATTTTTCTAACGTTTTTAAATCAGTGATTAATAACCGAACCAGATCGGACATAGCTAAATACATTTTTTGTTATCAAAGTGAACTGCCTGTATATTGAATATACAAAATTTCATAAAAATTGTAATCTAAAACTAGATGTTGTGCATGATAGAAAGAAGTGAAATGAAAATGAATTTCTACTGAGACTTTTCTAAATAGTGTAAAGTCTGTCGATGGCAATCTCTGTCTTAACGCTTGGCCGGCCTCTCGAGGCAGAATCGAAACACAATTACATCCCGCGCACTCAATATTATAATTTTATTTAAAGTCATTGCTAGTTCGTGCCGAGCCGGAAAGGTCACAGGTCGGCTGTTGCAAAAGCGGCAGAGGCCAGCACAACAATGCGGAGCAGAACCTAACCTAGCAAAGCAAAGCACTGCGCTAGATACACACTCCGCTCCGTGCTCAAATTAATTATATGTATCTAATTTAATACGGAGATTGCGAAAGCTGAAATTGCGCACAATTTCGCAGAACGATGCAAGGTCAGATGATACGCTGCACAAGACTTAGTCTTAGAGGAATGATATCATAAATGCACGCATACCTACCATTGTCTCGTGATTCAAACATGAACATTATTTTGTTTCACACAACCTCAATCATTTTTGACATATAAAATGGATGCCAATCACAAATGCCAATTGACTATTTGATCATGCTTGTATTATTAATAAAAAAATAAAAAAATGTTAATCGCATTTTCCACAAATATCGAACTAAGGCGTGCAGTTAATTTATCCGGAAATTCCTCATTTATGCCGATGGAAACCTGTCTGCAGAACCATGGCAGAAAAGTGGCCTAAACTATACAAAGATTCCAATGTTGGTCTGGATTCATGATCCTGTAGGCGTCCTTCTCGACACATCAGTAGGAATTGCATTTTCGGTAAATCTCGATCTATGTTATGTGTAATTATTTGATGTTAAGTAAAGTGGCGTGGCAAGAAGCGAACAGGCCCGTGCGCAAATCACAAGCAAAACAAAAACTTAACTAACTGAGACTACAGCTTCTAGTAGACATTAATATTTTCAAAAATGATCAATATTTTCGTTCCTGTTTTAAAATAGTATATTAAAGAACGTGTTTTATAAGACATGTTTTTTTCGCACGCGTCAAAATTTAGACAAGTGCGAAAGAAAGTCTTATAAAATGAGTTCTTTATACTATTTTTTATATTTTGCGCCTTCTAGAATTAACATTTACTTACTCAATTTGTGATTATATTTGTAACCATTTGTACATTTTCATATAAATAATCTTCTCTAAATAAAAAAAAAATAATAGTAATTTCGACATCTAGTACCAACCGTCTAAAACAAAAGTCATTACGATACGCAATTGCGTATCGTAATGACTTCATTATAAACGCAAAATATAAAAAAATATGTTTGTATTCCATGGGCCAAGATTTCTTGTCTTACTATACTACTTCTTGTCTTGTCTTGCAAAACCATATAAGAAATTAAAATATCTCTTGTTTTGCGTTAGTCTTGCAAAAAAATATATTGTCTTCTTGTTTATTTTTTGTCTTGCATATTTTCGCGTAGGGTTACTGTTAGAGTACCTCCAAGTAAATGTTCAGCGGCATTCACAATATTAGTTTTCCTCTATTCATTTGTTTTTTAATACAATGAAAAATTCCTGCAAAATAATATTATTAAATTAACGACCAAAAATATATGCAGTTTTAAACAAAATAGACGGGCATATGGATTCGAACCGTAGTCAATCATAAACCTCAACGTCACTTTCTTTCGACCTCCTGGGCACCTGACGATTGATGACGCAGTGTACATTTGTTATAAAATTAAATATACATACAAAAATATTTTGTATTTTTCTTTCTAAAACCCATTATACCGGGTGGCGCTCGAAATCCGTTACATAGGCATTTAACATGGGAAAACCGTTTTTCCTAGCGCGTTGCTCCCCAAATTGTTTTAGAAAAAAAATATTCAAATAAAAGTTGTAGAATATAAAATTCTGCTTGTAAATCAGTAAAAAAAATCATTTCTTATGTTTAGTAACTGAAATTGAATACGAAAATTTTTAAAATTTCAGTTTCACAGTGCTAGCCATGGAATTAAAACAAAAAAGACAAACGAATGTGATTATTTAAAAGCCAAATATTGTGATTTTTTGTCAAGAAAAATGAGTATTTGACATGTATAGAAGAATTAAATTATTATTCTGCTTAAGAATTTTACGTTGTGACAATTTTACTAAATAATAAAAAGTAATTTAAATTTTATGACAGATAAACACACGTTTGTTTGTTAAGCTTTTTGTTAATTCCATGGCTATCACTACTTTTGAGTATATTTTCGACATTTTCATACTTAATTTCTGCTGTTATAAAACATGCAAAATTAATTTTGAATCAATCAAATGCAAAATTTTATATATATATATATATATATATATATATATATATATATATATATATATATATATATATATATATATATATATATATATATTCCACAACTTATATTTGTATATATTATATTGTTCACTCGGATGGTTTGCATTACTCGTCTACGTCATCTTCGTGAAAAATGACTATCATAATATACTATTATAGTATCATTTGAGAATATAAAACTGCATGACTAGCAATATAGTTAGTTTAATAAACCTATAAAAATATTATCATTAGTTGGATTTACTATTTCCATATTTTGCATTCAACTTACATAGCTTTATTTGCTGGTGCTTTATTTTCGTCCGGAACAATCATAGATAGATCTTCATTGGGTCCCCATTATACACATTATAAAAAAAAACTATAATAAAATGATATATTTGAAATATATAATGTTGCAAGAATACAAGAAAATATTAGAAAATCTTGCTATTCTTGCATTTCTCTTCCAAGACAGACTCTTTTTACCTTCCGTTACCTTTCGGTAAGGAAGGTATTGTCTTTAGTCAAAAAATTCGGTGGTGAGTTTTTGATAAATAAGCACGTTTTAAGGTCCCTAGAATACGATTTTACTATTTTTACGATGATGTCTGTATGTGTGTGTGTGTATGCGCGTGTGTGTGTATGTGTGTGTGTGTTTGTGTGAGTGTCTGTGTTTGACAAAAAAATTTAATGCGATAACTCTAATACTATAATTCCAAAAATTATAATTCTTTCGTATTCCTCTTCGTTACATCCATGTGAATAGCTGATTAGATTTGGTTATAATTGGTCAACCGGAAGTACCCTCATTTGAAAATTTTAAGAGTTTTTCTTGAAAAACGATGTTAAATATCATTTTTTCACATTTATTGTTATTATAAATATTAAAGAATATTTTATTCTCTATACGATTTGAATGCATTTTATACTCCATATTAAATAGATATAGAGTTAAAAAATTATAAAGAAATTAAATATTAGCCAGCTATGCTACAACTCTGGAAACAGCTGTTATATTAAGAAAATGCTGATTAAAAGGTGCCAGTGTCAAGTGCAGCATGTGTTATAATTTTATTGGAAACATAGGATCTTTTGCTAGAAACTTTCTGTGTGGAATTTGTATAAAATAAATACAACTGCCTTAACGTAATGTACAAGAAATAGAATCTTTTGCAAAGAACTTTCTGTATGACATTTATATAAAATACATAGAACTGACGGAAGGTAATGTGCTGGCCACATCAGATTTTAGCTTGCAACAAAATATAACTCTTGCCATGTTCTTGGTTTGCATTCTCTGCAAGAACAAGACAAGAATAAGAAAACTGCAAGACTGTGAAACACTACTCGTAGACCCGTATTCACTGTACCATCAACTGCTACGCCACTGTTAAAGCGCTTTGACTTGGCAATGTAATCACTCTACTTTCTTTGTCATTCGACTTTTGCCTCACAGCAAAGTAGTATTTCTCTCTTTTGGGGCGGTTACGTCACAAATCACACGCAATTATCAATAATTTTATTTTTAAAAAATTCGGTTATTGTTAATTTATTAGAAAAGATAAAAAGGTAAGGTTCTAATTTTATCAAAATTAACATATAAATAATCAAAATATCGTATAAACCCCCATTACTTTCAACGTCGAGGACACATCTTCTGCAGAAATTAGTGTATTTTTTTTTTAATTTTTCTGTGAGTAAAGTAGTTTTCACACATCTATTTCTATGATATATCTACTTTTTTAAATTGATTTTAGCTCGACAAAGAAATATTGAGAAAGTGAAGGGACATAATTAAATTAATATGATGCTTATCACATTATAGTAATTTTAAATTGATAAACAATAGCGGTTAAGTGTACCAATTACTCCATTACATCAAAATTAGTCATTTTCATTAATGCTGATCATCATCGGGTAAAAGTCAAAAGATATTAATTATCACGAATTGATCAGTGCGAGCTAATTAATGATGTCCATAATGAATCGTCTCTGATAAGCTGAAAAACAACGTATCTGGCACGAGCTGATCTGTTTCCGTAAACAAGCAGCAAGAACCTGAAGAATGAAAGCAGAGCTGAGGATTATAATTATTATATTTTCCTAGTAATTACATTGCGAATATAATATAAATACATTGTTACAAAAATATGGCAATAAATTATAATAATTATTACAGATTTCTCTGAGCATATGAGCAATTAGTCACAACAGATGATCTGTAAATGATCGCATGGTTGGACATATGTTTGATAAATGGAAGAAAATGATACTGGACTTGATACCTATTTGATAACACCAGAGATCTATTTGTATTTAAATTAAATCGTTAAATTACACACGATCCATTAGGCATTAGGCGAATGTATAACTTCTTTCTTTCGTACGTACCTAATAAGCATCATACAGCGGAATTCACAAACGCAATGATTCCTAAACCGTTGCCCAACTAGGAATTTCCTAGATTTTAAAACTGCCTAAAGCCTAAACCGATATGCATTTTGGATTTCTCTGTACTATACTTATAGGTAGGAATTACGTCCGTAAGCTTCAAAATATAAGATATTTTTGTGATATTATACAGGATGTCTCACAACTCGCGCCCCAGAGCGAATGAGGAAACACGAGACTACACACGGATGTGTAATTTCGAAGAAAAAAAAATCTAGCTTAAAAGATATTGGAGAAAAGGCGTCTTAAAATTGACCAATCAGAGACTTACCTTTAACGTGTGTTTGCCGTAATTTTACGTTACTATGGTTTTATACAAATCAAATCTTTTTTAAAATGTGTGGGCGACTGAAGTTTTCGAATACCTCAGTGTCAAATTAAATTTGACAAGGTGAATAAAAAAGGCTAATTCTTACCATGTTTTCAGCCGCTGATTACTTAGAAATGATTATAATTTTCGGAGAATGTGGACGTAACGCCAGAGAGGCAGCACGAGTCTATTCAGAACGTTTTCCGGATAGAAATCTTGTGGATCATAAACCACCATTTGTTGTTTTAATCTCAAAGAATTTAAATGACAATAATATTTTCGTTTAACACATTTTACACAGCTGCTACAATACGTTGCACTGTACGATATAAATGATGATCTCGGATGACACCTCTTCGCTAACCTACATTTCTTGACAGTGTCAAAATTACAGTAAGTCAAACAAATTTTGTAACTCACTAGTAGTATTTTTAAAACCTAGCAACAAGTTTTATTTTGTAATAATATCATCACACCTCAAGATATCCTTCCGGGATTGGTGGATTAAAAAGTATTGAAACTCCGTTATGCAAGCAGCCGCAAATTATTTTCTTCTATTTGTTGGCAACGTATTGTCGTCGGCAAGTGTCGGTTTTGTCTGGAGCGCGAGTTGTGAGACAGCCTGTATATGCACATTGAAATAAATACATTTGTTGATACTGATATTTGAATACTCTAATGTAATTTTTTCTCTGTTTGGGAATTAGAATAACATACATAGAATCCAGCATACTTCAAGAAGCTTCATTTTTAAACGATTTTGTCCGTTTAACTCTCGTGGTGCCTTGAATGTTCAATGTCTTATTATCATTTTTAATGTTCAATGGATCAGACAGTTTTAATAAAATTTATGAAATAGGTTGGTTATGAATTCTTTTGCTTGTTTTTTAGGCTTTATCCCAGTGTCAATATGAATTTCTTGATACTGTAACGAACGTCGGGGTCACCAATTGTAAGGAAGAGGTTCTTCGTTACTTCGTTGCTTGATGTATATGCAGATGTATAAATGTACAATAATAATGATAATATAATAAATATAAACGATGAATAAAATTAGGAGTAAAAGTGACAACCTGTATATTTTGTAAAATGATATAAAACAACTGAACTAATATAATATAAATAAATTGTTTTGTTGGTAACGTAGCGGCTACTTGATCAAGCCGCTACATTACTATTACCATGGCAACAACTCATAATGACAAGTCAAATACGTAATATTTCCGTCCGTCTTTAGCTGGCTGTGTGCAAAATTTGGAATAAAAAGATCCGAGAATTTTCTTGCCAACTGAAACAGTCACTTCTGATCATCCTGTATAAATAAAACAAAGATATAAATAAACAAAAAAAATAAATGGCAAAATATACAATAGAACAGAAAGTAAATGACCTAATTTCAAATAAAATCTTAAATTTAGACCGAAACGCATTTGACAGTTGGGGCATTGTTATAAAAATTATAAATTTAATTGTATGTGAACATATATTTGATGTAATGTTAATTTTCCAAAATATAAAATAAGGAATAATAATTATAAATTTATATATACAGGGTGTTTCCTTTAAAACAACCAGTGCTTTTTTGGGCGAACTAACAACTTTAGAGAAAAATATTTTATACCAAAAATGATCAAGAATAAGGGAATAATGTATCTGTAGTAACAAATCGAATATTTTACCAGTGGTTCTCAAACGGTAGAACAAAATTATATTTTTTTAAATGGCACCCTATATGTATAATTTTTTAACCCTTGAAGTAGAATATTATTTTCTGATTTCAACGATATAAATATAGCATAAGGTTGTATAACAATTATTTCGAGGAAAATAATATTAAAAACTAGAAATAAAATAATAAAAAATGGGTTTACTACTAGCGCAACTAGGCAATACCTGTGTATTATATAGCCTATTGTAATATTATAACAATATTTTTAATACCATTTTTCTCGAAGTAATTGTTATACAACCCTATACCATATTTATATCGTTGAAATCAGAAAAAAATTCTCTATCTAATGGGCTAAAAAATTATATCGGATACCATTTAAAAAAATATAATTTTGTTCTGCCGTTTGAGAACCACTGGTCGAAATTTCGGTTTTTTTTTTTTATTATTATTATTATTATTATTATTATTATTATTATTATTATTAATAATAAAAATAAATTAGCCTCTTATTCTTGATCATTTCTTGTATATAACATTTTTTCTAAAGTCATTAGTTCGCCCAAAAAGGGCTGGTTGTTTTAAAGGAAACACCCTATATATAACTAATGTATTTAATTTCATCTATATAAAATGGTATCTTTAATCGAAAGAAAATCTAAGGAAACTTATTTTTCATCAAAGATTTTGCCATATGTAATTTCTTATCATTTTTCTAACTTATGCACGCCTTATTCTTCGTTGTAGCTGTATCAAAATATTCAACAAACTCGTACAATTTTCATTTTGATGTATCAAATTTGAAATGCTAGGGAATGCTTAGTAATTTGGGCATCGAATAACACGATAAACCTTACCTAGCTAAATAATTGCTGATCAAGATAAGCAATTATTAGTCATTGGTGAAAACGAAATTTTCTAGTCTTTACTTAAATTTGAAGAATCGGTGAAATCGCCCATTAAACTCTCATAATGTAATGTAATATACTATTACATTCGATTGCCTTCCTTCATGGTTTATTAAATAAAATCTGCCCTCATATTTGTGCAACTGTGATCCAAATTCTTAAAGAAAATATTACGTAAAGAGCATCTATGAAGTTATTAATTGATTATTAATAACAGAATGTGAAATATAATTGGAAACTTGTAATATTCGCATAATGAATGATTCTAATATTATTAAGACCGCTCCTTAAATTCTGAACATATATACTTCAAAGCCACCGACGCTGTGTATACTCTTTATATATTCTTGTTTAACAAGTTACAACATTAGTTAAATTTCTTATAATTTAATTAACAATAAGAGCACTCATTAAATCTTGATTTATTTGTGTATAATTTAATCTGTATATTTTGACATTTCGATAGATGATCCAATCAAAGAAAGTGTTATTAAACAAATATAAATGATTTATTTTCAGAATTTTTAAGTAGCCGTAAATTCCTTGGCATAATACTTTATCTCAATTTTGATCTGTGACAGAGACTTTTTAATTAAGAACTAATAATAACTAAATGATTAATGTGTCATTTTCGGTTTCAATCATCAGAAAAGTATCTACCTACAATGTTGTTCTCTAATATCCAGCTGAGTTCTGCGGTAGACTCGTAATTTTATTTTTCGAAACCAATGCAAAAAATTCTTGGGTTGTATTATCTAGGACGCAGTCGAAAATTCAGCTAAATTGGTATAGGGCGCGAGCAGACACTTGACTCGAGCAACCTTAAAGTGCTTGGAATAAACTGATTTGTGTGCGCCTGTCATTTTGACATGAACAATGTCACTTTGACAAGACAAATGTTTAGACTTATTTTAATTTTGAACTGTTAAGAAGTTATTATTTTTAATTTCATGTATTTTACTGCCTGAAAATTGTACAATAATAACATTTTAGCAGTTCAAAATCTAAATAGTTAAAACATTGGTCTTGTCAAAGTGACATTATTCTTGTCAAAGTGACACGCGCACACAAATCAGCTGATTCCAAGCACGTCAAGGTCGCACGAGTCACGTGATTTAAAATCAATAGCTGTATTCTTTTTGGACAAAATCTCAACTCATCTCAGATCACTTCAGATAAACAAAATAAGTCAATAAATTTGACAGCTGTTACAGCAAATACTATCGGTAAAGAAGGAAATAATAAAATGGAATTAAACACAAATAACAACTCACTTCAGCTCAAATCAGTTATGTACTGAGCTGAGTTTCAATTGGGTCAAAAACAATACGGCTTATTTTAAACATCATTTATTTGTGCAGGTTTTATAATTTGTTTTGCTGAAAATATTATCCGGCCGAGTTTGGAGTCGTAATGTGTGTTTACTTTTTCATGGACAAGCAAATACAAAATTTCATGTCCGTAATTTCAGCCCTATTAATTTTAGAACAAAAGTAAATAAAAGTTTTTAAAATTAAAAACTGCATCAAATGAGTCTAAATTTATTGTTTATTGATATAATACGCACCAGTCATAAATTGGACGTAAAATAAATTTTCCGTCTTTAACTGGGTTTACATAGTGCCGGAACATACAATTCAAACAGTCGTATTGTTTGAGTTTGACAAAAATAGTTATTTATGGTACAAATGTGTTGTATTGCAAATAAGTCACGCAAAAAAAGTGTTAGCGCATGAGGCCGTAAGGCCGAGTGGGATAATTTTCTCAAGTGACTTATGTAATTAACACATGCGCCATACAAAATTTTACCTAAAACCTCTTCAAATGGTATAAATAGTTATTTGTATATCAAGGCCGCGAAATCACTCTTTAGCGTACGGAGAGAAAAATTGTCGCCAAGGCCGCTTGCGACCGAGGCAAGACAATCTCGAGGGCGCTAAAGGATTTCGCGGACAAGGTGTACACAATATTTTTTGTGCAACCGTAAAAAATATGTAATTACATATTTTATTAATTTTCAACAGTTTCATTAAAAATACAAAGTTAGCTTTCAAGGTGGCTGTGGGATTAACATTTGATAAACAAAACCATGCAATTCTCAAGTGTCAAAGAGATTGTTTACCAAATTTCGCGGCCGCTACCATGACAACGGTCGCGAAATGAATTTCGCGGCCGTTGCCATAACAACGGTCGCGAAATCTAATTTCGCAGTCTGTATTGCGGCTGCGAAATGCTTATTTCGCGTCCGGTTGCACAAAAATGTATTTTATAGCGTTTTCAGCTTACAAGTTGAGTGCGCACTTTTTTGCACTGAGCGTTTTCAACTTGTCATTGAGTGCAAAATTTAGTCAGCTGATGCGTTTTCAGCTTAAAAAAAAGTTGCACCGTGCACTAGCTCAGTGCGACTTTTGAGCACTGTTTCCCTAGGCACATGCAATAGTGTCATTGCAAATATGGCGGCTAAACTAGCACTGCCACCGAATGAGTGCGCACTTGCATTGTGCTGAAAACGCTATAAAAGATTTTCTAATTTGACATTTCGAAATGACATTTGCTAAAAAAAAAAAGAATAGAGAAGGCCTGGACAGTACGTATAATGTTAAAAAATGAATGTTTATTTCACGTTGCTAATAACGGCTTGGCTTTATTAATTCTGAGCTCACTAGCGACTTATGAACAGCTTTATTTGTTTCAAATCACCATAGTTATAGCGTTATTATTAGAAGGTGTTTGATAAACGTTTATTAACTGATATTTATTTGTTATTATTTTCTTTTCATTTTGATTGAAAATCTGATATGGAAAATGTGTCTATGATAAATTGATTACAGATAAATAATTTAATGAAATTATTATCAAAACTTTATAGCAGATGTTAACTGTCAAACTCAAACAACACAACTCTTTTATATTTTTGTGCTATTGCTCATGGCACTCTGTAAATAGCTACAAATTATAACTTTTATTTTGCCTCTCTTTGGCCAAAGAAAGGTATGTAAACAATAATTTTGGACTTAGATTTATGCACTTTTAATTCTGAATATTTTTTGTATTTACGCTTTTGTTTTCAGATTAACGCTGTAGAAATTACAGCTATATGAACATTTTACCATTTCCTATGGTTCTTAAAGAAAGTAGACACCCGGTATAAATTTATCTGTAAGAATTTAATAGGGCGCGTGCAGCATGTGGTTGGATGTAACCAACCCGCTAGCCTGGTGGACCAACAAACCTTTTACGTGCCTTTGTTTACATTGAGTTTGGAAGCTTAGCCTTTTCTATACTTTTTGTGGGTTTTTTAGTTGTTGGTCATAATAACATTTGTGGGGTTGGTGTATTAACTATAGCTTAACTCACTGAACATTATTATTCTCTGTCGCAAAAAAGTTAAAAATACGTATCTTTTATTTATAATCTTTACCTAGATGCATGCCGTATTGACATTAATGTTTAGGCCCGGAAAATTTCCCAAAACCTTATATTCAGATATTGTAGTGTGCGTTGAGTATAGCAGAAGTTCATATATATTACAAGAATTTAAAGCCTATACAAATTTAGAGATCGACTATCAAAGTAAAAGACAATGTATAGTAATATGATTTAGTGCATTAAAAATTGTAACTATCAAAATTTCTGGCTGATTACAGGTTTTACATTTCCCAAAAGTTACTAATAAACTTATAAGTATTTTGCATGATTTGCAAAGTGGTGAGATTGTGTGTGCTCACTGTGATTGTATAGCTAGCTGACAATGTGAATACTCTTAATATAATTTTATTGAATTTTCAATATCTGTATAAAAACATTTTCATTGTCCTATTTTCTAACGTACGCAATTAAATTACTAAAACATAATGGCTACAGGCTACGTTCATTTACATTATAAAAACATGTATTTTAGTTTAAGCTTATTTGTAGGTAATATATTTCGCATCAGACAAAATACTACAATAAAGTATCTACAACATTATATTTATTCTTACTTTACCTTCGTAAGATCATTTCTCTGTACCGTACCTAACCATTTTAGCTTCCTAAAGCTATAATTCTATCTTCAAAATCTGTTTCCGATGCAAATCTATAATTTGATAATCCATCGCTACTGTCAATCGTTTGGAATGTCTAATCATAGCACATAATTATGGTATTTTAAACATATTCCTATATGTCAGTCTGGTCCACCAGGTTGCCATTTTAAAATATTTAGGACATTTGTGCTGTATTTTTGACTTATATTAATGATATTATTATCCATTTATAACAAATATGTTATGAATGTTTTTAAACTTTTTTAATTGGATTCGATCTCTGCATAAGTTATTCATTTTTAATGCTATAAATCTGGTATAGATTTGTGTAGTCATTAATAACTTAATAAATATCTGTCAACACTTTTTTATCCTTCGTGTTAGCCATAAATAATAGACGAGAATTATTTTGAAAGTTCCAAAGATATGCTTTTTATGCAGAAATAATCAATTTATAATTTTAATATTAATTAAACAGGGTCGAAAAGCATGTTAATTATTTGTTTTATTCGTGGTCTATCTACTTTCTATTTCCCATATCTGTTCACATATATGTACGTGCGTTCCATGTGATTTTATTTAATGTTATTCCTATTCGCGATATATTACATGGTAGAACTGCTGTTTCCGCTTGTCGCTGATGTGATATATTGCCCTATACTCGAGCTACCGTTTGTAAAAAGTTTTAGAACACCTGTTCGTTAGACAAATCTGTATTGTTTTGAAATATTGTTGATTAAAGTAATTACAAATTAGGTTTATTGCTGTGGTATGGAAACAGAAACACAGTATAAATTACAATTGAGAAATACAGAGATATAATTAATTTTTTTGTTGTGTTGTACATTTTTATATAAATTATTTATACAAAGTTTTCTGCAAAATATTATACGAGTATGTTTCCAGTAATTATTAACAAACATACTACGAATATAAATTGCTCTTGACAGCTTGACACTGACATCTACCAATTTAGTAATATGTATTTGAACAGCGTAACTGTTCACATAGATATTTGTAATTGTCAGGTTTTTGTTTAATATTTTCACCTAACGGTATGTAGGTATACTGACTAGAAAACAAGAGGAATGGTTTAAAGATTGGAAACTGTTCAGATCTTACTTTAGCGTCAGCAAGAGACAAGGTCCTCTATGGTCTATCTATAACGTTTAGGCCCGATCCTATCACCTCTGACAGTTTAGTAACCATTAGTTAAGAATTAAATTGAAAGTTAGAGCGATGAGACAATAGTTTTAAATTCCAGTTAGCGCTAACCAAAGGTGGTAAGAACAATTTTGCAACATAACCGTTGGTTAGCAATAACTGTCACTTTAACTAGAGGTGATAGCAACGGGCCTTAGTCGTAGCAATTGAACAAAGCGTGTAACTAGCTATAGGCTATCTATAGCATTTAGTCGTAGCGATTAAGAGAAACAGCGAAAATTCAAATAATGTAATAAGACAAGGGTACTTACAATAACAAATAAATAACATTTTATAAACGTTTCTAAATTATAATTCAAGAATAATATTTCAACTTATCTTTGTTAGTCAAAATTCTGTTTAGAAATATTTATCATGTTTCCCACCGCGGGTTTTGTTTTGTCTGAATGGCCCCGATCTTTGTCAGTTATGTGTTGATAAGTCTTGAAATTATTAAGCATACGAGCATGACTTTGAATACCCTACCATATGCACCCTGTACCCCTAAAATAATCCCGTCCTGAAGATAGCGATTTGTTTTTGATATAGTCTGTATTAGTTACTCTTAATCATAGATTAGAGTAAACATGAAAAAATCTATGTTAGATTCCGAGTGAAAAAAATGTAGTCTGAGTGTTAATTTTGGGCGTTGGCTGATCGTCAGCCCGCTGAGTTACAATGTAACTGTAATTTGTTTATTATTTGTTTCGTTATGTTTAGTTTAATCAATAATTAATAATAATAAGTTAATTAAGTGTAACCATATGAATAAAACTAGTAGTTAAAAACTCAAGTGAAGTCCATGTCTATATAAGTGTTCATCCCGCATCTGTCATCAAGTGGGAAATGAAAGTGTATGTGTTTCTTACTTTTCATCAAGTGTGTACACCAATCATTCAAGCATCCACCCGTCAGTTAAAGTTGTCATCGTTGGAACACAAGTAAGAGCACATCAGCTTCTTAGACTCCCTCGTATTATAATAAATTGTTCCTGTACTAGAACATTTTTAAAAATCCAACACTATACAAACATACTTGCGATATTAACCTGCATTTATAAATAATAAGTATTGAAATCTATTAGTATTTGATATTGATTTTACAGGCAAAACGGCATTTTTCGTTTTTCACATAATGCCTCATCTACACGTTGGCCGAGATTAAACGAATGAAAGCCAACGCCGAGTTTACACCAACGGGTGGAAAGGCTTTTTGTCTAACTTCGCAGCAACTCGCATTGGCCACTCGCATTGGCCACTCGCCTTTTGCCGACGCTCGCCTCTTTGTCGGGTTTTGGAGCACGAGTAAAAGAAACGAGAAACGTCTGATACTGGCCTGATGGTCTGGGCCAAATACTTGCCAACGTGTAGACGCCTTGCTTTGCTTCGCCGGTATTTGTTTATTTTGGTTTATTGGCGTTAGCTGGCCTAGCGTGTAGATGAGGCTTTACGCGACAAGTCGAAGCGTGTCTGGACATTTAGATTGGTCGCAATCGTTTGCTTTACAGCCAACTGAGTCGCGTGCATTTTAGCAGTCGTTTTAATACAGATTTTATATTTAACGGTTCTTTTGCTAAAAGCAAAACAATTTTTTTTTCGTACATTCATTCATCTTGCACAAATGCGAATTTGTGTTAAAACTAAAATATATACTAAACATATTACGACTTGAATTAGTTTTAAGAACTAATCATCCTTTATCTAATTTGTATTTTTGATAATATAGGTTGAGAGACTAAACGCCTCAAACAAAGTAAACCTTAAAATCGTATTCTCTATCATAGGCACCGACTACATGGGGTTATCGGGGCTCATGCCCCCAAGGAAAATTTTCCTTGGGGCAATGCCTCCAAGGAGACTTTTCCCTTGGTGCAGCAATTTTTTTTTTAAATTATTTAATATGAGTAAAATAAAAAATATATAATTTAATGTAATATTAATCACCGGGTGTAAAACATGAGAAAATAGTTTTTCTTTGCGCAAACGTTACCAAATTATTTTATGCAAAAATATTTCAAACAAATTATAGAGATTTAAATTCTGCATCTAAATAATGTATAACGATTATTTTTATTTTTGATGTAAGCGAAAAAAAAAATCAATTATAAAGTTACTGTTTTTATGAGCTTTTAATCTGACAAGAAACAATCAATTTCGTTGTATTTACCAGATAATTCATATTTAAAAAATAAATTAGAGTAGTAACAAAACACAAAAAAGTATAGCTTGTTTCATTTAAGCCATTTAGTATTGCAGAGAATGGGGAATAGTTTTGACCTTTCTAAATAAATAAATAAATAAATATATCATCACGGCATATTACCCACTGCTGGGTGTGCCAATCTGCTTTGTACTCAGATATCGGTAATGATGATGACATATTTGTTTTGACCGCCCTGATTGGCTGAAATTGGATACAAGAGACAATAAGTTTACCCAATGTAATTCCAGCTACTTAAAACTGGAGTTGATGTGAGCACCATCTGCTGAATGGCTTAAATGGAATAGAGTATAAACTGTTTTAGTTTTACTAAGAGTTAAAACTAACACAGTTGTTAATTTTGTGTAATAATCCATGCCTACCTAGAGTAAAAGCTCGTAAAAACAGTATAATTTATAATTAATTTATTCGCTTACATGATGAGCTATAAATTACTTTACATGATGTAGATCCAAAATTTAAATCACTATAACTTTAATTTGGAGTATATTTGATTTCCCATGTTAAAGGCTTCTGTCCCACTTTTTGATTTACACTCTGTACATTGAATAAAATTAATTTAAAATAATTTCCATTGAAATTAGGTTTTTTCCTTAATTCCTTTCCAGTATTTCTTTTTTCTTATAATACATTAATGGTAAATTTTATGTTTTGTTTTTAGTCAATATTAAAAACTTGTGCCCCCAAGGAAATTTTGAAAACTCGGCGCTCGTGCTCTAATTACTAAGCTAAAAATGCTACCTTTTACTATTAATAAATATTACTGATATTACAGTTTCTTCAAATTAAAATTAAAATTTTCCGCGCTATGAGAATATACACCCAAAATGACCCTTAAACGAAGTGCACGTGTTAATATAGTTCAATCATTTCGTAAAGTGTTATAAAACAAGTTATTAATAAAATAAACATAGTTAAAATGATAAAGAGAAAATTAGTAGATACAGATATCTCAAACATAAAGTATGCAGTAGCAACTGTCAACTGTGCGAGTATTTAAAGTGTAATATACAATTGAATAGATCATATATGTTCTCCATGAATAAAAATACGTATTACACAATTTTATTACTTTAATATACATTAGTGTGTTGAGAAGGAAATAGAACAGAAAGATATAACACCGTTTTGCAATAAACCTGTATCACTCACCATACATCATTAACAAAATCCACTGATTCATATATGATATATAATCCGCATTAATATGTAATGCGGTAATAATTTATCAAAATAATTTCTCACGCGGCGGAGCGCAAACCAGAACAAAATGAAGCAATGTTTTGTTCGATCTCTGGCATTCGTGGGTGCGGTAACCAAGTAGCTGAATGTTATCCGCAGTCGAGTAGGCGATGCAGACAAATGACAATGTAATATTAGAATTTCAGTTTAACGCAATATCTTTTAATTAATTTCAAGTAAAAATGACTTGTAACGCTGGACACTCCTTTATTTTAATAATGGACAATTCGTTATGGATATAAAACGCGTTATAAAAGTATTTATCACGAAAAATACACCTGACACCTGATAATTTATTTATTTGAAATGATTTTTTATTTTAACAAAAGACAACATTGTTAGTTATAAACATTTTTACACAAAAGTGGTTCTTCCAAGAACGACCTGACACCTGACAGGCTTAGGAATCAAATGCCATATTAAGGAATCAATAATTTTTAATAAAATACCTTATTTATATATGTATCTACTTATAACCGTATAATGTAAATTAAGGCATACGGTAAATAATAATTTAACCGAGAAAATTTAACAAATGAATTTTAATTGTTGATTCTTCGAAATACCTTTTCTGGCTTTGAGTACGGCCTAACAAACTTTAGAGTCCAAACATACTTTGTATTCGATTTTTATAAAACTATAGAAACTTACATCTAAATGCCTAACATCGGTTGAAATGTTTTTAATGACTTGTCTCGTGTCTTTTCATTTAATACCAAACAAGCAAGGGAAATCCAGTGACATATTAAGCAATATAAACGCCCAAAGCCCGTAACAATTTACGCTCTTTCCCCTTTCCGATTATGACTTTTTTTGTACACAAACTTTATACATAAAATAAATATACTCATTATGGGGTCTCGTGGCGGCGTGCCTGAGTGTCAGGTCGCGAATCTGGGGAACCGGGTTCGATCCCGACCGACGCCAAATATTTCCAATTTTAAATGGCACAAAATTGACCCCCTGTGGTGCACTCTCCACGCCAGCAATGAGTGCCCGTGAGGTGACGCCTGGTGAGCGCCCGCACGGTGAAAATATTTCATCATTACCGATATCTGTATACAAAGCAGATTGGCACACCCAGCAATGGGTAATAAGCCGTGATGATATATTTATTTATTTATTTATTATTATATTTTTAAAATATAGTTGGAATACTTACTATAATCAAAATGAAAATATGCAATCAACAAAAAATGAACATTATTCCAATTTATACAATAGAAAATACCGGTCGGTATTTAGTAACAGAAAATCACAAAAACCAAAATTCATTTTCATCACAGAACGTACATATATAAGGAACGTAGATCTTAAGACAAAACTAAACAAAAATAGTAAACGAAACTTAAACAATAATCATATAAAATAAAGAAAATAACAACATAATGCAAAGAAAAAAAAATCAATAAACATAGACCTTAAGTAAATTTATTTTTTCGAGCTTTGTTACTAGCAAAAACTTTCCATAATCTCTGTAAAATCAAGATTATTTAACAAATCAGTTTCAATAGCCATTATGGACAAACTATTCAATTTTGTGATAAGGCACGTACACACCAAGCGCGCTTTACTTAGCGCTGCATGTTGCATAGTGCTAAGCTGGTTGGCGTTATTAACCAACCTCACTGAATACAATATTATATATATTAGTGCCAACCTATTGCTTTATGGAGTAGTGTACAAATTGGTCATCTATGCAATGCGTAGCGCTCATTAACGAGCAGTGTTGGTTTTAACGCTTAGCTGCATAGCACAAACCATGTCTGAAGTAAAAGTATTGCAATTTCATTGTATCCTAGTTTCTTATAATAGAAACACATATGAGTTTAGTGTTTTTAAAGGAAGCCCTATGTACAACATTTTGCTCACAAGAACGAAAATTTTTGTGCAAATACTTTATCTGGATAAATCCTTGCGTCTTTGTACAGATGATAAAATTCTCCGACGAAAGTACGTAGGTACATATTTCTTTATTAAAGCTATTTAACTTTGTCAAAATCATTTTAGCGCTTTACATTCGGTGTCAACATGTTAACTTAAGCGCTTCGCTTAGTGTTCCACTTAGTACGTTGCAACATACGAAGCGCTAAGTAAAGCGCGTTTGGTGTGCACGTACCCTTAGAGAGTTTTGATCTGTCTTAAAACTCTTAATTCTTTTAAGAGTTGAAAATGACCGTTCTCCGGAACAGTTTGTAACTGCTTTGCGTAATACGGGCCTTTACTTTCAATTGTGCTTTAAAACTTAGTAAGTTATTTGTTATTTGAGTCATGCGGTCCGCCGACCTGGAGCCCTAAAATATTTTGCACCATAAGCCCGGGCTTCATAGGCTCGTAGGATAATACGCCACTGAGGAAATCAGTGGTAAAAATGTAATAAAATATTCAATTTTATTGTATTTTGTAACTTTCATAAAAAACTTTTTAATAATACCACTCTATAAAAAAGAGGACAATTTTTCCAAGCATAAATTTTGTGCGTTTGGTGAGATAATATTAACCGTGTTCAAAAAAGAAAAATGCCGAATAAACGTGGTTTACGTAATTTCTCTAACTATTTTATTTATTTATTTAATATTTTTCTACTAAATACAGGGTGTTTCAATACTTAAGGATAAGTTAATTCTTAGAATGGTAGATTATATTATGATAACGAATCAATTTTTTTTAAAAAAAAACACCAAATTAATTGCCCTGAAGTATATATTTTTACTGCCACTGTTTCAGTGGCGCACCCAGGAAGGGTACATCCCCCTTGAATATCTTTTACTAGAAATTGTCAACGATTTTTATAAATAAATAATGTAAATGAAAGCCGAAACAAAGAAAATAGTATAAAACACGCGTTACAGAAACCTATTCAAGCACTCAGTCGTTCGTCCACTCATCTCAGCGACTCGTGTCCAAATTTGTAACTCGTGTTAGAATAGGTTGCCTTCTGTAATTTATGTTGCGACAAGTGACACTAAAAATACATAGGTACCTACATAATTCATTTTCAGTTACAGTGCTATTAATTTTGCGATTCGTGATCAGTATGTGTCATGTTATAAGATGCTATTTAATTTTTTCCTAAAATACTGAATAAACATTCTGTATATGTGCCTTTGATCACCTGAATCTTGTGGTTATGCTATTTTACATAGGTACATCTGAATTAAAACAATAAACAATGTAGATAATACGAAGATCGAACATCAATAAAATAAGAACTAAATCGACACAGATCTCATAACAATATAAAGTAAAAGCGCGCTGCATAAAAGCGCTTTTATTATAAAAGTGCGCCCGTAATAGCCTTACTGTTTGTAAACAACCCCCTCCTCCTCCTCCTGCATATCAAATTTAATGAATATGTTCGATGACGTCCGAGATGTATCAGATCCATCCGATTATCGAAGCTTTTACGAACGCGTCAGATCTGTATATGATTTTGACCTTTAAATCTGAGGTTATAGAAGAAGTTTCACTTGTTAAAATGGATAAGAAAATAGAGCTTGTTTCTTTAATTGTATAAAATTTTATATTTCACGACGCAAGTGAGACCGAAAGGCCATTTGTTTACATTATTTCGAACAGAAACTGTTTCATGTGGCATGTAGTCATTTATTTGTTTTAAATAACTCTTTTCTTTAGAACTTAATATAGTTCTGCAATGTTTATTATCAGACACATTTAAATAAATACATTTTTTGTGCAACCGGACGCGAAATAAGCATTTCGCAGCCGCAATACAGGCCGCGAAATTGTTATGGTTGTTATGGTAACGGCCACTTTGACACTTGAGAATTGCATGGCTTTGTTTATCAAATGTTAATCCCATAGCCACCTTGAAAGCTAACTTTCTATTTACATTGAAACTGTTTAAAATTAATAAAATTTGTAATTACATATTTTTTACGGTTGCAAAAAAAATATTGTGTACACCTTGTCCGCGAAATCCTTTAGCGCCCTCGAGATTGACTTGCCTCGGCCGCAAGCGGCCTCGGCGACAATTTTTCTCTCCGTACACTAAAGAGTGATTTCGCGGCCTTGATATACAAATAACTATTCTGAAACACAAATGTTCACAATTTTAAATACGCGCGCGCAATCCGTACTAACCCTCAGGGCTGAAAATTTTTGATCGGATCGCTCGGTCTGACTGATCGGAGTGAGTTTACGAACGCGTCAGATTAACCCGATTGACTTTTCGAAAACACCTATTATATGTAGGAAAAAAATTGAGTCAAATATATCAAACCAACAATCTCTAAATTTAAATCATTGCTGTAATTTACAAATAAAAGTTTATGTGCTGGAGCTGGACTACGGTAGTATAAAATGAAGAATTTATTTTAAGCAGAGACCCGAACCGTAACGAAACCGTAACCGAAAACCGCACCGATATTTGACTTTTTATGAAACCGTAACCGAAAACCGAAACCTATATTTTATTTCTTCAAATATGGAAACCGAAAACCGATACGATAAATAAGTTCGTTCTGTAACCGAAAACATAACCGAACCGAAATAATATCGGTACTAAAACCGTAAATTTAAAATTAGGTATTTTTTATTAACCCACATTTTTTCGTAGAAATACTTTACATACCTTCGAGTTCACAAAAAGGTATTTCTTATTAAAAAAAATTAAGGCATTTTATTCCATTTTTTAGTTATTTTTTGCAATTATAATAAAAAAATTACTCATTTGTTGACATTTTTCATTCAATCACCCATTTACTTTACGTATTACTATTGGAAATAAATTATTATTATAACTTAAAATTAAAATATTAATAGTTTACGAAACGTATTTAATTTTTGTTGCAAAAATAAACTTAAGAACTAATTACTTACAGATTCTTTTCGAATTTTGAATTCCGAACAAGCCGAATATATCTATTAGTACTAGTTGTTAGTAAAACGTGGAATTAAAATGTTATTACATTACGAAATAGGTACTAAATGTATTTCATGTTGCAAAAAATAAAAACAAAGCTAATTTTTCATTTAAACCGAAACCGAAAAGAACCAAAACCCCAACGAAAACGAAATTTATTTGTTTTTTTAACCGAAACGAAAACCGATATAATATTTTCAAAAAAACCGTAACCGATAACCGAAACCGAATTTTTTGAATGTAAAAACCGTTAACCGTAACCGAACCCCAAAATTTTTCGGTTCGAGTCCCTGATTTTAAGACTAGGTAACTACTTGAGAACAACATCGATTCTAGCTAATTGCCGCTATAAACGTTCAATTAGTCAAACAAGTTAGCTATTTCCACAAGAAGAAAATCATAAATTTAAAATTCATGAGTAATTTTAGGGAATTATCTCGAATGTGGCAATGGGCGCTATGTTACAACAGATCATTTATCACTGAGATATATTACTTAACGCATTAATTGTTGGTTCATTAAAACAACGTTAGTGTTAAGCGCTTGAAAATGAGAACACTTGCTAAAATTTATTTTCTTTTCTTATTTTCAAACTGCTCTCTTTGGATGTTTTGCTTGCGTGCTAACCAGCTATTCAAGATGACTCATAATTATTGTTTAAGGCATATTAATATGAAATAAATTAATAGTCATGTGTGATTACATTAATTACGTTTAAGTGTAAATAAAAATGATGATGATCAAGGAATCAAATAATTCATTTAACTAGGACGAGAAATGGGATCATGGAAATATTTTTACGAGAACTATACAACTGTATTTATAATTGTAAGATGGTCGATCTAATTTATTGGCAAAAGGGTGAATGTTGATTAAAAGTGAACCACGAAACTAGAACAAAAGACTGGACTTAGAGATATTAATTATGTTGGACAAGTAGGAACTACGAGTACAAATAAATATCCTCTTTCACTGTTCACAAACAACAGCTATTAACGCATTTTTAAATTCTCAATTCAGTCAATTTCTTGTATTCATTCCTTTGCCCATAAGCAATGGAATTTTTTTTAAGATAGAACCAAACGTGATAAGCAAGAGACAAATGTAATCATTTGTAATAGTTTTACAAAATTTAAATATATTATACATAGCACATAGGTTTGGCACACTTTCTTGCATAAATTATATAAATAAGACATTAATTTAAACATTAATAATAATTTTCTGAAACGATTCTACATAATACAACATGCTACACAGTTTACAAAATTGAATTAAATTTAAAAAAAAACTGATTTACATAAAAATGTAATACAGTAGGTATCAATTTTACAAAAAGTGTTAAATATTTACTTTCGTTTTTTATATTACTTCAAATAAATTAAATAAATGCGAGCAAAAAATTGTTAAAATACATGTTAAGTACATTTTAATAGTTGTAGATACTTTTTATTTAGTTGATACATACATAAATATTTGAGCAGTTTTTTCTCTTTTTTTCGAAATGAAACAAAATAAAACAACAATTAACTATACTTTTATTTTTTATTTATTTATTCAAAATAACTTTTGCCATTTGTCTTGTATGAGTCGACATTTACTTACATATACCGGGTGATTACTTGAAATCTATTACGTATAGAAAATACCTCGGGAAATACAGTGTTAATTTTTTAATTTACTGTTTACCTATTAATTTTAAAGGAATGTTGTAAATACAAAACTTGTTCAGTATTAAAAACACAATATAAATTTTTGTTTTTGTGTTTCGAAATACGCAATTTACAGCATAATATTTGACACGGAACTATTGTGGATGTCATATATTTTTTCATTTTTATGTTGATCTTTTCTTGTCAAATATATTGTGGTATGCGATATGGTATATCTCTTGAATTTATTTCCTTATACTTACCTTGATTTATGTAATGATTCCGTAATTTGGTTCCTTACATCCTGCATTTGGTTTTCCCAGTCTCTTTGTTGTACACTCTTCATTTTGTTGCCTTCTTTCTATTTCTTTTGTAGAGTAAATATTTCTTTCGTACAAATTTTTCCCTCATTTTCTCCAGTTTGTTAGTTTGTTGTTGTTGTTGTTGTTATTGTTGTTGTTGTTGTCTTGTTCTCCTCTTTTAGATAATCATGAGATATACCTATTTCTAGGAGATCCATTCTGCTTTTTATTCGCCGATTTCGTCAAATTTGAAAATTATTTCCAATTTTCAAATACTTCCGAAGTGACTCCTATGATGCTCTCTCCACAACTATGAGAGCCCATTACAACAGTATGTGGGCAATAAGCAGTGATAATATTATATTTGTTTATTCGGGTCAAACAAATAAATTATTCAAATGAAAATAAATAAATTAATACAATTTGAATCGGACAGTACTCTTATCGAATATCAGCAATATTTTCATCTGTCAAAGAAAACGTGTTCCAAATTACTTTATGCTAATTAATTAGATAATTTTTTATGACATTCTTTTGAAATAATATCCGCATGTAAATTAATTTCGTACATTGAGTTATGTTTCACATAAATCAAAATGAAAATTGAAGACGAAAATATAATGAATTGATAATGTAAGAAAGTTAATAGTTCTAATACTAATCTATTATTTCTGAATTATTATTTCATTTCCATAAAAATATTTTCAGGTCGAAATAAAACAAATTTACTTTGTTTTGAAACAACAAACAACATTCTAAAAATTAGAATAAATTGGTTTGTGCAAGTTACTACACTCTAAACTAAGCAATGTTTCCCAAATTATGGTCCGTCAAACTGTTCGCAGGCTTTTAAAGAAAAGTGTCATAGGCTAATAAATAGTAAGTACATTAAAAAACAAGTATCATAAGTCAGTCTGTTAACGTACGAGTTCACGTTTGGAAAACGAGCCGTGAGGAGGTTTTACAAAGGACGAGTGCGTTAACAGGCCTTATGAGGCATATTTACTCCTGTGCTGAAATATGAAGCGAAAATTCAAATAAATTGTTCCTGTACTAGAACTATCAACATTTTAAAAAATTCAACACAACCCAAACCTACTTGCGATATTAACCTACATTTTAAAAAAATAATTATTGTAATCTATTAATATTTGACTTTGATTTTATAGGCAAAACAGCATTTCTCGAATTTCCCATAAAATCAAAGTCAAATACTAATAAATTTCAATAATTATTTTTTTAAAATACAGGTTAATATTGCAAGTAAGTTTGTGTTGTGTTGAATTTTTTAAATTTTAATAGTTCTAGTAGAGGAACAATTTATTTGAGTTTTCGCTTCATATTTCAGCACAGGGGTAAATATGCCTCTTATGAAACATATTTTATACTACTTTTTCTATAGAGGTAATTTTATAATAAGATTTTTTTTAAATGTGACGTCAAAAATATGTCTTGGTGTTTTTTTATAAATTATGTTGCTAGCGCTTCCCGCTAAACAATCGAAATTTCACATTTTAACAAACGACGTGTTTGCAGTGCTTTTATAGACCTATAAGAGTATAGAAATCGAAAATAGTTATTTGTATATCAAGGCCGCGAAATCACTCTTTAGCGTACCGAGAGAAAAATTGTCGCCGAGGCCGCTTGCGGCCGAGGCAAGACAATCTCGAGGGCGCTAAAGGATTTCGCGGACAAGGTGTACACAATATTTTTTGTGCAACCGTAAAAAATATGTAATTACAAATTTTATTAATTTTAAACAGTTTCATTGTAAATAGAAAGTTAGCTTTCAAGGTGGCTATGGGATTGACATTTGATAAACAAAACCATGCAATTCTCAAGTGTCAAAGTGATTGTTTACATAATTTCGCGGCCGCTACCATGCCAACGGTCGCGAAATCCAATTTCGCGGCCTGTATTGCGGCTGCGAAATGCTTATTTCGCGTCCGGTTGCACAAAATAGTTATTTGTATATCAAGGCCGCGAAATCACTCTTTAGCGTACTGAGAGAAAAATTGTCGCCGAGGCCGCTTGCGGCCGAGGCAAGACAATCTCGAGGGCGCTAAAGGATTTCGCGGACAAGGTGTACACAATATTTTTTGTGCAACCGTAAAAAATATGTAATTACAAATTTTATTAATTTTAAACAGTTTCATTGTATATAGAAAGTTAGCTTTCACGGTGGCTATGGGATTAACATTTGATAAACAAAACCATGCAATTTTCAAGTGTCAAAGTGATTATTTACCTAATTTCGCGGCCGCTACCATGACAACGGTTGCGAAATTGAATTTCGCGGCCTGTATTGCGGCTGCGAAATGCTTATTTCGCGTCCGGTTGCACAAAAAATATATTAAACTGTTTATTTACAAAAATATTATTTTTAAACTACGTATAATTTATATTTTTGCTAGTGACGTAATTTACTTAAATTTAAATTCGATGGTCACAATTGTTATTCTGTATGCGCATTTGTTCAAATCAAAGTCAAGAGAGATTCGCCGTTATATCTGGGAGGAAAAGGGGCCACGGACCAATAATGTTTGGAAAACACTACTGCAATGTTGACCGTCGCTTGCTGAAAAGCACAAAAAATTCACAATTTTACTGATATTTTAGGTTTGTTCCTACACGACTTTGTGCATACGTTCATGAATCCTTTTGTGCGTATGTCTTGTTCATACTCAATGAGACATACGGTTGCCAGACATACGGAATTGTCCCCTATTTCAGTTAAAATTTGAGCGTCCCGTAAAATACTGTTCGGGACGACCAATTGTCCCGTATTTCGTGAGGACTGCAATTTAATTAAAATTTAATTGATTATTATACATTTTATTTTGAGTAGTTCAATTGAATAATTATATTGTTACTCAGTAATATAATATTTTAATTTAAGATTGTATTTTCAGATTTTCTGTTTCTGTAGTTGTTGCTTATATGCTCGCATCTCGCATCATAATTATATTTCAATTACTAAATGTCATGTAATGAATACGCAAATTTTATTAGAAAAAATAAAGATGCAAATAAAAATGTATTGGCAGCTGCAAAATTACAAAACAAATATAAATTTAAAAATGTTTTTAATATATGTATAAGGCTGACAATGTTACTTTTGTTATAGAATTTTTCTTGATTTTATGTTAATATTTTATTTTAATGTATTATTTATGTAACTGTCTTCTTACAAAAAAATTATACATAAGAGCCCAAATTCATATTAGTTCGGTCCGGTTAATATTTTCAACAAACAAATTATAAAACCTACATAACTGGTGAGAAGTTTATACAAATTACTTTCAACTAGTTTAAAATATAGATTTTAAACTTACAATAACTGCACATGTTATTCAAGTATTCCGACATTTAATATTTAATTACATCGCCTTTATTACTAATACCAGCTCCAAGTCTATTAGGCATTGTATCCCTAACCCCTGCATATTTTCCTGTGAGTATTGTCCCATATATGTTGCAAGGCAGATTTTACTGTACGCACTGGATTTAACAAAGTTGCTTTTCATTGTGCCAAAAGTAAAGGGTCTCAGTAGACGCTAAAGATGACCCTTAAAATACCGGTCAACACCAGTCATTTTTAAAGTTTTAAGTCTATATTTAAAGTAATATCTTTAAATTTCTTGAAAATTTAAACCGGCAGAATTATTATGAGTTTGGTCTTGTAGAATATTATTTGGCACTTACAGAATCAACCAAAGATATAGGTACCTACACCTATACTTCACTTGATAATATGAAAAACAATGTATCATATAATTGTTAGTGAAATATACAAAACACAATAAAACTAAAATCAGTTTCTAGTAATGTTTTGAACAAAACTAATACAAAAAAATTGTTTTTCCGAATAATCGAAAACATAATTTTGTTAAAATAAATTACTTAGTTGTACATATTTTATTGCTTCTGTATAATTTTGGACGATACTGCAAAATTAAAATATTTCTTCGTAGGTAATATATTCTAGAAACGTTAAAAGAAAAATAATATATTAAATCGTAACGTTGGCGTTGATATTATCACATTAAGCTAAATACAAGTCTCGCATAAATTTTTGCTCCGGAGCCTATAATGTAAATGTAATTTAAATATAATTTCAAACGGGTCTATACGTTTTCCTTGAAGCTATTAAAGTCAAAACAAATTGTAAATATCAAAGTTTTATAGTAATTGTCACCCATGCGCGGCGATCTACATACTTGATTGAAATCTCGTGGAGATTAATGATTTTTCAATTGACATATGGGACATTTGCATTTATCTGCAACTGGCTTGCTTGGCTACGCGCAGTTGACTTACAAGACTTGATTTTAATCCACAGAGAGTTGTGATTTAATGTAAACGCACCATTTGCTGGCAAGAAAATTTTCACAGATCAGTTTTGCATAAATTTACTCTACTTTTATAACAAGAAAGATGTAAATATGCGAGAATGAGAATATAATCATGAACTTTGAAAATAAATTTTTTTATTACAGTGTGATCGATACGTTAGACGGCACGAAGTACGACGTACGTATTTATTAATATAATCATCTGAAGCTGGATTTATAATGACGCAACCCAAAATGCGACGTATTCAATAAAGTTGAACGCAGACGCAACGCAAGAAATAAAATTGAAAAAACATTAGTTTTTAATGTCAATAATAAATTCTCCTTTCATAATGTTCGTAGAACATTATAATACAAAATAACAACTTGTGTTCGTGCATATTAAATAATTTTTATTGACACCACAATATTAAAGCTTCAATAATATTTACTTCTTGCGAAAATAGAGTACAGAGAAAAACCCAGATATATCACATTATTTTCAAAATTTAATTTACTCATTAATTCACACTCGGAAACCCATCTTTTAATACCCTAAATATGGGAAATAAACTAGCTTTAGTTTCATATAATCTTTCTTAAAAGTTTTAGCATACAGGGAAGACAGCATCGTTTTTGCTGATAAACAATACGTTGCCGATTTTTTTGAACCCAAAAACCTTTTCGTATATACTATTTATAATATTGTGTTAATGGAAAAATACTTTATTAATGCCCGTTTTCACCGTTACTAGTTAAGTTGCATTTAGTAATAAATGGCGCTTAAATTACTAAAAACCTTTGCACCGTACCTTAAGTTCCACTTTACTTTTACCAAGTGACGCTTATATTAAGCCGTACTTCGTCTTCCGCTCAACTACATTAAGTGATACTTATATACATTGTGGCATTATTTCGTGCTATGTCAAACACATAAGATATTGCAATTGAATACAATGTCGCTGAGGAGGATGAATTGAATAAAATAAATTAAATAAACTATCAGATACCAAGGAGAATGAATAGATCAATTTTTTTTCACCCAATTGATATCTCCTATGAATTAAATTCTCACAAGCTTGCATTTTTATGAAATTGTTAGTTAAAATTTCCAAGTGTGACAAGTGGCAGATTTTGCGGAATGCATATTCGACTTTGTAGCGAATTATTGTGAGACTGCTGAAGCTATGGCATCACTCTGTGACAATAATTTTTAATATTTCATTGAACAAAAAGAGATAAAGGAAATATATACACAAAATATTGTGTATCCTAAAATAATAAGGAATATAGACTGGCACACATATCAAAATTCAGTACATTGTAATACTTACCTTATAAATATATTATATAGATAATAGATGCACAAGATTCAAACAAATCTCAAGATAAATATGTAATGACATTTTGAAAATAAAATGTCACTTCACAAAAGCGCATATAGAAACAATAAAAATAAAATCAAATTCCTCAGATTTATAGGAGCACGTGACGCTTTGTAAAAATTTTCTTAAGTGAAACTCGTGCAAAGGTACTTCTATATAAGTGTCACTTATTTTTAAGCGCTATACTTGCTTAACTGTAACTCATATAGTGCAACGGTGTAAACGGACATAAGTATACTCTTAAATTTTTTGAAGAGCCCAATTATTGTGTTTTAATAACAAAAAAAAAATGTCTCGCTTTAAAAAAAAGAGACATTTAGTTTTATTTCTTTACTCTTCATAAGCAATTTTATACATATTTTATATTGTTTTTAGAAAACAAATTGTTGTATCTACACCAATTTTAACACAATATTTCTAGCATAAAATAATTCAATAATATATCTGTGACAGTGCAAAAACTACTAATGTCCTTTTTTTCTCAAATAATAATGTAATCGACTAAAAAAACACTACATGTTTGTATACAAGAACAAGTCTAACTGCAAAAGAATCTATAAGAATCGGCATCTATTGAATCAATGTCATATCATTAAACAAAAAAATAATAAATAATAATTAATGTACACATGTCCGTAAAATCTTGAAGGCTCAGAATTAGTGACATTTGTAATCAACAATAAACAAAGTTCCTTGTTAATTTCAAATCACCCATTGCTAAAATTACGGAAGGTTAATATTGACAGTTGAATTTAATGTTCTTGTAATTTCTTTCCTCACTACATTGTCTTTTGATGTTTTGAAAGTGTTTATAAGATTTGTCATACAAAATAATATGTTCTTTTTATTTTACCATTCAGCGATGCATTTATTTTCTTTAGATGCTGCGTATGCGTTATTTACGTTGCGCCTTCTTAAATCGACCTAAAGACTTACTTAGTATTCAAAAGGATATACTAGGTACATCGTGAATATCATGTATCAGTGAATAAACTATACTTATAAGGCTTCCAAAAATATGAAAATATGACTCGCTCGAAAAGGAAATTTAAAAAGTTTCTCAATGCAGCATTGACCATGGTCATATTCGGTGAAATTACAGCACTCATTTATGATTTAAATCACTAAGATTACCTCCCATTACGGTGTTCAAACAAACCGCCGATAGCCGAGGATCAGCTGTGTAAGCTTGCGCAGCAAAACCCAAATGCCTCGATTATAAATATCACCAAGAAAAAGAAGAAGCACACCGGAAATAGGCAAGATTCTCAGCATTCTCCCGCGAAGTACGAACATTAATGACATACGTGCAAAAGCAACCAAGCAATTTCCGCCATTAATTAATAAATCTGATAAACGCAGAACGAAATCTCGTTTGAGAAAACACCGCAAAGAAATTCATCTTTGAAACGCGTCATTAATTTCTGTGTGTCACTTTATTACTCATAACATAATTCATCGGATTTTTAATCCTACGATTTTGTATTTAATAGCGCACTGTTTTTCTTTTTATGCGTACTAAAACATTATGCGTTGCCTACTTTACCCATATCGCTTTCGTCTTTTTGTTAATATACATTCGCTGTTGGTGGCCAAACTAATTTAATTAACTTCTTCCTATTATTATATTTTTAATAACTTTGTACATTATTACTTTTATAACGTTTACTAATAACACATTTTTTGTTGAAGTCAGATTTATTTTATATCCACTCAAGCGATGTGACCGATATACTTTTAAGAAAAAATACATGAGAAAAATAATTAATTACAATAATTAATTTTGCTCTCGATAATATTTAAAAATATTGCTATTAACATCTTTTTAAAGCCTACTGGACTTACAGTGGGGTCGGTCATAAAAAAAATAATGTTAATATTTGGCTGTGACGTTCTCAAAATGCTGACATTCTCTAAATATTTTGATAGGGCGCGAGCAGTCACGTGACTTTGTTGGCCTAGATAAGCAGATATGGTGGCCCGTGTCAGAATAACAGCTACTAATTATATCAAATGCCATAATTTTTCATTCCAAATTTCATGATTTTCTAATTACCTTTGGTTTATTTTCCACAACAAGCAATTTCCACACTCCTGTAATTCAAGTTAGCGTTCGCTAGACGATCGTGCTATCACCTAGTGAAATATGTGAGAAGTACATCCGTGACGTCATAGTCGGCGATACAGCTACTAGATAATAAATAGCTGACTTGTCCGCCATATTGGTGCCAAAATGAACGCAGTAAATTATGAAATAAAAGTGCATTTCTTATAAGTTTATGTAGTAAATATTTTTCATAATTAAATATAACTTCCATATTTGCCATATTATATTTATTTAAAATAAAGAAAAAATACGGTTCGTTAAGATTTTTGAAGTTAGAGAAAAATATATGTATATAAATACCTGTATAAATTAAATCCAGTTCTCAAATGATTTGCACAATTTTTTCCAAAACAACCTGTCATTTTGGGTAATTTGTATGATTCATAATACGATATTGAATGATTTAAGTGGCTCCAAAATGGTGGACGAGTCAGCTGTAATTTATCTAGTACCTAGCTATAGTCGGCGAACATGCGACAGTTGAAATGAGAATTTTCACAGCGTATTCGCCAAGCCAACATCGCATGTTTTGAGACGACATTCGTCATTGTAATTGAGTATTTTGCGAATTGATATTAGCTGTATTCTTTTTGACCCCATTGTATCTCAGCTCAGTACATAACTGAGTTGAGCTGAAGTGAGTTGTGATTTTGCAAAAAGAACAAGTTTTATTCCATTTTATCATTTCCTGCTTTACCGATAGCATTTGCTGTAACAGCTGTCAATTTTATTGACATTTTTCTGATCTATGATACTTTTTATAAACGAAAAATGGATAATGTTGAACATATATTACTTGTAAGAATATCTGTATATGTGAAAATAATTTTTGTTGAATTATATAACCTTAAAATGCAAACTGAGTGTTTCAAATCATTTTGAGTTTTGTAAACTGGTAGTGCAGCATCGGAAAGGGGGGAAATGAGTTTACTCAGAACAACTCAAATCAGTTATGTCAGAAAGAACAACGATTTGCTGAGTTTATCTGAAGTGATCTGAGATAAGCTGAGATTTGGTCCAAAAAGAATACAGCTATTATGGTTATTTTTATTTACGTTTTATATATTTAGTTGTCACATATTCACAAAATTTTCATAAAGTTCTTGCTTGTTCATTTGAACAGGTAAGTCATAAATACACTTAATCAAATTCAAATTTATATATTCATCAAGTGTGACCAACATTTGATTCTAATTTATATCAATCCATACATTAAAAATCCCTACAAGTTCCATCTGAACTTGACGTCATTGATAGGCGCTTGTCAAAAGCCGCCATGACATGCGCTAGAAAATCTTGAAATTATGATATTTGACATTGATGGACATAATTACTAGTTGTCATTGTGACACGGGCCATAATTTCAAGATTTTCTAAGTTCCCGTGGTTAATTTGTCACCAGGATTGTGGAATTTACTTGCCGAGGAAAATAAATCACATGGAATTGGAAAATTGTGAAATTTGGAATAAAATATTATGGCATTTGTAAATAATTAGTAGCTGTCATTCTAACACGGGCCCTCATATCTGCTTATCAAGGCCAACACAGTCACGTTTAAAATAAAGTTCACACACACACACACACACACACACACACACACACACACACACACATATATATATATATATATATATATATATATATATACATACACACACGCACACACACACGCACGCACGCACGCACGCACGCACACACACACACACACACACACACACACACACACACACATACCCACACACGCACACACATACACACACACGCGCACGCGCCCGCGCCCGCGCCCGCACGCACGCACACACACACACACACACACACACACACACACACACACACACACGAGCGCGAGCGCACGCACGCACACGCATGCTATCGGATGCCATCAACAAGCCATATAACTATAACTTTAAACATATTAATAATGCCTCAGAATAGTGGACAAGAACCGATAGTAGCTTACAAAAAAAAAAGTGTTTAAATCCGAAAAGGTTTGTCTCCGGACATAACCTATCAGGATTTTTTTCTTATCTTGGTATGATTAATACATTCCCAAAATATTACCTACCCCATACTTTCTTTTTCTTTTACCTGTATATCATCAAGATTTATTATCCATTTGTAAGTTTACCAATTTGTTTTAATTCATTGTTCGATTCTGTTCAAAGCTGTTGTGTGTTGTGAAAAGAGTACTACAGGGGTCACTTTGTATTCTTGAAAATTGGAAATTTCATCGCCTTCCATAAGAGTGTTTTGATGTTTAACTTAAATATAGCGCTGTTAGCTTTGTCAATGTCGTAAGATGATCTACGTCACATCCTTTAAAAATAAAATTTGTATTAAATTTAATAATTAAATATATCGTTTTTAAAAAATGTAGAAATATATCTCACTGAAACCGTTTGTTGTTCAAAACATATTTTTGCCTGTACTAAAAAAGAAATTGATATTGGACTTTAATGTCCATTAGAGATTAGTTGATTAATTAAATTGTATAGTTGCAGATCATAATCTAGAAGGCGTGGAAGGTATCATTTGTTATTGTTCGATCCTCCGAACACGCCAATTAAAATAGCCGAAAATGAAACTTTGATCTTTAAAGATGTAGAACAAGATCAATCTCATCTTAAGACTTTTATTGCATGTAGTATCGCCTGATTAATGTACTACACAGTTTTTATTCACCTCTGATACAAATAAAAGAACTTAGATTATATCAAGCTGTGTTAACAAATAGTACAGATGTATTTCATTTAAGTATATAAAACTTAAAGATATATATTTCATATTTAATTAAGTTAATAGTATTGAGAAAAATAGTTATCGCAGTGCATACTTAAGCAACTATGAGTGATTTTATTTCGATTTTATATCTGTCATAGAGTTTCTATTTTATTGATATGTTAAGTATACAAAATTACCAACTACTGATATTGATTTATAAGTATTACTCATAATAAATATAGATAATAAATAATTGATACACGAAGCTGTTGCAGAAAAATACCGATCCCGGTGCATAATATACACTGAAGTCAGTATGTACATATATAAATTGTGAGTTATCAGATTTATGTCATACGGCGGATACATCGCGTCTGCCGATAGTTATTAAGTCCAAGTCCACAATAATCTCTATTTACATTGTTGTCATTTATTCATTTCGTTATATTTGAAATTGACTACCTGATATAAGTGATGTGCCCTTTAAAAGTTTCCTTTTGAAAGTTTCAATAAAAAAAAATCAAAAATGAAAGTTTCAAACCTGAAGTTCATGAAAGTTTCATAAGCTACACTGCGCATGCGCCGCCCAACTCTCTGCAATAGACTCCGGTAGATTACATGCATCTGCCTGCACTTATCTACGTGCAAGTTATTTTTGGTTAATCTACATGCTGGAACTTGTATATTTTTTGAAATAAAATTCAGGATTCAGTACAGTTTAAGTATGGTGAAAATTAAAGGTATAATTTAGCGATATTTCAATGAAATAAATACAGAAGATAAGATACTTTCTATTTTTGATAGTTTAATACTTATTTCTTTAAAAATTTTGTTTACATTTTGAATATTAAATTTTTGTTTTGAAGCTTTTGTTTTTTTAATTTATTTACAAGTTAGTTAATTTGAGATCCAAATATTTCAAATTCAATTGACAAATGTTAAGTTTCTTGAAATTTAAATGAAACTTTCATTGAGAGTTTCACTGAAATTTTTGTATGAAACTTTCATTGAAATTCATAGTGAAACATTTTGTGAAACTTTCAATAAAATTTTCAGTCAATCTTTCAAAAATATAAGTTTCCGAAATTTTTACATCTCTATCTGTTATACATATTGGCAATATAAAAATTACTAAACGAATTTTACTTTAGTTCAGGTAGGATTATTTGCCAAATTTATATAATTGGCACCATATATCTTTTAACTTTAGTCACTTTTCCTTAGCAACCGTTGTACAACAGCGTGGTCTCCACGTTCGCCAAATTTGAATCCATTAGATTTTTATTTTTGGGGCAATTTAAAGGGCCTAGTTTATTTAACGACCGTTAATGACGTAGATTCTCTGCGACAACGATTCGTGAATGTAGTAAGACAATGTTGCATACAATTTCAAGTGGGACATTTTGAAAATTTAGTACAACGCATAAACTTAAACATAATTAAAAATAAAATAAAAATGCAAACAAGAGAGTGTTTAAATCTAAAATAGTTTGTATCCGGACATGACTACCTATTAAGTATATTAGGATTTTTTTCTTGTTTGTTATGTCTTATATTTCCTAAATATTGCCCCGTATTTTTCGAACACCCTGTATTTATTAATTTAAGTTGTTTTTTTTATAATTCCACTAAAGTAGAATACAACAATCAAAAAATGTGTAAAAGGCGTGATAACATTTATGTGTAACATGTTAACACTTTATATTATTCCATTCCCAATTAATTAAAAATTAGTAATTCTGGTCACAGTTAGATTTTCATCTGAAACTAGTTTGCCGTTTGTCTAGTTACAGTTACGAAAGCGTTTAAAGAAAATTTCACCAATAAAAACCATAAAAAACATCACGTAATTGACCATAAGATTAGATGTGAACCGCCTCCATAAAATGTAATCTTTTTGTTGCAAAAAGCCCGCAATGTAGAACAAACATCGCCCGAGACGGTTGTCAGTTGCACAAACTGTGCACTGCGCCGCTATAAAATGAGGTACAGGTATCTGGAATCATATCCAATAAAATTTAGAAAGTGGCAATCGTTTATCGCGCTATCTTCGCGAGAAAACTCCAAAGATGACACAAAGAAAGAAACAGAAGAGTTCACGCATTAAATTTAGATTATGTAACATCTCAAATATAAATATAATTTAAAATTTTTATGTTTATTATAATTTCTGTTTGGAGTATTTGAATGGAGACATTCAGGGCCGCACATTTGAGGCCTCCGTAAATCAAGGTACATAGAAAAAACAAATATGTAATATGTGTACAATTTATTTTATGAAAAAGTTGGATCCGTTTCTCATCGTCCTCGGGGCCTCCTCTACTTATAAATCTGATCCTGTTTATTTGTTTGAGTCTCCTTTAGCGAGTTGTGACTGGGATTTTATATTCCACTCGGTAGGAATATTTTTCTTCGGGTCTTTACTTGTACATTGAACACACACAACACACTACTTACACACCGTTTTCGGACTGCGCTACTTACTTCATCTCTCGGGCAGGGCCATTTCTGTTTACGTAAAAGTGCAGTGGTAGATATTAGAAGATACCCCTTCTAATATTCAACCATCTCTTCACTAATGCATTTATACTGCACACACACAACACTCTGAAGACGAGTTTAGTTTTAGTATCTTCACTATCACTATTGTAACACAAGGGGGTAGGGGTGAAGCTCTTGCACTTACTGATTTTCCAAACGATGACACTTTAACTGACTGGTGGTCGATGGTTAGACGACCACTGCTTGGTTGAGAAGGAACACACACACTTCTCTTTCACATATTTATGAACACTTGTATTATGGACATGGGCATTCTTTGATTTTATACTATTTTATAGTTACACTATGGGGTCTCGTGGCCGCGTGCCTGAGTGTCAGGTCGCGAATCTGGGGAACCGGGTTCGATCCCGACCGACGCCAAATATTTCCAATTTTAAATGGCACAAAATTGACCCCTGTGGTGCACTCTCCACGCCAGCAATGGGTGCCCGTGAGGTGACGCCTGGTAAACGCCCGCACGGTACAAATATGTCATCATCATACCGAAATCTGTGTACAAAGCAGATTGGCACACCCAGCAATGGGTAATATGCCGTGATAATATATTTATTTATTTATATTTACACATAATTAATTAATATTTACAATTACACTAAACTTATTATTATTAATAGGGCTGTTGCAAAAAAATTATATGACTTCTAAGTACTAAATTTTAAAAGATATAAAGCCTCAAATTTGATAATATCACGAAATATCCACTAGATATTTTACAATTAATTATTGAAATTTGTGTAATATTTTGAAAATGTCACGTGATCTGAAACAGAATGTGACGTCACAGCATATACAGTTTAACATGTGACAAACTATCACCTACTTTTATTTATATAAATAACGTAAACTGTTTTCCTATTGGTGTGATTTGAAAACTAGTTTTAAAACTACTCATATAAACACTTTAAATTCAGTTTCGATATTGCGCATGCGTACATAGCATACCGTTTCTGCCGCTTTATGTTATTTTGTGTTACTAACCTACAAATAAACGACAGTTGTGTGGTTTTAGTGCGTAATGGTATAAAGAGTATAATTGAAATAATGTCAAAACGAAGAATTTAGAGTGAAGAGGATCTGCCACTTACATCAGCCAATGGACCTTTTCAATTTAAGGAGATAGAAGATATGCGCATATGCGCAATGAAGATCTGCGCATAGTAAGAACAACTGAGATCTGTGGTGTTTCTTTCTAAGAAAATTAGACGTAAAATGTGAGAATATCTCAAATAACTTTAAAAAATCTTACCGAAATAAGTTACAAAAGCTTTTATTGGAGTTAAAATATCTAACGATGCAAGTTTTCACCGAGAATACAGGTATTTTAATGACTGCATTATTTTTGACGTTTCGTTTGACAGCCCAACTGGCAGTTGTTCGCGCCATTTTCTTACTATTTGCAGTGATAGAAAGAGATAGCCGTTAAATTGAAAAGGTCCATTGCGCATGCGCCGAAGCTATTTTCAAACCAATCTATACCTGTTTTGAAAATTGCATGTAAAGAGTTTCGCGTAATATTGAATGAAAACTAAAACCATTTTTAAAACTGCATGTAAACGTAGTAATTGTCGGCGTCACTAAGAAAGTGGAAGAATATAGTTGTACCCTACTTAAAATTTGATTCTAGATTCTAGTCCGCAACCATTCAAGAAAAAAAGCCGTTTAAAAAGATTAATCTATTACTAAAAATTTAGGAATTGCGATGGTTCGGTTGGTTCCCACAAAAACATCCGCCTATAAGAAAATATTCACTAACAGAGGTTTCATTGTAATTTGTACCTAATCATTTTGTAGTAATGTATCCATGGCCTTATGTTTACTGAAATTGACAATGGAATTAATAGCAACAATTATGTAGATTAATAGGAAAACAAATCATAGATACATGAAATTTATAGCACAGAGAACTGAAGCAAAACTAATGACTATGACTTCACATCGATGATTATCAGCTTTTACAGAGTGAAATAAAAGTCAGAGAAACACATTTACATATTTTCTAGCAAACAGAAAATCATTTTACTTAAATATTTTATTATCATTTTATAGCTTCTCATAAATACGTTGAAATTTTTCTTTAAATAACACATCAGTGTCGTGAGAATATTATTCACTAATTTTATAATTAATTTATTAGGATTATAAACTATTTTAATGAACTATGAAACTCATAATGAATTCTTGACAAATAATTAGATCAAAAATAGCTTTTCATTTTATGTCCATCATATGTCAACATCTTCATGGCTTCCTCTTCGAAATTATTTGAAAACTCGGTAGTTTTTATGAAATATGAAACAGTTATAGTTTATTGTACAGTAGATTGTGTTTTATGTTGGTCATATCTTGCCTCTGTATTAGAAATAGGCAAACCTGCATTCTGTATAAACTCCCAAAGGGAATGAGCTAAATAAGGAGAGAAACTGCTTGATCTCTGCACACCCACAACAGTACTGCGTTAGAGAAATGCATCACTTTACTTTATGTAATGTGACTAGAACAAGCTGATATAATGACAGACAGCGGGCTAACTATGAGCTTTATTTTTAATTCTTCTACAAAATGCTAGTATTGAACTATTGCTTTGTTGGATTCATTCTTGCAATCAACTTTATTTTCCTAAAATCAAAATATTTTTTGTTGCAATCAGCAATATAATAATAACATAAAAATATCCGTTTTGCAGAATAATTGTTTTACTTTCTAATAACTTTTAATAAAATAAGAGGAAAATCGATAGAAGGGAAAAATGATCTTATCAAGATTTCAAAAATATAAAGTAATTTTTTAAAAAGTGACAAATATATATATATATATATATATATATATATATATATATATATATATATATATATATATATATATATATAGGGTGTTTCAAAAATACTGTAAAAAAATTTAATGGCATATAGTACTGACCAAAATAAGTAAAAAAACCTTAATCAACATAACAACATAGGACTGATCTTCAACTGTTTCCGAGAAAAGCGAAAAATCAAAAAAAAAACTGACAAAGATAGTGATCGAACAAAATTTTGTCTATGTCAGTAAATAGACTATAAAATATCAATAAAATTTTATATGAAACGTTTTTCTCAATTTCTAATAGTTACGAAGTTATTTAAAAATTAAATATTGGCCAAGGTCGCCACAACATTTAACACAGTACAAAAAACAACAAAGGCACATCTAAGATGACCTCTGAGAGGTAAACAAAAAATCCCATTTAATCAAAGTCGTAACTCTTATAGTTTTCGAGATAGCAGATGTAAACCCAGTAAAAACTCATTTTCATTGCCTCAAATCTCGGAAACTATGGAAGATCGGACCCATGTTGATTAAGCTTTTTTACTCATTTTGGTCAGTACTATATGCCTTAAAAAGTATTTTTGAAACACTCTGTATATATACTTCAAGTTTTTAAATTAAAGGTGTAAATGTGAACCAGCGTTTTGCATAAACAGAAGCTATGTAAAACCTTTTTCACTCCATTTCAATTTACTTCAAAATGTAATTCTTTTTCATTTTATATAACCCCTTCACGGTATATTTCAAGAAGTAAATTTGCGAATTTCCGGAATAAAAACTTGCGTGCAATTATTTTTAGAGACATGTGAAGAAAACCGCAACGAAGTTTGTTAGGTAATTTCAATTCCAACGCGTATGTAATCAACGTTTACAAGACTTGAGTTGCCCGCTCAACTACAATGTAGTTTTAATTTCACGAGAAAAAGAAATCATTATCTCATATTCGCACGTAGTTGTCAACCTGTTTTAACTAACTATGTAATAAGATGTGATTGGGGAGAATTTTAATTAGTAATTGATTACCATTGTTGGATATCCGCACACGATTCAATTCTTACTATTTTAAAAAGCACAAAATTTATATACATATAATGGTGTTCCTTTTTTATTTATTTCCAATTATAATTAAAGGAATTGAAATAAGACCCGATTAAGTTCATCTGTAAAAAACGAGAGTTTTATTATTTACCCTATTTCCAAACTATTTACATTCGCATTACTATACCTGTAAAAAACAAGAGAAACAACATTTAAAGCCTCTATTCCATGTACTGTTTTCTCTTTATACAAGTCTTTATAAGTTTTAAATCACACTCGCTACATTTGTTTTCTTCAAAATCTGTCAATCACGCCAAAAAACTAAGCGTCTTCTGCGCTGCGCCGCTTGTCGATTCAAAGTTAAGAAATGCGACGGCACACGTTCATAAGCGTCGTTTGATTTTCTTCACATACAGTAAGACCCCTCTGACCGACTTCGGGAGCGTAGTGGTACCGTTGCCGCTTAGTATACCGAAGACTCCGGGTTCAAATCCCGGTAGGGCAAGAATGTTTATGTCTATCATCGCATCTCTATCAACAAAAATTATTGTCTATCACCGCTTCCAAACCGGATTTGATCACCGTGGAAGTCTTGGGAGTGAAGTGTGCCTGTGCCGAACTTAATTTGTTTAAAATTAAATTGTATAGAATATTCGAGCAAATCACTAGTTCTTATCATGCTAAAAATAATCATCGTTCGAACCAATAGAGAATATCTATTTGTTATTAATTTTTGGTTGCGTGTTTCCCTATCCCTAATAAATAACGTATTATAACGAAACCATTAATATATGTTTCTTTTTGTTACAGAGTCTACCAATCTTCTTTTGTTCCCGAACAAAGAAAACGAACAAATCCGTTGGAAAATAATGCGTTTTAAAGAGGAACATACGCATCGAATGTAAATCAATTGTTCGAGAACTTTGTGATAATGGATATAACCGAAACATTCCGTAGCGAGGACATCTCCAAGACAGACTTCTTCGACTTCGTCGTCGGTCCTGATGTGAACGACACTCAAACCCTGCAGCAGTTTTCCAAGCAGATGAGAACAGTAAACGCCTACCTGGGTAACGGTGACGCAACAGAGCTCAAGGAAACCAACAACAACAACGACGCGATGCTGGATGCAGTGGCGACAACGCCAGCAGACGGCAGCGCCGTGCCTGGCTACGACTCTACCTTCTGGTCTTGTGACAAGGAGACCGTACGTCTAGAAACCGCCATTTTGGAGGACTTAAACAAGTACTGCTGGAGTCAGCAAGACGTTAACGCAGCTACTGATGGCCCAACGGACGGCCACATCTACACACTGACAGTATTAAACGGCGTCGACCAAACCACACCTTGGTTTCGTCCGCCCCTAGCTGCCATTATTAAGGAAGAAGATGGTAGCTTATCTAGCCCTGGTTCATTAGAACACATGCAGCAATCTGCTCTAGATATTGACAGCATACTGAACATTATCCCTGGACCGGGAGGAGGCCAATTGAACGGATACGCGAGTAGCGCGACTCCAGGATATGCAGCAGGCACTCCCAGTCCAAACACGGACGGACTTATCAAATCCGAGACTTACACTTACGACGACAGCGGATACGCGGATAACAAAGACGAATTAGCCAACACAATAATCATCGACACACCTATGTTGGAAGTACACGATAGTTTCAACAATAATAACAATGACTGGAAGTTAAATAACAACAATAACAGTAGTAGTAGCGCACCAACAACTCCCACTGGAGCAGACTCATTACTCCGGAGCGCGTTACAGGGTAAAGCTTTTGTGCGATACAATGGTGCAAATGCTAGCAAACCAACCACCAAAACAGACACGCACAGCGAACTCCGACGGGCGTTATCAACGCCTCCAACACACACAGACACAAAGGACTCCGATGATAGTCAAACTCCTCAACAACAACCACCGCCACCATCTATCATCACGGGAATTGACTCCGGCGCCATTTTGTTCGTAGAAGCGCCAACTAGACTACCCGTATCCGACGACAATCCATCTAGCGCACATAGTATGGATGACATTTTACTTTCACAATTAGAAACTGCTTCCTACCCTGAAGACTACGAGAAACTAAAACGAATTGCTAACGAAGTAGCAGAATCAGTTCAACAATACTGCCAACTTGATCCTATATACGGTTTGACAACGACAACCGGAAGCGATCAACCGCAACAAACAGTACTAGCGACTGCACAATTAGCGCAGCAACAAGTAACGAGTACTAAACCCCAGCCTAAAAAGTACAAGAGATCGAACAGTGCCGGCGCGGCTTCTAGTGCCGGAAATGGCAAACAGAGCAACGTGCAAGGTGCCACTTCAACCAGTAATGGCGTGCGCAAAGAACGATCTCTGCATTATTGCAGCATTTGCTCAAAAGGATTCAAGGACAAATACTCGGTCAACGTGCATATCCGTACGCATACAGGCGAGAAGCCTTTCGCCTGCAGCCTGTGCGGAAAGAGCTTCCGACAGAAAGCTCACCTGGCTAAGCACTACCAGACGCATATTGCGCAGAAAAACGCAGCTGTCAGTGGGACTGCCGCAGGAACGTCTCCCAAGCCAGCCAAAGCGAGGTAGCTCCGCCAAACAAATGCGTACATTTTGTTCCTATAAGCTTTTTATGTAATTTTGTGTATTATGTGCTGTGATTTGTATGTGAGGAAAATTGCAAAAGTATCTTCCATTGTTATTTAAAATGTCCTGCCTAGAAATTCTTGCCATTCCTTTAAATGTTAGTTTTTATATATTGTTCATTGTACATGTTATGTATTGTATGTGTGGAGCATGATCACTGCCCGCACGTTAAATGTTATATGTAATGAACCCTCGCATTTGGCTGCCTTCCTATTCTAAAAAGGCTCTCTTACACTTTGCACTTTCAACTTACAATGAATAGTGTAAAAAGGCCTGTTGAATTGAGGATACATTCCGATCCCACATGCTGCACTGACGCGCCCCGAAATCGCAACAAAAAGACAATTTACATACAACGACGTTGAGGTTTGGGAGCGCAGCGAAAATGGCCTATCCACTTCCGATTTCTACGACAATGTCAACGTAGACGAATTGCAAGTACAAAGCGACCTCTCCTCCACACACAGATCCTTGCGCTGTGTCCAGGACTCAAGAGTCCTTGCTAGGCGCAGGTCCGATTACCATCTGTTCTCACCAGAGAGCGTTGTTGATTTATATAAATATTTATGTATGTTATGCACACATATTACCAGTTTATCACAGTTTTAAGTTTGTAGTTTTAATAACTTGCCGAGGTTGAAGGGAAAAAACTCGTTACTCATTGTGTTGGATCTCAGAAAGGTTGTTGTTTGTTATATGCGCGTGTTTCCGTTGCTGTTGTTGACTGAGCCATAACTGTCACCACGTTAGCAAAAGCCTAATGTTTAAGTATGTTTTGTATAGTTTTACCAGATTTTATAACTATTGTTCTCTTCATCAAATTTATTATTTGTATTAATGATTTTATTGATTTATTTTATATTGAATATATCTATATACTTACAGATATGTAATTTTATATGTAAATGTGAATTTATTCAAAAATAAATGATATTTTTACAACAATACAACTTAAAGTATTCCTTTTTTAACAGGCTTCGGTGCAACACACACCTTCACCGGTTTACACAAATCAAGTAAACAAGCACTCGAATCGGAATGCGCTCTCCTTCTTGCTACATCTGCTTCCGGAACTGCAAGGGCTATGTTCACGTCGATGAAGCAGGCTTCCGTCCACACTTGATGTGAAATAAGAACCGTTGTCATCAGCCGCAAATTTGAACCGGTACCATTTTTTTCTAAATTATTCAAATCAATACGATTCATTTTTACATGTTACACAATCTTACCTTCTGCATCGAAATCAAGTGGTTTAAGGTCTCCATTTTTTAACACAACCACTTGAGTTCTTTGATCAGGATATTTGACTTTTAATCGAAGTCTCGCAGGATCTACTAAATTAGTAAGCTCAGCTTCTAATGGCACTGCCATTACTAGACCTGCGGTAAATTTTAAAGCGGTTTCTGTTTGTCCTGTTGGTTCCAGTATCACAGCTTTACTCATTTGTATCTAAAAAAAAAATCTCTATTTGAGATCCGCAGAATAGCATCATATGAGAGGAAATTTTATGAAAATAAATAAATCATCACGGCTTATTACTCAATGCTGGGTGTGCCAATCTGCTTTGTACACAGATATCGGTAATGATGAAATATTTGCACCGTGCGAGCGCTTACCAGACGTCACCTCATGGGCACTCATTGCTGGCGTGAAATTTTATGGAAGTAAATTAATGGCGACAGGCGACTAGTAGATTATGTCAAATATGTAAACGTCGTTTAATTTAAGGAAAAAGAAATTATCATGCTTTGATTTTATAATTCCATTTAAAATGGTATAAAAATAAGCGAAATAAAGAAAATAAACATAATGATCATCAAAAATTTCTGTGTTAACCAGTATAGAAAGTAGAACAAAAATTAGCAAAATATCATTTTTCGCAAGTAAGAAAAAGTTAATTGACTGAATATATGAAAAAGAAATTTAATTATATCGCAAAAATGCAATGTGATAAGTAAATATGTCTGCTTTTTGTCATTCACTAAGAATGATTAAAATATAATTTTGCAGGTAGGTAATTTTAATGAAATTATTGATAGTATGTATTGTTAAATAAAATGTATAGTTCATTGATTTTACTATTTGTCTCTTTTAATATTGTGCAGAAATACATGTGCGAAATAGTTATTAAAACAGACTGCACTTTTAAATCTGAATAGTCGTAAGTCGAGTTACGCCACAAGTAGTAATTTTTCTCAAATATGTAACTTGCTGTCCTTCCATACTTCTTGATCCAGAATTCTACTGAACAAACTTAAAAATCGTGTATAAGCTATAATTCATATATTATTATGCTATACTATTGTAACGTGAGAGTACCTACAACATTTGGTCCGGGAGCCCCCAGACAGCGCGTGTGAGCCGACGCCTATGATAGATGCACTAGAGCTTAATAGGGCACGGAAGATCACGTGACCTATCATATGTTTTGTCCCTTTCTCACTTCAGTCTCGATCTTCAGCTCTGTCCCATGCTAACTTCAGACTGTACTTTCGACGCAGTGCGCATGCGTCAGTTTAAATAGCTGTCATATTTTTCTAGCGGTAAATTTTAAGAATGAGTTTGCGTAAGCGTGGAATTTGTTTCCATTTTGTTATTTGGTAGTTCTTGTGCATATAGCGATTGATTGTGTTATTGTTATTCATTGTAGTGTTTTATTATTTGTTTCTTTTTGTTATCTTGTTTGTTGTTATTTCTTTTATTGTTTTCTGTTGTTTGTGAGTGTTGTCATTCTTTTTCAAACGATGCCAGAGCGTTGTTGGTTGCAAGTTTGTCGTAGGACTATAATATAAAACTGTTTGCTATCCCATGTGTTGTAGGTAGGTTACATGTGAAAAACAAGAGAGGCGTCGCCTGTGGCTCGTGGTCGTTTATGTTTATGAGAATATCACTTGCTGACATATTATTACTCAGATTTGATAGTAGGTCGTTGATGAAGCCCTAAATTTATAATTTGTCAATTACTGTTGGTAATATTTGCTTTTTAAGCAAGAATGAAGACGAAGAGCATCCTGATCGTAATACTTATGAATATACATATGATCACATTGTTATCTTCCATTATATTATTGAAGAATTCAATAAAAACCTATTTGATTCTTATTGCCTTCATTTTATTCTCATTTGATATCTTGCTAGAAATGTGACATCTATTCAAATTGACGCATGCGCACTGCGTCGAAAGTACAGTCTGAAGTTAGCATGGGACAGAGCTGAAGATCGAATCTGAAGTGAGAAAGGGACAAAACATATAATGGGTCACGTGATCTTCCGTGCCCTATAGTGAGGGTATAGGCGGAGCCTATCTAGGTGATCACTAACATAGAGCAGCGCGCGATAGGCGGGCAACGTGAGGCTGGCAGTTGTATTAGCGAAGGGGAGATAAGTGTAAATACCGGTGCATTGTTATGACGTAAAGGGTTTTCTAGAAAATATTAGGTCTGCTATATAAAAGACGTCGCTCTGTCAATCAGGGAATCAGTTACATGAATAGACAGTCAGCCAGTTGCATGTAATTAAATAGCGAAGTCCAATGAGTCGAAATAAATAATCGGTAATATCGTGTAAATAAATAGTCGTGTTAATTGTTTAAATAAATAAATAAATAGTGTTCGTGTTTAACTAGTTAATTATATTCGTAGTCTTAAATTAGCATTTAATATTTGTTTAAGATTAGTAATCGTCATTGTTATTATCTATTAAATATTTATTTATCGTTTTAATTCAAAATAATTCTTTAATTTTTACACGTCACCCAAAAAAATAAAAACGTTACACTATTATACTTCTTTAAGAAATTGTTTATTCACTAAAGAATAAAAAATTATCAAATTTTAACGTCACAGTACATTCTCAACTGGAATAGAGTATAAGTCAAAAACAAATTTGACAGGACCTATTAGGCGCCATGAGCCATGATAGCACCTATCATGGCTCATGGCGCCTAATAGGTCCTGTTACAGGGCCTCCAATGGTTACTGCGATACCCAAATGATATAAAATAAAGATCCCAATATGAATAATTGATCTATTATAAAAAGAATTTACATTGGTAATCTTATAAGACTCCGGTTAAACAAAACTTCTGGCGATATATTATTCAAAATTGCTCCAAGGTAGGTCGCTAGTTTAAAATAACTGATGTGGCCAGCACATTTACCTTCCGTATTTTATACAAATTCCATACAGAGTTTTTTGCGAAAGATTCTATATTTCCAATAAAATTATAACACAAACATACTATGTCAATCGCACTTGACATTGACATCTGTCTATCAGAATTTTTTTAATCATATTAGCTGTTTCCAGTGTTTTTGCATAGCTGGCTGCTTTATGAAATTTAATTTCTTTATAATTTTTTATCTCAATATCCATTGAATATGAAGTATAAAATGTAATCAAACCGTATAGAGAATAAAATATTATTTAATATTTATAACATTAAATGTGAAAAAATGATATTTAACAGCGTTTTTACTTCCTTGTACGAAGTAAAGGAAGTATTGTAATCGCGAAAAATTTCGGTTTTGAGATTTCAACGGAAATATCCATTTTGACCATCGCTGAATCCATTTTGACTAATTTCGTCGTGACGTCTGTACGTACGTACGAACGTACGTGCGTATGTATCTCGCATAACTCAAAAACGGTAAGCCGTAGAAAGTTGAAATTTTGTATTTAGGACTGCTATAACATCTAGTTGTGCACCTCCCTTTTTGGTCATTACATAGTTTCTAGAAATGGTACTTTATTTGAAGCCTATAATAGATTTTAATGAAAAACTATCCTAAAATATAATCTTTTTCTTTTCAAATTTGGTATATAAGACTTTTATGTCAATTGGAATAACATAGTGGATTTTGGTTAAAACAGGCTAACCGGAAGTGATATATTACCTGAAGTTGTTAACAGTTTTTCTTCAATAAAATGGTTACATTTTGATTTTAGAAATAAACGCTTCAAATAAAAATTTTAGAGAATTAAATTCTGTGTCTAGCACATCAAGTATTATTAAATTAGCCCTTTGTATAAGCGAGATATGTATATTTAAAACTTATATAATTTTTGGTTTTTGTAATGAATCTTGCTATGGATTAGGACAAAAAATAACAAAAAAATAAAAAATAGATGCTAATGTCAAATTACGTCAAATACGTGCAATTTTATATTTGGGTCTATACTTCATATTGGTCTTGTATACAAGGAAGTCGTGTGGTGTCCACATCAGATTTTTTTTTTAAACTGTTAAAATCTTCAAATGAGGGCACTTCCGGTCGACCAATTATAACCAAAATCTAATCAGCTCTTCAAAGGGATGTAACGAAGAGGAATATGAAAGAACTATAATTTTTAGAAGTGTAGTGTTGGAGTTATCGACGGAGAAAAAAATCGTCACACACATACACACAGACATACAGACGTCATCGCAAAAATAGTAAAATCGTATTCTATGGACTCTCAAACGTGCTTATTTGTTTAAAACTCACTATCGAATTTTTTGATCAAAAACAATACCTTCCAAAGGTATGACGGAAGGTAAAAAAAATATATCAATTCTTACATTAACATTTGGTTGCGGAGGTTTTCCAATTTGACTTGTTTGCAATATAGGAACAAGTAATCTCGCAACTGGTCCAGGTTTTGGTTCATCCAAAACGCTTAATTCTCTAAATACTGCAGCTGTAAATGGTTCAGGTTCCATTCCTCTGCTGCTCAAAACTCTTTCGGTTTCTTCCACAGCAGCTAAGAAATGATGGCATGGAGCTAAAGCTGATGCATTACTACCACGAACAACTAGTACTAAATGTATTGCTAATGCTTTTAACCGAAACTGTTTTATTGCACAAATTTCTGCATCGCTTAAACCGACAAATAAATGTTCTAATTTTAAACAATTTTGTAAAAGTTGTTGGATATTATTCCGCAGCATTTGTACTTGTTGCGATGCTAGAGTTGCTGGATTTGACCAATGATCATGGTCTAAGATTTGAGTCATTAGTAACTGAGCACCAATGAATAAAGCTGTGAATTGAGCTGCTCCAGCTACTACTTCATCCATTTCCGCTAATCGATTCAAATGGATTTGAGCAGTTTCAAGCAGATTTATTCGAACACGATTCAGACCAGGAATTGTTTCCAAGTTGTTGACAAGCGCTTCGAGGAACTTTTTACTTTCTGTTGGACCTATTGTTCTTTTATCAGATCCACTATTATCGAATAATTTTAACGGTGGAACTAAATTCGGCATAGTATCTCTCAGGTAGCTATAATGCCGTAAAGTATGTTGTTCTAACATTTGCAACATTGTTGGGCAATGTTGGGCCGCATTTAAAACTAAAATTAATATGCAAATATCTAAATTTCGTTAAGGTTAATTACAAAATACAATCTGAGTATTCCACGACGAGCTTACGCGACCATTATTTTGAAAACTACTCCCTCCGAAAATAAGGTACACATTTAAAAAAATATGTATCAAGATTATCGAACAATAAGTAAAAGACTGTAATCAAATAACTTTGTAACTTAACATGGTAATCAAATAACTGATAAATATATAGTTTGCTAATGTTTGAATTTATTTACAAGAACGTCTGCATGTTACGAACCCGGTTATGTAGGCTAAAACGAACTAATTTAAAAATACAAACAGTATAAGAACAGTGCTATTGTTTCCCACGAAGTAAAATATGTAAAGAGAGAGATAGATATAGGTAGGCCGCGTTATCACACGACGTATACAATGGGGACTTATGAAATTGGCGTCACGCAACACACATTCTCCCCTCTACTACTTCATGTCTTTAGAAAAAGACGACAGGATTGAAGAAAGAGATAATTTTGTATTACTAAGGCCTCTCTTCTCTTCTCAACGTATTGTCCTAATCCGATTTGATATTTTCTGTTTTATTTTGCGGTGTTTGACGTATCTATGAGTTATCAGTTTTGTTATAATAATGATTTGTTTGTTGAAGATAAATTCTAAAAAAATAATAATACCGAAACACAAAATTATCCAACACATTTAAATACTGTTTTAGATAATGGGTAGGATTCTGTAACTCGTCCGTTATCAAACGGTACCGTTATCACTATGGTTACATAGAAAATGACATTTTATTTGAAAACTATGACGTAAGTATGCCAATCATCTAATAAAAAATAAGTTGTTATAGTGATAACGGTACCGTTTGATAACGGACGAGTTACAGAATCCTACCCTCTATCTAAGTAGTGTCTCTTTCTTCGATCTTGTCGTCTTTGTCGTAAAGGATACTTCAGAACTCAGTAGATGGCAACAGTAATATTCTAAAATCATAAGTCCCCATTATATAGGAAATCACAAATTATTTTACATTATATTGAGGAGTTATTGTAACCGTGTTTGCCGGTCCGGTGAAGTTCGTTATAAGTGAACATTACTGTATGTCCAAATATTAATAAGGGAAATAATGTATTTTGCGTTTAATAAAGTGACACCCGCTGTTTATAAAATGTTAAAATTATGTTGTTTTGGAAAGATGAAATTGAAAAGTGAAGCAACTAACTATTAATAAGCGTAATGGTATACTGCAACTAAAGAATTCCTATAAAATTTCACTTTCCAAATATTAATAAGACCAAACTTCGTAGTGTGGTACGGTTAAAAACGACTTTAGTGTGTTTACTGGAAAAAGTCAATGCCCACATCAATTTATTTATACATATAAAATTAATAACTGAAATTATAAATATATACCATTAATTCAGTTAAAAATAAATTCTATATGTATACCATATTTTCGGACAGAGGTAATATTTATAATTATTTTACAATATTTGGCGTCAACTAAAATATTTTCAAAATAATGTCAATTCCGGTTTAACCGCAAGTGGTCCCTAACGTTCTTATTTTAAATGGAATGCTCTATTTTTATTTTACCAATGAATTCAGCAGAAAATTACACATATGAAACAAAAAAACATTTCACTCGTGAACAACTATTTTTCAAAATAAAGATCCTCTATATTGTATGATAAAAAAAAAGGATACAAGATGGAGTATCGACATCGGGCTCAGCTGTATCGAAAAACGGATGGATTCCTAATAGTTGAGGCACTAAAGGTAGAGTTAATTCCGGGTGGAAAGAACCTATTCTTTGCAAACATTTATATGTAGATCTTTTATCTTGAGGATACTTCCTCAAATTATCTAAAAGTTTTTCGACACACATTTGTAGACATGTTGTAGTAGACAATCTACATGAAGCGAGCATTCTGTGTAAGCCCTCCCTAACATCTATACTATAATCTTCAAGAGCCCCTAAAATTGTTTCTAATTGATCCTCCCTTAAAATTATGTGCGGACTTATTTTTCGTAAACTGTCAATTGCTTTAAGACGCACGTCTTCTATTTCATCATTAAACATATCAACTAGAAAATCTAAAGAAGTGTTTGCAAATTGCGGGTCATTCATTGATAACTGGCAAAGAGATTCGACTGCTGCTGACCTGACTTCTACAAATTAAAGACGTTGAGGATGATTTATAATCTTTAAGTTAGTTAGGGGAGGTCTTTTCAAATGAAAAATGTCATACAAATGTAGGTCCTCCTAAATGGACAGTAAAAGGTGGTTTTGGTTAATTCCTATGTATTTCATATTTAAATACAATAATTTTTGCGGCTATAACATGAAGATAGTAGCAAATATTAGCTTTATTTTAAGATAATATGCAAAAAGTTTGTTAGTCCAACTACACACACCTGCAAAATTAGAGGAACACAAAAAATAGTTATTTATGTACTGAGGGTGCAAAATGCTACATTGTCGCACGCAATGATGCGAGAGTGAGTGTGCCCGCATAGAAATATTTTCTTGAATTGCCTTTGTTTCAGAAATACACACATATTTCAATATTGAACCTGTAGGTCTCTGTCTTTTTAAGGCCCACTTTTACAATTGATGGATAAACTATGGTATAGCTATCGGAGGTATAACTTTATCCTAGCAATTATACCTTCGACAAACAAGACTCTTTTACAATGCATTTTTATCTGTCAGATAGTTATATCAGGAATTATGTTAAATCACTTTAGGTGGGTATTGGCACAATAAAATTATCTTCTTGTTAGACTATTTTTCTTCAATATTGTTATTATTTCTGCCTTCTAATTTGCATTTTTTACGATGTTAGATGATATAAATGTAATTTTTGATTCTGACAGTGATGATGAAATACTTGATTGACATCTGTCAAACGTATGAATAACAAAACATCGTTTGTGTTTACGTGGTATCCATAAGAACCAGGGAAAAAGTTATCAAAGGTTTATACGACCGATTTCCATGGGATAAAATATACTAGTGTTTATTCTATCCGAGGTTTGTAAAATACAATTTCCATTTTTATACCTGGTATAGCGTTATACGAGTTTATCTAATGATTGTAAAAGTGGCCCTAAGTATTTTTCACGTCGCTTGTCTGACCAACGATCTGACATCTGACGATACATTTTTAGAAATAAATGGTTTTTTTAAATGTTTTTTTTTAAGAAAATTTGCTTCATGAAACCTATTTTTCGGAGAAAATATTTTTGCATCGTAATTTTCTAAATTTTCATTAGACCTCTTAACCTTGAAAATTTGTATTTAGTCTGCGGTGCTATATGCTGGGAGGGGGGGGGGGGTACTCCGGTGCCAATGGCCTGCGAATAAAATTCCCTACAACTTTCATATAAAACATTTTTTCTATAACCAATAGATAGCAAGCTACACCGCTTCAAACAGAGCAAATATTTGAAAATTTACTTAGTGCGTGTGTTTGTGTGTTTGACAAAAGTTTGCTCTGCGATAACTCTAATACTGCAATTCCAAAAATTATACTTCTTTCGTATTTCTCTTAGTTACATCCATATGAAGAGCTGATTAGATTTTGGTTAAAATTGGTAAACCGAAAGTACCCACATTTGAAGATTTTAACAATTTTTCTTGAAAAAACAATGATAAATAACATTTTTTCACATTTAATGTTATTATAAATATTAAAGAATATTTTATTCTCTATACGATTTTACTGCATTTTATACTTCATATTAAATGGATATACAGTGTCCCATTTAAGGTACGAATACATTGGGATCTCGAGAACCGTAAGAGCTACGAGGTTGGTTAAATTAGACAAAAGTTGCCCCATTAGGAGACCATTTTAATGGTATTTTGTTATTTGCGAAAAAATGCATAGGTCACTAGATATAGACGAAAATGTAAATTTTGCTGTTTTTTATTTTTGCAAATAACTTCGAAGTGTGAAATTATACTGGATTTTGGTTTGCACATCTTTAGGGCACTTTTTTATGTTCTTTCGACTGGCGATGCTCAATTTTTTTATCAATGTTGGTTTTCGAGGATTGATGTCAAAGTTTTAATTTTTATATGGACGCCATATTGGAAAGTTATGCCATTGAAAAGAGAATTTTTTTAGCTTTACAATGATATAAAATAGTAATAATTTATTTTTATAATTAACAGAGAAATTAACAAAAAATGTTATTAATACTAAAATTTAATTGAAAAATGTAAATCGAAGGCTGCTGTTTAAGAAAATAACTATTTAATAAACAAATAATGTTAAAAATACAAAAATAATTTACAAAAACTTTACAATAAATTTTCTATTAACCCACCATTTCGTTCTACGCACTTCTGCGCCCTTCGTTCTGTTCCTTCTATAACTTTTCTCAGCATTCTTGGCCTACTTTGATTTATAATTCTTACTGTGTCATTTCTTAATTCATTTTCATTCTGATATTCCTGAATAAAAAGTTTATTTTTTAAGTATCCCCATAAAAAAATCGAAAGATGTTAAATCTGGAGATCTAGCAGGCCACTTGATTTCGCTGTTGGTCCCTATCCATTGTCCTCCAAATCTAATATTTAAATATTGTACTGTAAATTTTAGTATTAATAACATTTTTTGTTAATTTCTCTGCTAATTATAAAAATAAATTATTACTATTTTATATCATTGTAAAGCTAAAAAAATTCTCTTTTCAATGGCATAACTTTCCAATATGGCGTCCATATAAAAATTAAAACTTTGACATCAATCCTCGAAAACCAACATTGATAAAAAAAATTGAGCATCGCCAGTCGAAAGAACATAAAAAAGTGCCCTAAAGATGTGCAAACCAAAATCCAGTATAATTTCACACTTCGAAGTTATTTGCAAAAATAAAAAACTGCAAAATTTACATTTTCGCCTATATCTAGTGACCTATGCATTTTTTCGCAAATAACAAAATACCATTAAAATGGTCTCCTAATGGGGCAACTTTTGTCTAATTTAACCAACCTCGTAGCTCTTACGGTTCTCGAGATCCCAATACATTCGTACCTTAAATGAGACACTCTGTAGAGTTAAAAATTATAAAGAAATTAAATTTCATAAATTAGCCAGCTATGCTATAACTATGGAAACAGCTACTATATTAAGAAAATTCAGATCAGTCAGTGTCAAGAGCAATTGACAGAGTATGTTTGTGTTATAATTTTCCTGGAAATATAGGATCTTTTGCCAGAAACTTTCTGTGTGGAATTTGTATAAAACACATACAACTGCCGGCGTGTAATGTACAAGAAATAGAATCTTTTGCAAGGAACTTTCTGTACGAAATTTATACAAAATACATGGAACTGACAGAAGGTAATGTGCTGGCCACATCAGATTTTTTTCATTTTAAAGAGGTTTTATAGTTCAGGAAATTTTCGATTTTACCTCAAAGGAATTGCAACAAAAACTTTTTTACGGAATCCTGTCCAGAAAAATGCGCTGCATAACATCTCAAAAATTTTAGGATTTTGGTCATTTGCTCATAACAATTATGAAAGATATATAAATTATTCAAAATATAAATAATATTACGTATTTAATACTTAGTCTAATAGGTTTTACTATTTATAACAGTTTACAATCGTCGTGGCATCGAAAGAAGTAAATTATCGATGATTTGAAAATAAAATTGTTAACGTTTTTTTGCAATTTTTTAATTTTTCATTCACTACGCTGATCCTGTTAAAGATACAATAACGCGGTTTGAAAATTTGAATTCACCATGAAATTTCTCTTTCATATCAGGTTTAACACGATTTTTACCAATGAACGATATGTAAGTTACCAACACCTTAAACTCGTATGAAATTCCTCAAAAATAAATCATTTTTTCCAACCCTGAATTAAACACCCATATTCAATAAAACTAAACACCGAGCAATATGAAATAACTCGATAAAAGATATTTAGTCTTGATTGCGAGGCTATATTTAGATGTTAAATCGTCATTTGTTATTTGTTATACGTGTAGAATTACAAACACAAACATGAAAGCCAGATAGTTAAAACTTTCATAAATGCATAACCTGTTTTATGTTCCTCCAATTTTACCGGTGCGTTATGAATTTGGGAAATTTTGTCTAGTTGGAGAGAAAAAAAAAGAAAACTTTACCCAAACTGTTAAAACATTACTTTTATATAGTATAGCAAAATGCATAGTTCTACTAATGCCATCGAATATGTTTATCTTTATTTATATTGCAATGGCATTTTTTGTAATTGGACCTTCCGTATTACAATCAGTCACCTATAGGCCGGAATTTATGAACGTTCCGAAGGAATTCTTTAGTATTTGCTTAGGGATTCCTTATGCATGGCTTAGTGTTAAGGAATTTTAAATAAAAAAAATGTATCCAAATATCAAAAAGATATTATAATTGCATTACTTTTATTTCAGAATATAATATACATATTAACAAAAATAAAATGTTTTGAAGTAACTTCATCATTTTTAAAATCTGCTCTTCCAAATGCTTTTATCCAAGCTTCATGTCATTTATGTGACGATATTCTACAAAAAGAATACATTATCACATCAAATATTTCAATCATAATATTTATTGGGGTTTTTCACATCCTCAATATACCTTTGGGGTATTTCATTTCTGAGAATATTGCTTTAAATATTAAACAACAAAAATAAAATGAAAAATACTATTGTAAATCAGCAAAAAAATTACCCTAGGAAGTTGATAAGTCATCTTATCTTAATCTAAATCAAAACTTGAAAATTCGTATATTAAATCCATCATAAAGAAGCTCTTAGAATTTCCTTAGGTACAGTTATTAAAGAACTTTTATATACCAACCAATTTTGTAAAACAACTCTAAATGGGAGATTTTCAAGAAAGTTCTTAGGAACGTTCATAAGTTCGGGCCTTGTTTGTAAATACTAAATAACAATTTTCACTCATAATGACCTCCACCCACAAACTGTAAGGGATTGTTACATTCGTGATCGATCCACAAAAAAAAACTTGCCTAAATATTCGTCTTCAAGACCATGAACAAAAGCTCCACAAGACCCGCTGCTCATGAGACTTACGCTATCAGCATCAACTAATTCGCGAGGGGCATCATCAGCCCATTTCTTACCTGAGGCCCATTCGCCACTTGTAACGTTTTCCCATGCTCTTTCATGGGCTGATCTTTTTTTCTGAAAAATAGTACTATTAAAAAAGAAAACTATTATTTACCAAATAAGTATTACCCTCATGTCTGACATAAGTTTTTTATCCAAAGTTTGATGGAGAAATTTGGAGCTTACTAAAGTCATGGATCCCAAAAGTTGACACGATAAAGTACGGACGCATTTTGATAAATCATTAACTGCGTTACAAATTTTTCCAAATGCGTCATCAATTAAGCGAACTTGTTGCTCACTTTCAGGTAAGATAATAATACTATAAAAAAAAATTATTTGAACATGAGGGTCTGTACGTTCATGTGTCCGTCTAAAAATTATGGGTACGCCTGCTTTGTAAAAATCAATGTACTCATATTACTTCTGTCTCCCTCATATGATGCTTAATTTATATAGCAAAAAGTTAGTGACATATCTACTAAATTAAATTGAACCAGAAAAATACCAGAAGAAACACAAGTCGATATTGTAATTTCGTTCAGATGCTACGATTATAAAAAACGCCAACATAATTTACAAAACTGTATCCATATTATGTGCAAAAGAATTTATTCTAAGCTCCGAGAAACCCCAGAGTGTTTGAGGGCTAATAATGTTTTACAAAAACATCAAAAAGGTTTTTCGGATGAATAGAAAATTTAAATACACTAAATATTTCTCGGTTAATTGTTTATAACAATGTTCTATTTTGTTAAAATAAAGATATTCATTTCGAATTTTATTTTGATTGTCCCGCAATTATGAGGTGTACCCATATATTTGGACTACACTGAAAGAAATCTTACTTTTCTGGATAGGAATTCCCCAATATCCAAACCAATTTTAAAGCAACTTGTCTTACAATTTCATAGTCATCTTTTAACGCAGTACATACATCAGAGTACATTGAAGGATTTAATTTAAATCCGCGTTCATGGAAACAAATCATTGTATTGAATGCTTCACTACGCACTCTAGCGTCTTCGCTGTAAAAATAGTTCTCAACTAATTTCATAGTGCTCTCTATCTCAGAATTAGCCCCCAGCGGCACAAGAACCCCAATCAATTCAAGACACCTACATTTTACGCTATGACTAACGTCTTTTAAATAGTTTTTAGCTATATCAACCAACTTTACATGCAATGTTGAGTTATCGGATATCAACATGCCAAGTTTTAGTATAGTAGTGACTCCTTGAGCTATTACTTTATGAGATTTCTCATTTTTTAATAACAATATAGTCTCATCTATTATCGAATTTATATCTGCTCCTTGTTCATAGCCAATATCAGCAAATAAAGCTAGTATTTTCACCCTTACTGCAGATTCAGTTTCAGATTTGAAATGTATTGAGAGTTTCTTTATTGCTTCCGGAATATGGGATTGTTCAAATTCTAAGCTGTCTGATATACGTAGTAAAGCTTGCAAAGCTTCATTACTATTTTTACTTTTTTCTAAAAGATTTACAAAGGCTATAGCTGAACTTCCTACTGCTGGTTTCTTTACAAGCCTTAGTTTTTTGAAAGGCAAATTAGTAGTTTCCTAAAAATTTATACAATTTAATATTTGTTACTAAATAATATTTATTTATATACTTGAATTTGACTGTATTCCGCTAGGGCTCTCTTTTTGAGCACTGCAGCCATGTTTTGTGTGAAATATATTTTCACTGTAAGTCAAAGTTTGTAATATATTTCAACCATTTTAACTTCAAGAGGTAAGAGGTAAGGTAATCAGCTGTTCGTCAGTTCGCCCCACTCCAACGATCATACACACTGAGCAACGGTAACGGAGGATAACAATGGGACTGCGTTAATAATTGTTGTTCCAACTAAGAGAAGGCGCTAGTAGTCCTTGCGTTAACGTTGCGTTAGACAATCAAATAAATTGAACTTTTATTAGACAAATATTTACAACATAATTTTAGATCAAAAGATTACGCTTTAGACGTTCAAATTATACGAACAATGGGCGCATTGAGCAGTTTTCTGTGGTCACTGAACATCTGATCGAACAAAATATGTATTTTGTATAATTTAATTTCAAAATAATAAAGCTCAGTTGTACAGTAAAAAGTACGATCAATATTTAATTTACATTATATTTTCAATAATTATAAATATTTTTTTTTACTTGTAGTGAATTTGATTTAATTTATGTTGGCAGCCCAGCAACCTGTCATTTCTGTTAGTCAGCGGGCCAGTTGAATAAAACATTGTTATAGCTAATCACGGTTTAACCACAGAACAAACTCAACTACACATTGTAACCATGGATACGTATCAAAAATAAAATACATTGGAAAAATTCTTAGGTTATAGGTGAGTGACATTTAGGGCGATAATACAGATTTCTATTGTACAAGTTACTTCTTATTGGCTGATTCTATATAGTTTCTATGGATATTTATTTATTTTATTTCTACTCCGCCGGCATACAAATTAGCTATTTCTACTCCGGCGGCGTAGAAATGAAACTTCTACTTTGTGAATCAAGTCACAAAAGATGCCATTTTTATGACGTCTGAAAAAAAAGTTATTTATTTCGATTCGATATTTAAAGAAAAAATCGATTCCTACAAATATCGTACGTATAAAAATCGATTTAAAAAATCGAGAATCGGGAGTAAGAAAATCGATATACAAAAAAATCGATTTAAAATCGGCATCCCTACGTGATCCGTGCCCTATAGTTCAAGTTTAGGCTCTCTCCATATTTATTCCTACCTCCATGGATTGGATAATACCCCGATATTATCCAATCAAACTGCACCAGTGCACCTATCTTCCCATCACTATTTTATTACGTGAAATGTAGTATAGTTCAAAAATATACGGTCTGTCCTATTTTTTCATCCGAGTTTCATACTAAACTCTGTTTGAAATATCGAAAGATTTTTTGACAGATAGAATCTTGTGATACAAGGCATTCTCTTGGTTCGGCTCCAAAATTATCCTCTTGTGACTAATAAAATGACGTACCAAAAGAATCTATCTGCAAATATTCTTTCGATATTTCAAACAGAGTTTAGATTCAAAGTCGATGGATTCAAAGTTCGCATACGTACAGACAGTGTGACCAACACAACATTAACAACGACTAGAAAGGTAAAAAAGTGTTAATTCATGGTTACTCTATGCTCAATCAATATATGCGTCAAAACAGCCACGGCCGTTGTTTTTTATAACAGTAAAATCAAGTATTTCTAAAAAAAATCGCAGCATCATGAAGAGTGTCATGAAAAGCTGTCACCTGTCAATGTTAATATGCCACAGAAAATATAATTTTCAGAGGATATTTTGTTATGAAAAATACTGAATGTCACATGGCCGATATAGTTACAAATAACAGATACGGTTGATTGTAAAATCTCGGCTATCGCCTCATTTTACAATAGTCAACCTCATCTGTTATTTGCTTCATATCAGCCTTATGACGTTAATAACTATAACAGAACTAAATATGTAAATGTATGTTATTACGAAAAAATTTAAACGACACATGGCCGATATGCAAATAACGGACTCGATTTACAAACTACAGCTGCGTAATCACGTTAATAACTATTTTGTTTGTCAATCTGTCATTTACGGAAACATGGTATACGTACATTAACATATACGGAATTAATCGAGACTACACGACTATATATTACAAAAATCGAAAAACTCGGATTAAAATGCAGCTGGTCATTAAAAATACATTGGTTTGATGAAAAAGAACAAGTGAATTTGTTATTTTAAACTTATATAATCACCCGAATCTGATGTACTTAAACCCAGTATCAAGCATCAAACAACGCCTACACAGAAAATTTATAATTTAATAACAGTAAACTACCGTATTTCTTGCAATGAATAATGTGGTTATCAATATTCGAGTAGGCTGTGACTGTGCATAAGTAAATAGTTAATATTCTACTCTTCAGATAGCGCGAAGTACACTCCCGATGCGCAACATGGCAGTTCGCGCTCTACAGTTATTAAAATCTGTGGTTTTAGTCAGAGTCCAACACGTCCAACAATCGTTATCGGATTGGTTGTGGTCGGTGGTATTGATGCCTGAGTTTCGGTTTATTAATATATTTTGACATAATGTATTATAAATTACGTTTTCATATACTTTCTATATTAATTTTAATCCAAATATTATCCTGCATTGAAGAAATAGATGGTAAGTTTCATTTAAAAAGTTTTGCACGAATGTCATTTCATTTAAAACCGGTGTGTCGAGTTGTGATTGGACGTTGAAGCGTGGCAATTACAATTAATTTTTTTCCAGGGGCAAGGCAACGATACGTAACTTATGGATCTGTGATAAAATTATTCAATTCGGATTACAGAGTTCGGCTACATTCCCATGATGTTAAATATGGAACAGGTAGTGGTCAACAATCAGTTACTGGAACTGAAGTTCAGGAAGATGGTAATAGTCACTGGGTTATTAAAGCCCCAACGGGTAAACACGCCACTAGAGGAGAAGAAATAAAATGTGGTGCCACAGTCCGCTTGGAACACCTACAGACTCATAAGAATCTTCACTCTCATCATTTCCAGTCGCCTCTTTCAGGCAACCAGGAAATCTCTTGCTATGGAGACGATAATGGAGAAGGAGATACAGGAGATCACTGGAATGTAGTTTGCTCTGGAGAGTATTGGTCTCGAGATGACAGCATTATGTTTAAACATTTGGATACTGACGTGTATGTATTATTCACATATTGGAAAAGAAATATTATGTTTTATTTTATTTTTCAGTTATTTAGCAGCGTCTGGAAGAACTTTTGGTAGACCTATAAATGGTCAAATGGAAATTATAGGCTTACATTCTCCAAGTGGAAGTGTGCATTGGCAAACAATGGAGGGCGTATTTATTCATCCGCCAGATGTATCTGCCAAACAATCGCACTATGTTCATACAGAACTTTAAACTTAATTTATTTAGTTAAAAGTAGATTTAAAATGCAGTTTGCACTTATGATTTGTACAGACATAATGTAAATATAAGTTTTAGAAAATAAATGACTGATTTCTTCTTTTTTTTCGATAATGCTGATAAAATCGTAATATATTATAAATATATTACCATGATTATCAATTTCTGAATTTACTAATCTTTTAATATAATTATCTTAGGCCCGGTATTTTCTCCGGTTAAACAGCCTGTTAATTTAACTATCAGTTAAAAGAAAAAACATCGATATAGCAAAGTGAGGCGCGGGCAGACACGTGACTTTGACAAATGCTTGTAGGGCCCCACAAGGGTGCCAAGTATGTACCTTGCCTGTGTTGCCAAATCAATTCAAGCGTAAAATTAATAAATAAAATTGTAAAACTAGTTATTATTGATGAATATCTTGTTTTATTTTCTGACACATTAAACTTAATTTTTATAAAAATAGAGCGTTCAATATGAACTGATGGTTTTCTCAAATTTAGTGCGCCAAGAAATCTTTATATCGTAGATGGCAGCACTAATTGCTCTATTTTTTAAAAAATATTTTAAAAATTAAATTTGTGTGTCAAAAAATAAAACATGATATTCAAACAATAACTAGTTTTACAATTTTATTTATTACTTTTACACTGAAATTAATTAGGCAACACAGGCAAGGTACACAAGTTGTGTATTTGGCAACCTTGTGGGCCCTACAAGCACTTGTCAAAGTCACGTGTCCGCCCGTACCTCATTTTTCGATGTCACATTGTTCTTATAACCGGCAGTTTACCAGAGATGAAAATATCGAGCCTTAAAATTTAAATATTTTACCGTAAAGACTACAGTTTGATTACTTTTTTGACAAGGTCATAAATTTGCCACCAGGCGGCTACAAGGTCAATTAAGATAACTGTTATACTGTGTTCCATTTAAGCCATTCAGCAGTTGGCGCTCGCATCATTGCTAGTTTTAAGTAGCATTGAGGGCACGGAAGATCACGATCTTCAGCTCTGTCGCATGCTAACTTCAGACTGTACTTTATAACGCAGTGCGCATGCGTCTGTTCGAATAGCTGGTACCAGGCACCGGACAGCTAAATGAATGTGCCAAAACACTATCATAGTTCCAGGAAGCAGACTGTAGAGGCGCGGTAGGGCTCAAATTTTGAAAAAATGGATTAAGTCACCTTTGAGTTCAAAACATTTTGCAATATTTTGTATTGTAAAGTCACATAAGTCATCACACATGTCATTGAACGTACAATTTAACATCTTTAATTATTTGGTAATTCAATTTGTATGTTTATGGTTTTAGTAATAGTGTCAGTAGTGATTTATTTCGTGAATCTCCAGTTTACAAGTGTATTAACTGTGTTTATTTATGACATAATATAGACTTGAAATTCAATAAGCTGATGAACATTCGTTGTGCTGCTTGATATAAAGCACGGATCACCTCAACTACAGATAGGACACACAATGTATTTTTCGAAATACGAAATAGTGGCATCTACAGATTGCTTCCATGAACTAACGCAAACTGTGATGGCTTGGTCGGCTTGGTAGTCTGTGACATAGGTGACATGTCATTGTATTCATAAATTGAAATATTGAATTTTGAAAATGAAACAGACAAGAGAATTGAATATAGATACATACATATATTTTAAATAATCACAAACAATAACTATAAATTCATTTCTAAATAAATTTAAAATTACTTGTCACATAGACATACACTTCTATTTATGTAAGATAAAGGGTATTGCAAATGGTACATTTCATCATTAAATATAAAAGTAAACGTCTATCTGCACTGCACTTTATAGAAAACAGCACAACGAATGTTCATCTGCTTATTGAATTTCAGTTCTATATTACGTCGCAAAATATACACAGTTAATACACTTTAAAACTGGAGAAATCACGAAATAAATCACTACTCACTACTGGCACTATAACTAAACCATAAACTGTTATAAATTGAATTACCAAATAGCTAAAGATGTTAAAGTGTACGTTCATTGACATGTGTGATGACATGTGATTTTACAATACAAAATATTGCAAAATGTTTCGAACTCAATGGTGACTAAATCCAATTTCTTAAAATTTAAGCACTACCGCGCCTCTACAGTTTGCTTCCTTGAACTATGATAGTGTTTTGGCACATTCATTTAGCTGTCCGGTGCCTGATATAAAGGTGATATAAAGTGAATTGCAGAGAAGCAAATAGACGTTTACTTTTATATTTAATGATGAAATCTCATATCATTTCCAATACCCTTTTCTTACATATAGACAAATATTAAAATAGAAGTGTATGTCTATGTGACAAGTAATTTTAAATTTATTTAGAAATGAATATATAGTTATTGTTTTCTGATTATTTAAAATATATGTATGTATCTATATTCAATTCTCTTATTATCTCTTTTATTTTCAATATTCAAAATTTTAATTTATGTAAACGAGTACAATGATATGTCACCTATGTCACAGACTACCAAGCCGACTAAGCCATCACAGTGTGCATTAGTTCATGGAAGCAATCTGTAGATGTCACTATTTCATATTTCGAAAACTATATTGTGTGTCCTATCTGTAGTTGAGGTGATCCGTGGCTGGTACCACGGCTGGCACATTTCTAGGAAGATATCAAATAAGAATAAAATGAAGACAATAAGTATCAAATAGGTTTTTATTAAATTCTTCAAAAGTCAAGAACCAGAAAATAATAAACGTTCACTTCGACCTAGAGCTACCCCAAGATCGAAGATATGACTATAAATAAAAGCTTGAAATACTAAAATATGATATATTGTATTAATTTATTAATGTTTTGAATTAATTTAATAATCTAAAAAATCTGATGTGGCCAGCACATTACCTTCCGTCAGTTCTACGTATTTTGTACAAATTTCATACGGAAAGTTCCTTGCTAAATTAAATATTCTATTTCTTGTACATTACCTTTCGGCAGTTGCATGTATTTTATGCAAATTTCATACAGAAAATTATTATTTTGTGACGTTTTCTATATACAGTGTAATGTATCTGCAGAAATAAAAGATTTATTATTATTATTATTTCTTGTACATTACCTTAAAGCAGTATTTATTTTATACAAATTCCATACAGAGAGCAAAAGATCCTATATTTCCAGTAAAATTATAAGACAGACACACTATGTCACTTGACACTGACTGTTATGTACTCACACATATAAATATTTAATGTTATACTTTATTTAGAAGTATTTTATACAAAACATTCTTACATGTCAACTAACTTATTATTCTTTTGTTATATTACTAGATCTTAAATATACATCTCCCTTTTTCAAGGATGAAAGAACAAACAAAATCATATAGAAATAATAATATTTAGTACTAGATAAAATTGAGAACACAAACATAATCTTTTAAATATTGAGGTTTTTTAATAATTCTGCCTGATCTACTAGTAACTAAATGATTAGAAGAAGGTAAACAAGTATTATTAGAAATTTCAGGTTGTGAAGGGGCTGCATCAGTGACTTGACTTTCCGTCTTTGACGGGATTGTGATATCATCATATGTATTTAATTTCTTTTGAAATTTAAAACCACTTGTCAAAGCTTTTCTGTTTCTCAATATTTCTTGTCCTTCTTCTAATTTAATTTTATATGATCTTGGATTTTGACCTTTACCAATTACTACACCAGACTCATGAGGAGTATTTCTTCTTTCATTGTGTATTTTAACTTTTTCTCCTATTTTTAAATCTTTCAATAACTTGGAGCCTTTATCATAGTACATTTTCTGTTTATGTTGTTTATCTTCTAATATTTCACTAAAATTTTTCCTTTCTATCTTCTCCTTTCTAGTAACTGGAATTAAATTTTTTACTGTCCTTCCATATAACAATTCTGCCGGAGTAATTCCACTATCATCTATAGGTGTGTTTCTATATTGCAACAGTGCCATCTCTTTATCTTTTCCTTCTTCAATTATTTTCTTTAGAATTTTCTTTATTGTCTGTATATATCTCTCTGCTAAACCATTTGACTGATGATGTTTTGGGGTTACTATAATATGCCGAAAATTCCACTCTGCTGCAAATTTCTTAAATTTCAAACTTGTGTACTGAGAACCAGAATCAGAATATAAAATTTTTGGAACACCATGTCGAGCAAATATTTTCTTCAATGACTCTATTACTTTTTCAGAAGTTATGTCATTCAATAAATCAATTTCTACATATTTGCTAAACGAGTCAACTACAATAACATATCTTTTACCCATTAAGTAAAAAATATCTGTTGACAATATTTCCCATGGTTTTTTTGGTATTTGTTTTTCTAACATTGGCTCTTTTGTATTTGCATTTGCATAACTTTTACACGTATCACACTTACCAATGTAATCTTCAATATGTTTACTAATTCCGGGCCAAAATAATGATTTTCTTGCTAGCGCTTTACATTTTCCTATACCTAAATGTGCATAATGGATTTTATTTAACATATCATATCTGCTTGCTCTGGGAATAACAATTCTAGTATCTTTAAAAATTAGCCCTTTACTTTCACTTAATTCATCTTTTAAAGAATAATATGACTTGGCTAACGATTTCACTTCAAATTTATTTTCTGGCCAACCTTCTCTAATATAAGTTAATACTGTCTGCAATTCTTCATCTTCTTTTGTTTCTTTTTTCAACTTTTCTATTCTTTGATCTGAGAAGCTTAAATTTTCTTCTATCATTGCAACAAATGCTTCTATATTTATTTCTTCCATATTTGTGTTTGTCATTCCTGGCAAATATGATCTACTTAAATGATCTGCAACAACAATTTCTTTACCTGGTTTATGAACCAGCTCAAAATCAAAATTATGAAGTGCTAGACGCATTCTTTGTAACCTTGGAGGACATTTATTCATTGGTTTTTTAAAAATTGTAATTAGAGGTCGGTGATCTGTTTCGACCACAAATTTTTGCCCATATAAATATTGATAGAACTTTTTGCAACCTTGCAAAATAGCTAGACACTCTTTTTCTATTTGGCTGTATAATTTTTCTGTTTGTGTGAGTGCTCGTGACCCGTATGCTATTGGTCTATTTTCTTGAAATATTACACAACCCAGACCTTCACTTGAAGCATCTACGCTAAGCAATATTGGTTTTGTTACATCAAAGTAAGCAAGAACTGGTGCTTTACATAATAGTTCCTTTAATTTATCATAAGTTTGTTGTTGAGGTTTATTCCATTGAAATATCACATCTTTTTTTATTATTTCTCTCAAACTGGCAGTAGTTTGCGAATAATTTGGAATAAATTTTGAAAGATAGTTAGTAATACCTAAAAATCTTAACAGTTCTTTTTTATTTGTTGGTATTTTCATATCCTTTATAGCATCTATTTTCTTATTATCAACTTGTATACCATTTTCTGAGAATATGTGTCCCAAATAACGAACTTCTTTCAAATTAAATTTACATTTATCTATATTGAATTTTACATTATATTCTCTAGCTTTATCAAATATTTTCTGTAAAGTTATACAAAGTTCTGTCTCTGATCTAGCCCAAACTACAATATCATCTATATAAATTGCTACATTTTTAATATCACTAAATATTCTACTAAAAACTCGATGAAAAACTTCTGGGCTTGAACTTAAACCATATGGAAGACGATTATAATGATATCTACCAAATGGAGTGTTAAATGTTGTCAACTCACGTGTATCTTCTGTAAGTGCAATTTGCCAAAATGCTTTACTTGCGTCCAATGTTGCAAAATACTTGGAACCATTTAATTTGGTTGCTATCTCGTCCACTGTAGGTAGTTGTAAATGTTCTCTTCTAATTGAGTTATTAACATGTTGAGGGTCTAAACAGACACGTAGACTACCATCAGGCTTACCTACTATCACAAGAGAACTCACAAAGTTTGTAGGTTTATCAATTTTACTTATTATATCTAATTTTTCCATTTTATCTAATTCAACTTTTAATTTGTTTATTAATTTAAATGGTACGTGTCTGCATGGCTCTATTTTACCTACAGCATCATCTTTTAATTCTATTCTATATTCAAAATCTTTAATTTTTCCTATTCCTTTAAAAACGTCTTGATATTCCGTCAAAATTGTATTACATTTATATTTATCTATAGTTGAAACTACTTTTTCTTCTGGTTTTAATCTTTTAATCAAATTAAAATCACAAGAAGTTACGAGACCAATCACAGGTGCAGCATTACCCTCAAAAACTTGAAACTCTACCGATTTCTCAATATTATCTACTTTACACTTTAATGTAACTTTACCTAATGTTTTTAATTTTTTACCATTATAATTAGATAAAGTGACATTAGATTTTTCAATATTTTTGACCCCTAATTTATATAGTACATTGAGAGGAATCACATTGCATTGAGCACCTGTATCTATTTTAAAATTTATTTTTATATTATTATATTCTGTAAAACACAATTCCTGTAGCCAATCTTTTCGTGAATCAATAGTATCAATATAAATTAAATCTACAAATAACTCTGAAATGTCATTTGTTACCTGATCTACATCAGCATTTACTACTTTGACATATTTATTTTGTCTACACATTTTTGCAAAATGATTAACTCTACCGCATACTTTACAATTTTTTCCAAAAGCTGGACAGTTTCGATAATGGTGTGTGAAACCACATTTCTGACATGCCGGCCGCGCCGACTGTTTTCTATTTTCATTCTCTGTACGTTGAGGTCTTGGTTTCTGTTTCTGTCTTCTTTCTGCTTCCCAAGTATTCTTCTTTTCCTGTACAGCCATAACTTCTACACCGTTTTCAAACTTCTTCACTTGTTGCTCAGCCAGTTCTGCTGCTTTACATATCTGAACTGTTTTCTGTAGAGTTAAATCTATTTCTCGAAGCAGTCGATCTTTCAATCTCTTGTCTATAATTCCTGCTACTATTCGATCTCATATTAATCTATCACGAATATCGCCAAAATTGCAATCTGCACTAAGTCTTTTCAAGTCTGTTATATAAGCATCGAATGTCTCTCCTTGTTGCTGATTACGTGTAAAAAATAAATGAGAATTCACGCTTTCATTTTTGACAGGTACAAAATAATCTTCAAAACGTTGCAACACAGTTTCATAACTTTGTTTTTCATCTTCTTTAAGATTAAAGGTATTGTAAATATCTATACAGGAGTCGCCAATACTATGTAGTAGTACTGCTACTTGGACATTTTTATCTAACGTTGCTACTCCTGATGCTGTGCAATAAATCTGGAAACGTTTTGTTCACTTTGATTTGTATCTGGCATTTTAACTTTTGACTATATTTTCAATATCTAACTTTTCTTTTACGATCTTGCGTGCCGCAGCGCCATGTTATGTACTCACACATATAAATATTTAATGTTTGTGTTATACTTTATTTAGAAGTATTTTATACAAAACATTCTTACATGTCAACTAACTTATTATTCTTTTCTTATATTACTAGATCTTAAATATACAACACTGACATCTTTCAATCAGAATTTTCTAAATATAGTAGCTGTTTCCATAGCTATGGCTACTTTATGAAATTTAATTTCTTTATAACTTTTTAACTCCATATCCATTTAATATTAAATATAAAATGCAGTCAAATCGTATAGAGAATAAAATATTCTTTAATATTTATAATAACATCAAATGTGAAAAAAATATATTTAACATAGTTTTTTCAAGAAAAACTGTTCAAATCTTCAAATGATGGTACTTCCGGTTGACCAATTGTAACCAAAATCTAATCAGCTCTTCATATGGATGTAACGAAGAAGTATACGAAAAAATTATAATTTTTGTAACTGTAGTATTAGAGTTATCGCAGACGAAAATTTTGTTACACACACACACACACACACACACACACACACACACACGCACACACACACACACACACACACACACACACACACACATCCATACACACACACACACACACACACACACACACACACACACACACACACACACACACACACACACACACACACACACACACACACACACACACACACACACACAACACACACACTCACTCACTCACTCACTCACTCACACGCACACGCACACGCACACGCACACGCACACGCACACGCACACGCACACGCACACGCACCCGCACACGCACACGCACACGCGCACGCGCACGCACACGCACACGCACACGCACGCACACGCACACGCACACGCACACACACACACAGACATCATCGTAAAAATAGTAAATTCGTATTCTAGGGACCCTAAAACGTGCTTATTGATTAAAAACTCATCATCGAATTTTTTGACCAAAGACAATACCTTCCTTACCTAAAGGTGACGGAAGGTAAAAAGGGAGGAAATGTAGTATGTGATCATGATCATAGTGTCATGATGAACTGATTGACGGATATGAAAAGTTGAAAAAAATATACAAATGTGAATGTGTCATAAATTTGGTAAATAAAACGATTAATAAGTAAGTCTACTATTATTTATATACATAATAGATACTACAGGCACTATACTCCATTCGCTGAAACGAGAGAATGTGGAACTAACTCTTGAACAGAAGCAAGTTCTATTGGTTCGTGTCCAAAATTATCGTCTTTTGACTAATAGAATGAGTCCCACATTCTCTCGTTTCAGCGAACGGAGTGTAAATATTTGGCACTTTGACAGTTCTCGAAACGAATGAGAATGCTGGATGGTGATGTTGGTCCTTGATGGTATGATGGTACATTCTATTATTATATTCAACCAACAATAATAATAGATAACATTACTTAGCAACAATTTCACAATGTTCAGTCAAAAATTATTTAGATATAGGTATATCTTCAAATTTCATCTAAATTAAGAAATGAATTTCAAGTGCTGCTGTCTAAAAAAAACTAAAAACAAAAATATAGCAAAAAATAAAATCATTTACGTATATCTCAATGGAAGGCGAAACGAAAAACATAAAGTTATTATAGATTCAAAAAGGAAGTACTGGCATCAAATACTAAATGACATCACAAGCAGTGTGGATCCATATTTTGGAGTTGTTAAAAAACTATACAGCGCTGACAGTGGCGTGACAATAAACAGTTTCACTGACTTAGAATCAAATGGGACGTACGTAGCTAGTGATAGCAAAAATTTCCAAATTTTAAAAGGTGGATACAACAGTACTGTCGATGAAAGGCTAAATTATTTTGAACATTATTTATCGGGACAATTAAATCGATCAAATAAAATGAAAAAATTAACGTATGTTCGCCGAGATTTAATTGTAATATACGTATTTCATAATGGAAAAGAAAAAGATCCACCAACAAAGTTTGTTTTATCGCAAGCAGATCTTAAAAACTGGGAACATACATTGTCGTTCATTGCATTGGTGATTGACATGCCTTATAGAACAATCAAAGCGTAAATATACATATTTTATATTTATAATAATATAATATTATTTATTTGTAGTTTATACAATGCAAATGGCAGTAAAATTTGTGGGCCGTGGGAACTTCAACATGGTGCGACTTATATTGCTGTTGGTTATTATGAGAAATTTTGCCGTAGAAACTACAAAATTTGGTCAGTAAATACATCACTTTTCTGTTTCTCGCACACGATAATTTTGTGTTAAATATGACGCGTGAAATGGCAACGGTCAATATGCAATTTGCTAATAGTGGGTTAACTCGTGCAAATCAGTGAGTTATTTTTTGACCCGAGGTTAGCTTTCAGACAGGCTGGTGGTAACGGTAACCTCTGTTTGTGTACGTAACTCTGGGAGGTGGGAATTAGCCGTTAGCGTAACTCAAGGGTTAACCCATTTTCATGCAATCCATCCTACATTATTCGAGCACACTATCGCAGATACAATAAGTAAATCATTTTTTATCAATACGTGTTTTATTCGCAGTGAGAGTACTACCGAAATTTGGAAAGATCGTCTGCCAATAGTACCAAAGACTAAAAATGATAAATGTACTCATAAGAGTAAAGGTGAGTCAAGTTCTCGTTGGAGATGTAAATTGTGTTGGACTCATTCTTCGGAAGATATAAGTTGTCCGAAAAATAATTATTCACCCAGTGATGATGGTGTATGCAAACTTCCGGCCCAAATAATTCAGAAACAATATAATTACCGACCTTCCAGTAGCAAAGAATGGAGTCGTCCGAAAATTGGAAAATATTTTAAATTCCCATGTGATTGTAATGTTAAAGGTGAAAAAAATCTGTCTCACTTATATTCGAATAAACCTGATGTTCATTATTTTTGTCAATGTTAGAAATAGTTTTTGAGAAGCATATTTTACAATAAATACAAGTACAAAGTATATTAATATTTTAAATGTTTAAAGAGTGCAAAGTGTGTGTTTATTTTTCTGTGATTTGTTATATTAATAAAATAGCGGCAGTATGACGAACACTTACTTACATAGGATAAGAAATTTAAAATAAATTACTAAATTAAAACAAAACATTTATCAAAAAGAATCCAACAATAAAATCATGTCCAACAATAAGTAATCAAGTGATACTGAATATATATAATTTTTGTAGTATCAAGTATTGTTGTTGCATTGTTGCCAAATAATTTATTTTTAGTTATTTTATAGGGAAGTTTTGACCTCTCTGATTGGCTGAAATTGGAGACAAGAGACAATTTCGGGTACATTAAACTCGCGCTAAAGCGAGTGCAATTTGCTGAATGGCGTAAATGGAACAGAGTATACTTTTAAACTTGTAATAAAGTGACAGCACATTTGGCACATCTAAACTACTAAACTTCATTGACAGAGGCCAAGGAGGATCAGGGATACCGACACTATCCTCTTAATTACTAATTGAACTAAAAATAACTATACTTAAATTAACGTAAGAAAATAACGATGGAAAGATAGGTGCAGTTTGATCTTGTTGTTTGATTGCATAATATCGAAGCATTATCCAATCAAAACACTAGATCAAACTTCACCTATCTTCCCATCACTATTTTCTTACGTGAAATAAAGTATAGTCAAATTTCTCTAAAAATGGCAATCCAATGTGATGACGTCATTTAGTTAATTTATATGAAACAGGTAGAGAAGCCGATGAAGCTGACATTTGTAATCAAAATTATGGACTCTCGGGCAAGAATTTTACTAAACCTATAAAATAAAATACAATTTATTTATTATGAAAAAGGCCTTAAAAAGGAATTTACTTTCATTATACTTGTATAGATAAATAAATAAATATATCATCATGGTATATTACCCATTGCTGGGTGTGCCAATCTGCTTTGTACGCAGATATTCGGGAATTTAAAAAAATGCTCGCCAACTAGCGGCCAACTCATGAAGCTCTTAAAAATGACGTCACAATGCGGCCAGTACCTGTAATGCGGCCGACATGTAGTATGGCCGATGTTGCTATAATATGTAAACGTCAATTTGAGTAATTCTGCTTTAATAGTTGTTAAGAAGTGTTCACAAAGCAAAAATATGTATTACATTTTTATCTCCTTCAACGAATTTTTTTCTACATGTAATAGACCTTTTCAATTTAAAGAGATAAAAGATATGCGCAATGGGAATCTGCGCATTGTAAGAACATCTGAGATCTATGGCGCGTTTATAAAAAAAATCAGACGTAAAATGTGGGAAAAATCTTTGACAACTTCAAATTACTTCTCGAAAAAAGTTACAAAAGCTTTTATTGGAGCTAAAATGTCTAACGATTCAAAATTTCACCAAGAATACTGGTATTTTAATGACTGCAATATTTTTGACGTTTCGTTTGACATCCCAACTGGCAGTTGTTCGCGCCATTTTCCTTACTATTTGTAGCGATAGAAAGAGATAGCCGTTAAATTGAAAAGGTCTATTATGTGCCTGGAATCAATAATTTCTTCTCCCTCACTATAATTTCGGGACTCAGCCGTTGCTTTTAAATAACACAAAACTTCCTTTAATTTCACTTCCATTGCATATAACAAAATAATAAACTCTCATAAACATAGCTGTTCCTTTACACAACTAGGATAGTTTTTGGTTCATCTGTCACTTGGCTAGACCGCATTGTGACGTCACAAAACATGAAGGCAAAACTAACTTGAATCGCGAATCGGTAATGATGATGACATATTTGTACTGGGCGGGCGTTTAGTAGGCATCACCTCAAGGGCATTCATTGCTGGCGTGGAGAGTGCACCACAGAGGTCAATTTTGTGCCATTTAAAATTCGAAATATTTGGCGTCGGTCGGGATCGAACCCGGTTCCCCAGATTTGCGACCAGGCACGCGGCTACGAGACCCCCAAATATCCACATTTAATTTCATTTTTGATATTATTTACCGTCACATGTGACATCCAAAGCAATAAAAACTCACAAAAATATAACAATATTCAGAAATAAGTACATTGAAAATACACAACTTAGAGCTGCCATGTGATAACCTCAAAATATAATACTTACATTTTCTACAAACATGACAATTATTCGCATAGCTCAAGCTATGGCATACGGAAACAAACGCAGCGTAAAAATAAAACAATGACAAACACGTTGCTAAAAACACTTGTGATTACTCTCGTCATACTCTGTAATCACGTGTTCACGTGATCACATTGGAATGTCATTCTAAGCGCCCTATAAGTCATTCAGTATTGTAGAGAAAAGGGAATAGTTTTGAACTCTGATTGGCTGAAATTGGAGACAAGAGACAAGTTTACTCAGTGTAAATTCGGCTAGAACTGACTTAAACTGACTGACGCTGATGTCAGCGCCATCTGCTGAATGGCTTAAATGGAACAGAGTATAGATGCCACTACTTTCCCTACCAAACCTGTAAAAGACTCCCGACAAAATTGTATATGAAAAAAACGATTTGAAACGGCCATAATACGTGTAGCGCAATTCAATGAAGTTGGTCATGATATTGATGCCTCTGTTTAATCCATATGCATGCACAAAATCATTCAAATCCCGAATTTTCGAAAACAGAATCGCACATCGCCCAAATCATTCCAAAACCGACTACGTGGGCGTAGCCGAGCGGAGGTCATTGTAGGGTAGGTTAGGTTTATATAGTGTCTTTGGTCTGTGGTTTATAGAGCCCGTGCATGTGACGTCACGGGTATTTCAAAATGGCAGCCTGGTGGACCAACAAACCAGACTGACATATAGGAATATTTTTAAACTGCCAGAGTTTTGTGCTATGGTTTAATATTCCTAACGAGTGACAGTAGTGACGGATTATCAATTTATAAATTTGCATCGGAAACAGATTTTGAAGATAGAATTATAGCTTTAGGAAGCTAAAATGGTTAGGTACGGTAAAGAGAAGTAGTGATCTTACGAAGGTACAATAAGAATAAATATAATATTGTAGGTACTCTATTGTAGATATTTATTAAGTATTTTGTCTGATGCGTAATATATTACCTACAAATAATATTAAACTAAAATACGTCATTATAATGTAAATGAACGTAGCCATCATGTTTTAGTAATTTAATTGCGTATATTAGAAAATAGGACAATAAAATTATATTAAGAGTATTCACATTGTCAGCTAGCTATACAATCACAGTGAACTCACACACTCTCACCACTTTGCAAATCATACAAGATACTTATAAGATATGATGTTTGCTAGTAACTCTTGGGAAATGTAAACCTGTAATCAGCCAAAGTTTTGATAATATACCTTGACTTTCACGTCGATAGTCGATGTCTTTCATTCTCAACGCTGGATAGATTTGACTGATCTTTAACGAAACTCATTATATACGCCTCTAAATTTGTATAGGCTTTAAATACTACAATATCTGAATATAAGGTTTTGGGAAATTTTCCGGGCCTAAACATTGTATTCATGTCAATACATCGATTAAGGTTGTGATTATCAATAAAAGATACGTATTTTTAACATTTTCTGGGAGAATATGACAATGTTCAAATCAGTTGAGCCATCGTGAGCCATAGTAATACACCAACCCCACAAATGTTATGAACAACAACTGAAAAACGCACAAAAGGCATACAAAAGGCTAAACATCTTCTAAACTCAATATAAACAAAGGCTCTTAAAAGGTTTGTTGGTCCACTAGGCTGGCGGGTTGCCTAGAACCAACCACGTGATGCACGCGCCCTATCACTCAGTTATCGCAGCGTGTGATGAAATTATATCACAGTTGCGGACGCATCTGATTGGCTAACGAGCTTTCATATCACACACAGCATTGCTAGCGATGTGCAATGACCAACTTTCAGTAATAGTTTAGCGTGTGAATCTATGTACTTTTCGTAGCGGTCGTCGGAAAAGGTCTGTTACAGTATTATTCACGAAAGATGACTATAGGCGATGGCAAATAAGGTCGTAGCGCCAAAATGGCTTTTAAAAGAACTAATGTTAACGGGATAATTTGACATTTACTAATTTCATTTAGACATTACGTGTGTAATATTAATAAGATATAATATATCTAAATGCAAATATTATGAACATAATAGATAACGCTTGTGTTTATACAGTCAAACAAGTGTCACATGTATAAATTATCCTGTCAACTATAGTTCGTCAAAATACCACCAGATGTCATATTGCTTATTTCCTATCGCCTATTCAAGGTCATTTATGAGCCGCCTGATATAATATTACTTGCAGATAACTTCACTGCATTCCGTACCCCTCGGCGTTGAACTCGAAATATTTATGGATACATTTTAACTGAAAAAATAAATGTACTTTATTTAAAAAAAATATTTCTTATAAATAATGCTTTTCTTAAAATTTTATCTTCTTCACCTACGTTAGAACAAAAATATAGATTTGACATAAACCATAAAATAATAATTTGATTTGAATGTTAACGCCACTGGATAAACATTAGTATAGAGGGCAGTGTACTAGGTAATTAAATGTGTGTAACTCAACGATGTTACTGCTATTTTTAGTGTGTTAGAAAGTAATACCACTATTTCCGTATATCTGTCACACCTCATAAATTAAATAAACATACTTCAAATAATCTTCCTCTTTCTAATAAAGCTACTGCTATAAAATGCTGTGTATTTTTCTTCGAACAAATGACCTTGAATAGTTATCTTTTGTGAATAATAGTTTACCCTTGAATATTACTTTAAAAATTTCGATATTCACTTATTTTGTTAACCTGTAGTTAAGAATTTTAACTACAACGGTGCAACTGAGCAGTGAGCATACAGACGCAAAGAGAGAGTGGAACTTCTGCAAATATCTCTTCTATGGTTGTGATGTAACGTGTAGCGAAATCTACCAGCAGTTAATTGAAATACGTCAGTTCAGCCTTGGGATATGGCTACTGTGCATCAAACATGGTTGGGGCAACATAGAAATGTGGGAAACGTTTAAAATTTTGCTGTTGTGTTTGATTTCTATATTTATAGCTACGTTAACTGCCTCTTGGTTTTATTTTTTTGTACTATTTATTGTGTTTATTATTATTTTCTATGATTTTGATTTCTCTACGGGAGTAGAACGTCACGCCATCAGCAAACTGAAGTATTCATATTTGAAGGTTAGAAATTTATATACCGCAATATTTGAAAGTGAAGAAAGTATTACGAATTTTGAATATACGCCAACAATGAATAGTATTAATAAGCAAACTTCAAGTTTTGAATTATCTCGCTTTAACAAAAGTGGAAATGTATTGTCTCCAATAAGTAGTGGGTCGAGCAATGGAGCATTTAATTCTAGAAGGTTAATACAGTCCAGACAGACTTCTACACCTTTAACGAGAACATCCCCTTGGCAGAAAAACAGTTTATCACCTACAAACCCGACACGGAATTCAGTATTCCACAGCACTATATCGAGTCGAAGTCCTAGGTATTCTTTGTCTTCATTCTCGCCAAAGTCGGGTAATAATGAAACACCACCTAAACCTACGATTCAAACTGTTACGGGTCCGTTATTAGCCTCAACAAGGTTCAACGTAAATTTGGGGTTTGATTCTATTTATGTTTTGCTTGTGGACATTTCTAATAATTCATTTTTTTAGAACCTACACAGATTCCAAAAGTCCTGGATTAGCAAGCAGGGTTGTGCAATACCACAATGAATTATCTGGAAATCAAACCTCCACCCATCAGAGCAAGTATGGGAGTCCAGGACAATTTCCAATAGTGCAGTTATATAAAAGAGAACTTCCTATTTTGGGTCGCACTTCACGAAGATGCACTGTAAGAATAGCTCCCCCTGGTAAGATATAATTTTTTACTGGCCATTAATGAACAAAAAAACTACTGACCATGGCTAAATATTTATTATGCTTTATTGTAGATCCAGTACCATTCACCACAGAACATGCAAATACTGTCTTACGGGACAGTTTTGTACAAAATAATGTTGAAAATGGAAATCGTCAGAATGATACCGAAATTAATACTAAAAGCGTTTTAGAGGCATTAAAAGAAATTTCTAGAAAAAGAATTCATACTAATGTAAGTCATTTTCTATTAAAGTAATAAACTTTTAATATTTTATTTTTATTTTTAGGATGATCTGGATGATATATCTAAACGACAAAGAAAGAATTCAGTGAGTTCATCATCCAGTAATTCAATTCATGTAAATAAAGATGGTAAACGTATGAGGGAGGATACTCCTCCTAAACCTAAAGAAACTTGCACAACGCCGGTGAATAGTGCACCTAAAAGAATATGTGTAGTAAATGAAATTGAAAGTTCGTTAAGTTCGAGTAGGTTAATGCGACTACAGCAAGGACAAAAACGTAAATCGTCAGGTAATAATTATTCTGTAACTATAAAATTTTCAATTTATTTTTTTTACCTTACAAATACTTATGCAATAATGGCACATATCCCATAAGTTTTGGTACAAATTTCAACAATTTATTTTTTTGTAATAAAAATGCATAAAAATGCATTTCTTATTCTTGTATATTTCGCATTGAAGTTCGTCCTCATTTTGGGCTTCCTGTCCCCCATCGTAAACTTTCCGAGTTAAAAGAGCCCAAAAATATTCTATGGGACATCAAGAGATGCTCTATCTATTCTGTAGAATATTGAAAATCGCATATAAATCCGTTTGGTGGACGCGGCATCTATATTTTATAATTTTTGTATAATTTCTTATCAATTAGAATGTTTTCCATAAATTTTCACTCTAATTATAAAATTCATTTCAGTGAATACACCGGAGACCAATAAACAAAGACGGATGTCAAATGGAGAACTAATATCCAGAGAAACACAAACCACAGTTACAAACAGCACAAAAACTTCATCAAAAGATATCAAAAAATCCTCACAAAAAACAATTTCAACTGCAGCGCAAACCGAACACGAACCTGGAAGCGGATTATTAGACGTCCAACAACTTTTTAACGACTCCCGACAACGCAAAAAACCGCATGAATTCCGAACTACTAGAGACATTGACGAAGAAAATTCCACTCTCCAGTTTGCAAAAACTACTGATTTCCCGACGAAATCAATTTTCAGCGAAGCTCCGTTGGAGATTATGAAGGAAAATAAGTTATCGGTTATGTTATCTGCATTAGCTGGACAAGAACCGGAAATTATTCCTCTACCGGACATGACGCTGTCTGCGTTGAAGAAGAAAACTGAGGACAATGTGGATGGATCTGATGTTATTAGTAAAGAAGTTATTTCAATTTTATCGCCGAAAAATAAGGCAAAGCATGACAAACATGTTACTTTCGCAATTCCTAATTCCGAAGCTGCAAATTCTACAACCGCTGCAATTATTTCAACGCCTAATTTGACTTCAGCTTCTGTACCGATTCCCGCTTCCAGTAATGCTAACAATTTGACAAATACTATAACATCTTGCGTTCCGATTATGTCGGTCAATTTTTCGTCCCCAATAGCGTTTGGAACTCCTTCCCAAACAGCTGTTTCAAGTTCTGTAACATTTTCCGCAGTCCCAACTGTAGTAGCGACTGCACAAGTATCCAGCGCACTGGAAAATGCTTTGTTCGGCACAATCTCTCCCTTGAATAGCAAAGCTAATTCAGTTACAACCACAACTGATTCAGTGAATGTTGTTACGAGTTCTAGTATTGAAAAATCAGATTCAGCAAATAAGAATACTATCAATTTTGGCGCGCCTAACTTTAATTTTGGGGCGAATACCGCAAAACCACCAGCGTTTGGTTGTTTGGTTTCTTCCGCTAACAAAGAAGATGTGAAAAAATCTTCTTTGTCAGCAGTAACAACTGCCGGTTTTCAATTTTCTTCGACTATCGCAACACCAGCATCAACAGCTGGATCAATCACTTTCGGTTCGCCGATTTCATTTGGGGCCAAGTCTTCAATTTCTTCAGCATTTACCAGCGCAAATAGTGTTTCAACGCCGAGTACAACTGGAATTTCTAATTGTCCAACAACTAATCAACAATTACCGTCGTTATTACCTACGAATTCTTCTTCCACTGCTGGAGGTTTATTTAGTTTTGGCCCCAAATCTGAACCAAAAACAACTTCTAATTTTTCGTTTGGTTCCCCTACACCACCTATTATTCAAAGTCCGCCTAAACCGGGTGGTTTTAAGTTCGATCTTGGAAAATCGGCAGCTACAACTAGCGCACCCTCGAAGTCTGAACCATCCAAAACTTCCATGTTTGGTGCAACTAAATCGGGAACTTTTGCTTTTGGAGCATCAGCTCCTGTTACATCTTCAACTACAATTGGATTTACAAGCACTACGAATCCAACTCCGGGATTCGGTACTCAAAATCCTACTACAAGTGCTCCTACTTTCGGAGCACCAAACAAAACAGTTAGTAATACAATGTTTGGAGCTCCAACTACTACCGCAAGTAGCGCTACTTTTGGCGTACCTGTTACTACTCTAAGTAGTTCTACCTTCGGCGCGCCGGTAACTACTTTAAGTAGCGCTACTTTCGGCGCGCCTGGAACTACTTTAAGTAGCGGAACATTTGCGAGCACAACAACGAATGCTGACATGTTCAGAACTAATTCCTCAGCGTTTAGCGCTCCTAAAACTGCTGAAAGTCCCCCAAGTTTTGGAGCATTTGGAGCTCCAAGTACCGCTCAAAGTAGCGCTTTTGGAACAGCAACACCAAATTCCAGTACGTTTGGATTTGGAGCACCTACAACTACTCAGAGTAGTGCATTTGGAGCACCTACAACTACTCAGAGTAGTGCATTTGGAGCACCTACAACTACTCAAAGTAGTGCTTTTGGTAGTACACCAGCAACTACCACAAGTAGTTTTACGTTTGGACCGACGACTTCAACGAAGCCTTTTGCATTTGGATCAACGACTACGGCTACTACAACGGCTGCAAGTATGTTTGGTTCAACAACCACTACACCTTCAAACTTATTCGGCGGAAATAAAACTTCTGGATTTGGAACTCCAACAACTACAGCCCAAAGCTCTTTCGGACAACCAAGCGCGCCTCAAACCGCTAATGTTTTCGGTAATCCTTCTTCAAGTTTCGCGCCAGGAAGTTCGGGATCAGTTTTCGGCTCAAATAATACTAATAATAATGCGTTTGGCTCTTCCACGCCACAAAATGTATTTGGATCGGCAGTTCAACAACCACAACCAAGTACTTTCGGTTCTGCAACTCCTGCTCAAGGGGCTGGGTTCGGAATAAATAATAATAATGTTTTTGGCGGAACTAATTCTAATAATAACAATAATACGTTTGGACCGACTGCAAATACTTCATTTGGTAATGGATTTAACAATAATGCCCAGAGTTCTGGTATTGGTAATTTCGCCCCTCCAGCTGTTCAAGCAGCTAGCCCATCAGCCGGTGTCTTCACATTTGGTGTTGCAGCTCAAGCTGCTGCCACGCCAGGAACTTCGAATGCTTTCCAGTTTGGAGCTGGTAGCCAAACACCAAAGCAAAGCGGTTTTAATTTTTCTGCTACTACAAACACGCCTAATATTAATTTTGGATCTGGAGCATCGTCGACCTTCAGTGCTACTCCCGCTCCGGCATTTGGTAGTCCTGTGCCCGGACAATTCAACGCTCCCGCACCATCCACTGGCATGTTTAATATAGGTTCAGGATCGACAGCCCCAAAACAAAGGCCCATGATAAAAGCTAGACGTCGTAACTAGTTATAGTACTAATAATCTGCGTGTGTGGAATTTATTTGTATAACAATTTCTATGATTTGTAATCTTAATGTGAATCATTTCATAGTTTTATTAAGTTTTTTCAACGATTTTAAGACATTGTATAGTAATATAAATTACAGTTGTTTTAGTTAATGTGCAAAATCTTTGTTGAGAAAGATTGGTGTTATTTGTTATGCGACGTTAGCATGACATACGTTTTTTATTGAAATACTTCATTGTTAATTTAATAATTAACAATGATATAATTACATTTTATAAATGTTTGTGATATTATTGAAATTATATTTATATGATCATGCTTGCAGATACATAATGGAAATAACATACTGGGATTATTATAATCTTATTGATAATAAACTTTAATTTCAACAATATTATTTTTTCTAAATAAATTATTGAATTATATTATTGTAATTTACTACCAACAATATATAAAATTTTCTTATTTTAACCTTACCGAACTTCCTTCCGGTGTAAGGTTGTGTATTATCTTATCAGCCGAAATTAGAATTTGAACAGCTATTGCACACAAATGTTATAGAAAATTTATTAATATTTATCACAGATATTTATAATTCATATACGGACAGAAATTAAATGAAAAAGAAACATTCCATTGCCATGAGCGTATCAATTACTTCGAAATTTTGACCAATCACGTCCTTAGAAACGGTTTTTAGTAGGCATGCGTCAATACTAATTTAAAGATAAATAATAGACTTACGTTATTAGAATTTCGTATATGTATAACGAAAACATAAAGGAAACGTATGTCTGAGTTTGAACCACAATTATAATTTTCGGCTTGTAAAGGATTGAGCATCGTCCGACTGTTCAACAACTGTATAAGCAGGAAGGAAGTTAACATCTCGGAGAGGTAGAGGAGTGAATAACATCTTCCCACCGGCCCTTAACACCATGGCTGAACCGGAACAGGCGCCAGAACAACCCAAGGCGACCGTGCAAAAGCAAGTCATCGGTAAGTAAACTATATTTTCATTAGAATTTGATATATAAACAAACGGTGACTGAATTGTACAGCCCGGCGTCCATCTTAGTGCTGGAGCACATGGTTGGCGTCGTATAATTTACATCAATTTAAATTTCTTACTACATGTATATTTTTAATGTAGTGATTAATATTTTGATATATTTATTCCCTTCATATTTTATTTATCAAAATTTTTATTGTTGGACATTCGTTTGTCTTGTTTATAAAGCCAGGTGCACGCTATGAAAAATGCATGTGGTCTCCCTCCATTATTATTTCCTAAATTTAAATTTCGTGAGCAAATTATTAATGATTTACATGTGTATTGCTTGGCTTCACATATTAATGCATTGTCTATCTTCGTTCTATTTAATTAGATGCATGTTTAAATGCTCACAATAAATGTTTACTGTAGGCTTCAAATAATTTTTGTATTTTAGGCAAAATACAAATTGAACTAATATTTACAAGAAAGAACTATAAGTCGCAGCTTAAAATACTGTAAATATTTATCTACAACCTTGGTTTCTATAACATTTAATAATTCCTGCTCTTTCTTGTTCATGTATGAATGTACAGTATATTTTAATTTAACGCTATGAAATATTCAATTAAGATTTCTCTAAATTTATTACCGCGCGATTTTATATCTTCAGCTTTGAAAAATAATCCGTTTTATCACTTATCTATGTTTAGTTAACAAAATTAACTTTTTTGATAAACATGTTTTCAGTTTTTCGAAACTTTTATTTTATATTGATCAAACTTATTGGCTTTATTTTATTACGTGTTCTATTTAATTTCAGCTAGTAAGGTTTCCGGCACCGTAAAATGGTTCAACGTCAAGAGTGGCTACGGGTTTATCAACAGGTATATTATTTCTACTTATTTATGTTATAATATTTTGAAATTATTTATATTCTGTCGTGTAATATACCATAATTTATTCATATTTACGTATTTCTATACTGACAAGTTTTTGACAAATATTTAGTTTTCCATAAATAAAAATTATTGTTGCTAAAGCCATTTCGCTTTCGCAACGCTTTTCCTGGTTGTTACTGTGGGCTGAATCTAGCTTATGGTGATGTATAGACGCTTAGCAGGCTCTATATATACTACATGATTAGATCAATGACCTCCCGTCTGACCTATTCGTGCTAAACATATTATAGTGTCCAACTTCGCTTAGTTACTCGTCTAATTATTTTTAAAAAATGCCTTAGATATATACAAGGTCATTTTATCTCATTCTTTTTGCCTTTTAATATTTATAAATTTGTAAGTGATTGTCTAATTTATTGATTTTTCAAATTTCAGAAATGACACCAAGGAAGACGTATTTGTACACCAAGTAAGTAGTTTTTGTTTGTATTAAATTGTGTATTTATTATCAACTATTTAAATGTTAATGTTTATTTATTAAATAGCAATTTTTCATTTATACATAATTTAAATATAAGAGGCATGCTCCTTAGATCCGCCCTTGATTCTATAGAGGGCGCCTGAGTCATAAGCATGCAAGAGAACAATACCTCCGGGTGTTCACTGTTTCAACTGTGGGAAAAAGATTCCCTCGTTGTAGTGAGCAATTGGGGAACAGGTTTTCCAAGTTGTCATAGTAGAAAGCGAAAACGGTTGAAGTACGGTATATGACCAGTTTGTTGAATTGTTCCAGTCAGCCATCATAAAGAACAACCCCAAAAAAGCAGTTCGCTCGGTAGGCGACGGCGAGGTGGTTGAGTTCAGCGTGGTGGTTGGGGAGAAGGGCAATGAAGCGGCCAATGTAACCGGGCCGAACGGTGAAGCCGTTCGAGGCTCGCCGTACGCGGCCGATCGCCGACGAGGATACCGCCAGTGGTACTATCCGCGCGGAGGACGCGGAGCCGGCGGCAGAGGCAGCCGCAGACCCAGGGAAGGCCAGGATGGGTACGAGTCCGGAGAGGGCAAAGGCGACGGGTCTGGTGAGGCTGGCGAAGGTGGCCAGGGCGGCCAAGCCCCGCTGCGCCGTTACCGCCCCCGTCGAGGCCGTGGTGGCTACGGAGGCTATTATTCTCGCGGAGGCCGCTCTGGCCCGCCAATGGGTGGCGACGGCGACCAGGTAGCTGATGGAGGGGAGGGAGGCGCACCGCAGCGCGGTCGCGGCTCCGGGCGTCGCTACTTCCGCCGGAACTTCCGCGGCGGACGTGGCGGCGGTCGTAGACCTCGCTCTCAGGATGGCCAGGGGGGCGGCACTGAGACCAGCGGTGGCGAGGAGTCTGGTCCTCGCGGCCCGCCCCGCATGCGTTTCCGCAGACGCATGCCCCGCCAACCGAGGCAGAGTCGCACTTCGCAGTCCGACCAGAATGATTCCAAGGTCAGTTAGAATCAAATACAAATATATTGATGAAATCATATTTAGTTTACTCATTGGATTCCATACTTTGATAGTTTGCATTTTTTGAATTTGCACGTGCTAGACATTTGCAGTTGCTTTATAAATCGCTTATTTTTTATAATATTCATTGCATTATTGCATCAAAATGGTTTATGGAAATAAATCAAGATATTTTGTTTCATAAATTAGTATAATAGTTTCCTGTTTTATTTTATTTTTAGCCTGTGGAGTCAATAGAGCCAGCCAAGGCTGAAGTAAGTTAGATTTTTTTGCTTTGTTTCTGCATGCTGCTTTATATCCTGGAGTATTATTAATATTTAAATTTTATTATACATACTTTAAACTACAATATTAACATTATTTTGCTAAAAGGCTCCGAACCTCTGTAACTCAGTGGGTAATTTTTAGCAACTGGATAAAAATTATATCCGGTAACTATTGATTTAACAACTAAAGATCTCTTTTTTTGTCGTATGTCAACATACTCGATTGGTTAAAATATTTAACCAGTTGCTAAAATATGAGCACTGCATTACATAATAGGCCCAATTATTTGAATTAAATATGAATTGTTAATAATATGTATTTTTGTTCACAGGAAAGCCAGCCAGTGCAAAACACCACCACCGAGAGCACGGCTTAGGCTTCACGCTTAACATCTGCAACACTTAAATAATAACCAAACAACTTATTTTAACAAGAAACCATCTTTTTAGTGCGTGAGTCGTATTATAATCTAGCAGACAAAAGGCATTTCATCACCTGATAATTTTGTTCATTGTTTACGAGTTGTTGATTTTTAACAAACTTGTAACACATGGACTGTGATTCGGGTTTTTTGTTCTTAGTGATTGTTTGCGTTTTCTTATTCGGGCAAAATGCAAGATTTTGTTGACATACTATCGTGGGAACATTGGGAAAGCATTTTTGGTACTTTTATATATTTTTAATAGACCTTGGATGTGTAAAATATTAAAATATTCCCAGTTCGGGATCGTGTAGATAAAATCTTGCAGCATGTCTTGTTTTCTACGAACTTGCAATCACAATCCATGTCGTTTGATTCATTCAGTAAAGGATTTGCAAGGTTTTAATGATCAAAGATGTTATTTTCATGTTTTGTACTTGCAACGTTGATGAAGTGTCTTAAGACCTTATGTCTGGCTGCAGAAATAAGAACCTTCCTTTGTAACTAAGAAACAAAAAATTCTGCAAAATCAACGGCCGCCTGAATATCAACACTTTGGTGGTCGTTGGACAAAAAAAACTTGGATTTCAACACCTAATTTTTGCCTGATCTTTTAAAAACAATAAGGGGCGCAAAATGTTTGAACATTACAAAACTGCAACCAAAAAAATTCGTAAAATTTTTTAAAAGAATGGGATTATGCTCTCACGGTTCGGTATTTCCATTTTGCTGCAAAATTATGGTGTTATTTGGGACATTATTTATTTAATTTTTTTTTCTTATTTTTTTTTTTGAAATTTAATTTTTCAAGTCTATTTGATGACTCTCGAAGCTGAGTTTTTCTTTGACTAGTCTCGTTAAACATTAAATGGACCACGGTGTACAATTCGTTTGATTGGTTTTATTGATAAGATGATTTAGGGATTAATCTCTTTTGTACTATTGAGCTTTAAAGGACAATCTCATTTTTGTTAAATGAATTGTTTTTGTACTATTATTTACCTGATGTTTTAATTCAGATTAATTTTGTTTGTATGAATTAATTTATTAATTTATAAATATTTGTAAATTTGGTGTAATTAATAATTGAGAGTAATAAAATTCTGTTCTTGAAAATTGCATTTCTTATTTAATTATTACAAGTTTCAGACATTGCTACGGTAAGTTTGTAAAATCAATACAAGTTAATTTATAACTAAACATTGGTAGACATTTCCCGTATCGGCAAAGCACGTTCGTAGGGCTTCTTGAGCTAAATGTGTATCTCTATGTGGGGCACTTGCGATACTGAAACATAACTTTGTATGTATACCGTGTATCTGTTTTAAAAGTGTACATAGGAGATTAACATGGGAAATCAGTTTTTTGCAATTTCCTGCTCGCCTAATTATTTTAACCAAAAACACGTCAAATACAAGTTTTACGGCAAAATTCTGCATCTAAATTAATATACAGAATTACCTTTAAAAATATGGACAGCCATTGATTGAACAAAAAATAAATAAATGCTTGACGTTTTATCTGTCACAACGTAATAGTTATTTATGATAGGTGTGTTTAAGAGTGACATTTTATTTTGTGAGAAGGAAGTTTGGTACACGAAGCGGAGTGCTCCAAACCTTCGAACAAAACTTTTATTTCACGCGTTTTTGCTTAAAATAATTAGGCGAGCAGGAAATTGAAAAAAAATATTTCCCATGTTAATCTCCTATGTACACCTTTAAGACAGGCACATGGTATGTGTGATTTAATGCAAGAACAACCTTCAGGGGCTTGAGGCACAATTGAGGGCCGATTTTTTTTTTCAACAGGATATTTTGATTACAAGAATGAATTTAACAAAAAAATTCAGTTTATACCATATTAACATTTTGCCAAAATTCAAATGCTTATGATTTACTGTAATACATTTTTTTTAAATAATTTTTCTTCGTTTTACACCAATATTGCTTTAATTTACTATTAAAATTTGATAGAAAAAAGTAAAAAAATAATCCTATCAAACATAGTTTTTTGTTATATTGCAAACAACTAAAATTGTAGATTACAACAAAGAATATTGATCACAATAATGAATTAAACAGAAAATTTCAACAATATTTAAATAAAACTTATAGTATGAATTTTAAGTTTTTTTTTTGTAACTTATGCAAAGTTTTCAATTATCGTGGCCCTGAAAATTTGCCTCATACGCCTGTATTTAAATGTAGCCCTGGCCCTAAGAACAACTAATGTCAATTTTTGATCAAAATGTGATACTGTGTAATTGGCTAAAAATCAATATGTCATTAACACAAAGTTCTTATTGCAATAGTAAGCAATGCAGACATGCCAGTAAATTTAAAATAAAACTTTACTGACTGTTACAGATATTTTAAAATACAGAAATAACATTTGTAATCAACACTAATAGTGCATCATGTTAAGTTTCACAGAACGGTACTCCCGAGATTATTAACACAAAGTTTCCGGTTGACATTAGTTATTCTAGCATAAAGCCACAGATATATGGAATTACATATTTTCATAATATTTACCTATGATACACATTTAAAGCCTTAATTAAAAATGGTATCGCTTCTTCTGGTTTTTGAGCATCTAATAATGTACATCCAGTTTTATATTGTTCTACGCACAAATTAATTTTTTTAATCGACTCTTCAAACGAAATTTTTTTCTTACATTGAGGACAACTAGTTGTTATTGGTAAGGGTTGAGAGAATAGAAAGTTGCAATTTTTTGTTACACATCTGAAAAATATATAGCATAGTATTTCTTTTTCATAAATATTATAAATATTTGTACCTAAATCGTCCGTTCGTATTTTCCAGTTTTTCAAGCAAAGGCCAATCTTCTATGCATGCTGTGCAAGAACATTTAAACCAATATCTAGAAAACAAAGATCTTTGTCGTTGAGCTAAAGTTCTCATCGTAAACACTGGGCCATAATTTTCACAAATTATATCACCTGGTTTGAACGGTCTGGTAGCTCTTATAACAATATTTCGATCAACGAAATATCTGTAATATTTTAAAAGTGTCATTTTATTTTAACATATGCAGTACCGTCCAAAAATGTGGGTAAAGCTGCTGATATGTAAATATTTACAAAAGTACTGGAACTGAACTGTTTTGGTTTTTTCATTTGAACCCTCCCTGTTAGACTTCCTGTGGGATGACATGAAAAGATTAGTTATTAAAACCAGAATCAACCAATGTTAATCAATTGTGCGGAGATTTTGCACATTTAGAAATCAGAATGTGTTACAAAAACTAATCAAAGAATACCTAGAATTTGTTTAGTCCTATCAAAGCCAGAGGAAGTTTTTTTATTGCTTTTCCAGTAATTTTCAGCTGAGTACCCATACTTTTGCACGTATTACACAGTGTCCCAGGACAATTTTACGCTATCGTTATTTTAAAAACTACTCAATATTATTTTACGAAATTTGGTATCTAGGGGTTTTCCGATATGCCCATTTTAGCTAAAATATTTTCAAAACAGTAGCACTTCCGTTTTAACCGGAAGTAGACCCTAACTTTATTATTTTAAATAGAGTGCTATATTTTTTTATTTTACCATTGAATTCAGCAGAAAATTTTACATATGAATCCATAAAAAAATTACTTATGATCAACCACTTCCGGCGCAATTAAACATTTTTTGATTTTTTCACTAATAACGGCCACTTTTTATTATTATATCTCGAGAATGGAAACGAATTTTTATAATCTGAAAAAACAGCTTCATAAAGAAAGCTTTTTTAAAAATAATATAAATTAATAATCGACAATTTTTGAAAATTGTAAAGTTAAAGTTCACAAAATTCAAAAAGACTCATTTTTACCTTCCGTCACCTTTAGGTAAGGAAGGTTTGTCTTTGGTCAAGAATTTCGGTGGTGAGTTTTTAATGAATAAGCACGTTTTAAGGTCCCTAGAATACTATTTTACGATGATGATGTACGTGTGTGTGTGTGTGCGTGCGCGTGTGTGTATGTATGTGTGTCAGTGTGTGTGTGTGTGTAACAAAATTTTCGTCTACGATAACTCTTAATACTACAATTCCAAAAATTATAATTCTTTCGTATTCCTCTTCGTTGCATCCATATGAAGAGCTGATTAGATTTTGGTTATAATTGGTCAACCGGAAGTACCCTCATTTGAAGATTTTAATAGTTTTTCTTGAAAAAACGATGTTAAATATCATTTTTTCACATTTAATGTTATTATAAATATTAAAGAACATTGTATTCTCTAAACGATTTGACTGCATTTTATACTTCATATTAAATGGATAGAGAGTTATAAAATTATAAACAAATTAAATTTCATAAATTAGTCAGCTATGGTAGAAACATCTACTATATTAAGAAAATTCTGATTGAAAGATGTCAGTGTCAATTGACATATTCGTAGTATATATGTGTTATAATTTTACTCGAAATATAGGATCTTTTTGATCGAAACTTTCTGTATGGAATTTGTATAAAATACATACAACTGTCGAAAGGTAATGTACATACAAGAAATTTAGAATCTTTTGCAAGGAACTTTCTGTATGGATTTTATAGAAAATACATACACATTTACGAAAATTCTACCGGTAGATACCGCATCTACTGACTGTGTTCGAAAACACGAGTGATAAAACGTTACCGTGTTAGAAAATTGTACAATATCTACTATATCCATCTACCGGATTCATGAAGAATCTAATCTCAAAAAAAGGTAGTGATGCAAAGCGAAGCGCACGCGTTGAAACTGGAAATGTGTTCAAAGTATGACTCTGCTCAGATTGTTAACTACATCAAATTTCTAACCTGTTTCAAATTTACAATTTTTTTTGTAGGTTATGGATCTACCCTGTTTACCACTTGCGTTCTTAAAATATCGATTCCGGTAGCTATAACCTGATAAACAGCTGTTTACCGGTGACAGTTCACAGGTAGAATTTTCGCAAATGCCTCATATAACTGACGGAAGGTAATGTGCTGGCCACATCAGATTTTTTTCACCATGGCCCACTTCAATTAAATTTAATAACAAATGTAAATAAATGCAATTTTCATGTTTCATTTTAGTAAAAAAATCTATTAACTTTCAACATAGGGCTTGCTACATAAACTACCCATATTTTTAACAAAGAATTCATTTAAATAATAAAAATGGGGTGTTCCATTTTAAAAAGTTTTTTTTTTAATTTTGTGAACTTGACGTAAAAATTACAATTTTCAGAAATTGTCGATTATTAATTTATATGATAGTAAACAAAAGCTTTCTTTATGAAACTGTTTTACAGGTTATAGAAATTCGTTTTTATTCTCGAGATATAGAGTGTAAAAAAGTGGCCGTTATTAGTGAAAAAATCATAAAAGTTTAATTACGACGGAAGTGGTTGATCATGAGTAACTTTTTTTATGGTTTCACATGTAAAATTTTCTGCTGAATTCAATGGTAAAAAAATATAGCATTTCATTTAAAACAAGAAAGTTAGTGTATATTTCCGGTTAAACCGGATGTGCTACTGTTTTGAAAATATTTTAGCTGAAACAGGCGATAGCGTAAGCTCGTCCTGGGACACCTCCTACTATTATTGTATTTTCAGTACCTGAAAACTCCGGGGTAACAATCATGATTGAGTAATGATACCGTTGTATATAATCCAACTCCAACATATCCAGTTTTCGAAGTTTTGAATCTATTCCCAATTGCATGTCGTGTTTCATATATTTCATGAGCATTAAATTGCAACATTTGTAAATTGAAAACTAATAATTCAACTATTTTAAATTCTTCATCCGAAAGGGCCACTAAAATTAAAATATATAAAATGAGGGGCTCATTGGAAAAATGGTATGCCATTGGCAACTAATGAAACTATATCATACTGTTAAGCATATAAGAGTACAACAAAATACTTAAGTATTGCAGTAACAACAAATACCTATAGACATATCAGTAAAATCTCGGAGGGCCTTAGTATACTCTCGGTCTCGGTGTTATAGCCTCTAAAATCCAAATATACAGGTGTCTCACAACTCGCGCCCCAGACGAAACTGACACTTGCCGACGACAATAGGTTGCCAACAAATAGAAGAAAATAATTTGCGGCTGCTTGCATAACGGAGATACAAGACTTTTTAATCCACCAATCCCGGAAGGATATCTTGAGGTGTGATGATATAATTACAAAATAAAACTGGTTGCTAGGTTTTAAAAATACTACTAGTGAGTTACAAAATTTGTTTGACTTACTGTCATTTTGACACTTTAGAGTTGACTTTTCACTGTCAACAAATTTAGGTTAGCGAAGGTGTCATCCGAGATCATCATTTATATCGTACAGTGCAACGTGTTGTAGCAGCTGTGTAAAATGTGTTAAACGAAAATATTATTGTCATTTGAATTCTTTGAGATTAAAACAACAAATGGTGGTTCAAATTTAATTTGACACTGACATTTTTCGAAAACTACAGTCGCCCACACATTTTAAAGAAGATATGATTTGTACATTGATTTTATATACTTCGTAAACGTTTACGAAGTATATAAAATCAATGATTTGTATAAAACCCTATATAGTAACATAAAATTACGGCAAACACACGTTAAAGGTGTAGGTCTCTGATTGGTCAATTTTAAGATGTCTTTTCTCGAATATCTTTTAAGCTAGATTTTTTTTCTTCGGAAATACGAGTGCTGTCTCGTGTTTCCTCATTCGCTCTGGGGCGCGAGTTGTGAGACAGCCTGTATGCACTAAAATAATTTTAAAAATATCAAAATAACATTTAAAGACCGCAGGGAAAAATGATCAGTCACAAATTTATGAAAATGAAAACCAAACTTTCTGCTCATGTGGTTAGTTTTTGAGTAAGAACGATCGAAGTCTTTGTTTTTAAATAAAATAGAATTAACATAGAGCGGAGAAATGATCATTAGTCCAAGCGGTACATAGCAAAAATGATCAGAGTCCAAAATGTCGATAAGAAAACGACATTATTTTGTCCCATTGTCAGCTATTTAAATAAGTATAGTGCTTGTTTGTTTTATTATCATGGATCAATGTAAAGTAAGGTAAAGCATCTCAAACAGTTTTGTAGACCTGGACCACAAGAATTTTTCGACACTTTACTGGCATGCCTTGCTACTGAAAAAGAAAGTCCTATCTTGATTAACCAGGACCAGCCACAGAATTGCTTGCTAATCATTCCGTGCAAAATGAAAGTTTCGAAGAATCAATTCCCATATCAATAATGAAGAAGAAATACAAACGAAACCGATCAAAGTCCGGACCCTGATCGGTTTTTGCACTGTCAGATTTGCGGTAATGTATTTTTTTTATGTTTAACTTGTTATATACTATAAATATGACTTCCCGCCAATTAGGTGTTGCACGGTTTTTTTAACTCCCGCGACCCTTGGTAAGGGAGGTATAGGGAACGTGCTAAAAATCGCATATCGAGATTTTGGTAAATGAGCACGTTTTAAGGTCCCTAGAATCCAATTTTAACATTTTCACGATGATGTCTGTGTGTATGTGTGTGTGGATCCTCCACTCTAACTCAAATACTATTAAAAATTTGAAATCTTGTATTTCTAAGTTTTTCTGTATTTGAAAGAGCCCATTAGATTTTGGTGAAAATCGGATAACCGGAAATGGCACTTTACTAGAAGCTCACCTTTAAATGTTATTTTTTCGAGATTAATCTTATTATAAAAATTAAAGATTATTAAATTTTCTATAGATTTGCATTAATACTTATTTTATATATTTTATGGATAAATTTATAAAATTATCTATAATTTAAATCCCAGAGCCTACGCTTTATACAAACAAAACGCAGGTATTTAAATGTATGTAACTGACAGATAAATTTCACTATCAAAGAACTAATCATTCCAAAATAATATTAGTAACGTTTTAAAAAGGAAAAAGTAAATACAACGATAGAAAAGGAATTCAATACAGTTTCCAGCATAAGTAAATATGTATCTAGGTATGTATTTATATTAATTAAAATCAACGATTCCCAAAAATATTTAAGCTAATACTCATTTTTGGGTAAGTAAATTCTATTCTATCCCGGTATTTAAAATTTATTTTTCATTTTATTATAGTTGCGGTGGCTCAATGGTTAGAGCAACGCCTCATATCATGAGTGCCCTCGAGGCTCTGGATTCGAATCCCAATAAGGCATGGATGTGTGTGAATGTGAACCCACTCTGTAATTGGGATTTAATCCTGTTGAGGGGTTTAAAAAAAAAGTAGTTACTTGGATTAGATTAGACTATATTTTAAGAAATAAACTGTCAAAATTAGAGTAAAATTCGCTAATCCAAAAAACTTTTGTGACTCGGGCTGTAAATGGCGGGAGGTATTGTGTTGGCCACACAAGGTTTTTTTCTTTGCTTTGTATTACTCTTTATTCATGAGAAAATTGTCTTTTAAAATATGTTTAAATTTGCGCTTCCCCTTTCGCCTGATGACGTGTGGTTTACATTTGCCGCCGACGGAATTTAAACAAGTGACAGCTGTCAGCTATGACTATACTTCGTTTCACGTAAGAATATAGTGATGGAAGGATAGGTACAGTTTGATCTTGTTTTTTGATTGGATATTTTTTTATTTTAGTTTTGGGGACATAATTAAAAAATCTGATGTGGCTAGCACATTACCTTCCGTCAGTTGTATGTATTATGTAGAAATTTCGTACAGATTCAGATAGTTCCTTGCAAAAGAATCTATTTTTTGTACATTACCTTCCGGCTGTTGTAAGTATTTTATACAAATTCCATACAGAAAATTTCTAGCACAAGATTCTATATTTCATTAAATGTGAAAAAATTATATTTAACATAATTTTTTAACTCTATATCCATTTAATATTAAGTATAAAAAGCAGTTTAATCGTATAGAAAATTAAATATTTTTTAATATTTATAATAACATTAAATGTGAAAAAATTATATTTAACATAGTTTTTTCAAGAAAAACTGTTAAAATCTTCAAATGAGGGTACTTCCGGTTGAACAATTGAACCAAAATCTAATCAGCTCTTCATGTGAATGTAACGAAGAAAAATACGAAAGAATTATAATTTTCTAAATTGTAGTATTAGAGTTATCGCACACGAAAGATTACACACACGCACACACACATACAGACATCATCATAAAAATAGTAAAATCGCCTAAAGGTGACGGAAGGTAAAAATAAGTACAGATATAGACTTGTTGGTGTCTTAATAAATAATATATGTAATTATATTACTTATTATTATTAAATGGTATCAACAATTTATTTTTGAAAATGGAGCCTCCATTTTCTCATTGCCCCGGGGCGTCCACTACTTTAAATTTATTATTATTAACACTGAAAGTCGAGAATGGTTACTCTTACATTACCCACAGATAATTACTTGTATTATCATCTTTCTTGTTTGAAAAGAATCCAGTTTTCTGAAGACACCTCAGAAGAAACAGTGCCATTAGAGCTCTTTGGAGATGATCTTTTGGTTCTCTTAAATGTGCGTGGCAACATAACATTTGTGCTCTATCCAGTGACCTGTCATTAAATATTTCTAAGCTTTTTGATAATCCATCTTGTGTAATCATCCTCAGAGCAACATGGCAAAGAATACTCATTCCAGAACCAATCAACATGTCAAGAATCTTGCACTCATATTTGTGATAAGTAGACACTGCTTTATCTCGACATTCTACAGAGCAAAATGCGACGGCTACACATTCTGGGCAGCCCACAGGGGCGAGTAATCTAAAATTGTGTAACTTTTAGAATACATATTTTATTTATTAGTACGAGAGGCATACTAGAATAGGCTATTCCACGGTAATCTAAAATAGTGAAAGTTTATTGAAAATATGTATAATAACAGTTAAAGGATAAGGAAAATTACATTTTTTTTTATTAATAAGTACATCCTCTAAAAAATACGGGGTGTTTTGCTTTTGACGACGCAGGACATAGGACATGTCATTGTATGCACGCGTGTTGAGTATCCAAGTATGTCCGAAGCAATGAAGCATTCCACAACATCTAAATGTCATAACACCCAAATTTCATAGCATCTAAATTTCATAGCGCCCAAACTTTACAGCGTCTAAATGATGCCCACCACCAATTGTCACAGCGTCTAAATTTGTCATGGCTTATTTCGGCCACTACAAGTGGTGTTGGTAATACAGCAAACTGTAAATATGTCAGCATTTGTTTTAAATTATGTAGTTAATACAGCGCCACAATACCTGAGGAAGGTACTATAGTAGTTAAAAGCAGTTAACCAAATAAATACTGTACAATGTTTTACGAACACATTATGAATGTAAATGAAGAATGTGCACTGAAAGACAAATATATTTCAATATTAAAAATTCAAAGCGTTTCGCCCGAATCATTCAAAAACCGAATACGTGGGCGTGGCCAAGCGGAGGTCACTGTAGGTTAGGCTAGCTATGGTTGACATATTTACAGTTTGCTGTATTACCAACACCACTTGTAGTGGCCGAAATAAGCATCATTTAGACGCTGTAAAGTTTGGGCGCTATGGAATTTAAACGCCATGGCACGTATTCGTATGTACGAACACTACGAACCGTATAAACTCCTACTCTGTGAAACCTGAAACCCCGCCCTCACTCCGCCGCAACTAAGAATATACTACTTCGTGAGTGTCGGATCTGTTCGGATGCTGTTCGGGTGATTGTTTATTTCTAGTATATCCACATTACCTACGTCACAAAGCAAATTTAAAATTAAGACCTTAATATCTCGCTTATTTGGACTTTCACATGTGCTCTTATATTATTATGTATTTAATAAAAATAATTAAATAAATAAATAAATAAAAAATTATCGTGGAATAGCCTATTATTGAGAATAGGACACATGGTTCATATTTTTTAGAATTTTAGTTGAAATTCTTATGTATGTTGAAAGTAGTTCGAGTTCCTTTTAACAATAAAACCACAGAAAAAAAAAACTACTATGTTCTTTTATCTGTGATAACATAACACACTTCACCATTCTAATAATAATTCTATATTTTCACTCACAATACTTTATAAAATTGCAAATTTAAGTTCTAATTTAATTTTCGCATCTTATGCCCAGATGCTGCGGTTTGTCGAATTGACAAAAGGGTTATTAAATATTACTTACTGTCAAATTTTTGATAAACACTTTTTTGTTAAACTGTAGTTAAGGTGTTAATTATAAGCGGTGCAAATGGGGATTAATAGGTACGTTCTATCGGTGTCAGAAATCTTCCTACTTCTTCTAGTAGAACCTCAATGATCGTTCTTTTGCGTCAAAAAAATCTGAATATTCCTACGAATCATTCCAACTTCAGAGCTGGAAGCGCTGGTAGGAAGATATATAGAGTGGATATAAATTCAAAATTTTACTTAGTCGACTGTCGCGCGTACCTTTCTGTTACATTTGTGAATGTTCAGTTTAGACTGTGCTCAACAAAAATACCTCCTTTACATTTTTATTATTTAATATTTTTTATATAATTATAATCTCTGTAATATTTGCATAACAACATTTTGAAGATCCAAAATAAATATACAAAGTTATCTTTAGTTGTTAACTAACAATAACACATAACCACTGCCACTGTTCTATCGTATTTATTTTTTACTTGACAGTTATTTGCTACTGAGCGTTCTATTGCTTTAAGAATATTCTTATTCTAGTAGGAATATATCTGACACCGATGAACGTACCTAATGACAGACTGTTTAAAATGACGTACAAATTTTGTTTTCCACGACTAACTAATTTTCTTATGATGACCTTAGTAATAATACATACCGATGAAGACAGTTATGGCAATGTGTTCCAAAGTTTTCTGGTAATAAACAAGCCGATCTAGGTGGTTCGACTACCAACGCGTCTCCAGTAGATATATGATTTTTTGCAACAAAGTATTTACCCATTTCTGAGCTTTCTTTTATTTCAATTAATGAACTAGCATGCTTAAAGTCTTCACTGGGGCCATTGCTTAATTCTGGCATACCTACACACAGAAAGTAGGTAATAATAATTGATCTGATTTGTTTACTACGAAAACACTATAGTGTCAGTGTTTCAGAAAAAAGATCACCTCCCACTATAGGGCGCGAGCAGACACGTGACTCGAGGGCCCTTGACGTGCTTAGAATCAGCTGATTTGTGTGCGCATGTCATTTTGACAAGAACAATGTCATGTTGACAAGACCAATGTTTTGACTTATTTTGATTTTTAACTGCTACAACTTTATTATTTTTAATTTCACGTGTTTTATTGCTTAAAAATTATAAAATATTAACATTTTAGCAATTTAAAATCAGAATAAGTCAAAACATTGGTCTTGTCAAATTGACAATGCTCTTATCAAAATGACATGCGCACACAAATCAGCTGATTCTAAGCACGTCAAGGTCCCTCGAGTCACTTGTCTGCTCGCGCCCTATAGGTATTTAAAACTCTCGCATACCAATAGCCCATGAGGTGACGCTTGGGAATCGCCCTTATAACGGTCAGATATGTCGCCATTATCGAAATCTGCAAATAAAAGTAGATTGGCATACCCAGAAATGGGCAAAAAGCCGCGATGACATATTTATTTATTTACAGTCTAAAGATGTGCTCCTGGGCTTGTTAATTCGCCCAAATTGGGAGCTTCAAAGAAACGGACGAGGGCACCGGACATCTGGGCGATAAAATGATAAATATGTAGTGTGTTATAAAATTGTGCGTTGTATTAGGTTATGTTTGGAAAAATCTGAGCGTTAATTAATTATTTTTCCTGTTCCACTAAAATTGTATGAGTGCTAACCGTGCAAAAAATTAAGTTTCTGTCGTTCAGATGTCCGTCGCCCGCTTAACCATCGCCTACTTGATTGTCGCCCAATTGACCATCGATCAATGGGATTTTTTGTTAGCTTTAGGTTTGAGCTAAAGCACCCATGGGCTGCAGCAACGACCAAGTATAACTAGACAAAACATTCCTATCCCTCCTCACTGAATGTTTTGAGTTTTGATTTCGGATGGCCAGACAGAGAAACTAGAGATAGAGATATGTCTTGTCTAGTTCAAGTATTTCTCACTAGAGGCCACGCGTAGTGTCAGTGTATAGTTTAGTGTTTAGTTTGAACGTTGCTCACTAGAGGCCACGCAGAAGCATGTGTATTTTGTCTTCGTTTTGTAGTTGTAGTGTTTTTGTGAGTGACACATTGATTTTTCTTTAATATTAAATCTTATGAATTATTTAATGTTAACCTTAAATGTTAACCACGAAATTTTAACTAAGAACACTTGCGCCTCTAGTGAGCAACGTTCAAACTAGAGGTGGACGCGTGAGTAACTTTTTGTTCACGATCACGCACGCTCACGGAACTAAAAATGTAATCACGACCAATCACGCACGACTTTTTATGTTTGATTCACGATCACTCACGCTCACGATTTTATTTTGGCACTCACGCCCGATCACGCCCGGCGGGTCACGTTCGTGTCACGTAATTGTTTCTATGTACATTTAAGTCTGTGTAACAGTCATACGTTGTTATCAAATTTGTTAAAAAATTGGTAATAAGTTAGGTAACAGATTGGTTTCATTGGAAACGAATGTTTATGGACAAATAGGTTGTTCTATACCATCACAAATATCATTATAAATTTGGTAACAAATTTGTTAACAAAATTATGATCGTGTCAAACGGGCTTAAAGATTTGTATATCTTTAGTGAAATCAGAGCAGCTGTGTATACAATTTTGGGTACAACAATAACACTATTTTTATGCAAAAATTACTGTTGATGACATATTTGGACATAATAATATTAACAAGAATTTAAAGTAAAAGATGGAAATTGACAATTTTTAAAATAAAAAATAGAAGAAAACTTGTACTCACGCCCGATTAAATTTCAATCACGCCTGATCACGCACGATAATTTTTTAGTGCCTCACGCTCACGTCCAATTACAACGCAAAATTGAAATTATATTCACGTTCACGCGGGTCACGTCGTGACCCATCGTGACCCGAGAAAACCACGGCCCGCGCCCACCTCTAGTTCAAACTAGACACTGATACTATATGTGGCCTTAGTGGTGACCTCTAGTGAGTAATACTCGGACTAGACAAGGCATATCTCTATCTCTAGTTTCTCTGTCTGGCCAGCCGAAATCAAAACAAACCAAATGAAGTTTTGTGTAGTTATTTGGTCGTTGGGATGCAGCCCCGATAATTATGAGTTTTGCGTAAGCTATTTATTTATGCCGGGTGTTTTTTTGTTTTTCAAAATGCACATGGGAAATCATTTTTTTGCGAACTGTTGCCCGCCGTTTAGCTTAGGACGATGGTTATGGTATCTATAAACATAAAAAATTCTACATCAAATGACACCAAATACAGTGTGTTTAAAAAAATTCCTAACTCGGAGTAGGCTATGAACAGAGAAACGTATGTCTGATCATTTTTCAATTCAAAAGTCAAGTTATCAAAATTGATCTTGAAACGTAATTTGAAGGAGAAAAGACAGTAAGAAAGATACAGTATATTGACATTCGCCGTTTTCTAATTTGTTTGCATATCTAAAATAAGATTCAAGAAGAAAAACGTTGATTTCTTTAGATAACATTTTTGACAATATCTCATGTCAAATTGACATTTAATTAAATATTTTTAAATTGACTTACGTTTCTTTGTTCATAGCCTACTCCGAGTTAGGATTTTTTTTGAACACACTGTACAGCGTGTCTCATTTTCGATGTTTTTTAAAGGTATCTCGGGTTATATTACCGATAGGTCAAAACCGTTTGTACATTGCAGGGTCAACTTTTTGAGAAAAGTTTAATAGTCACCACAGGAATTTTCGATCTTCTTTTGTTTCTGAGCTACAGGCAAAAACTCGTTTTTCGCTCATTTTAAAAATGTATCATATCTTATTTATTATGATAGAGAAAAATTGTTTTTACAAAAAAATTACTGTTTTTTAGTTAGAATAAAATGGCGTAATTAGATTTTTTGCAAACTTTATAATTCTCGAGATGTAATACAAACTTATGATTTTTTAAATGGGAACCTATGTTGAAAATAGTCTCGTCTTTTTGCTTAATTTATAAGCTTTTCAATGATATATAACAAGTCTACATTCTTTTGTTTTAAACAGTAATAAAAGACGAATTATTAATTTATGGGGGTGAAAATATTGGAAATTATTAAGAAACAAATGAAAAAATCTCTTACAGATCATCATTTACATATTTCTAATGGTATTTGTTTCAGTTTTACTCATTTTTTTCAATTTATTTACTTCAAAGGCATGTTAAACCGTTTTTTCCGGATTGTGTCAAAGCCAACTATAACGTAGATAAATAATAATTTAACTAACCCGAAAATAATTAGTTAAAAATAATTTTGAAAACACAATTAATACATATAGAATCAAAATAAACAAAAGATGATCTGTAATAAATTTTTTCATTTGTTCATCTTAATAATTGCCAATATTTTCACCCCAATAAATTAATAATTCGTCTTTTATTAATGTTTAAAACAAAAAAATGTAGACTTGTTATATATCATTGAAAAGCTTATAAATTAAGCAAAAAGATGAGACTATTTTCAACATAGGTTCCCATTTAAAAAATCATAAGTTTGTGTTACATATCGAGAATTATAAAGTTTTCAAAAAATCTAATTACGCCATTTTATTCTATCTAAAAAACAGTAAAAATTTTGTAAAAACAATTTTTCTCTAACTGTCATAATAAATAAGATATGATATATTTTCAAAATGAACGAAAAACGAGTTTTTGCCTGTAGCTCAGAAACAAAAGAAGATCGAATATTCCTGTGGTGACTATTAAACTTTTCTAAAAAAGTTGACCCTGGAATGTGCAATCGGTTTTGATTTATCATTAATATTACCCGAGATACCTTAAAAAAACATCGAAAATGAGACAGCCTGTACATGTAAATATTTTGGTCCCATGCGATGGCTATTACTCTATTAATTCGAAACTGAATAAATTGAATAATTCATTTATGGGTCTAAAATACCAGATAATTTACATTTTGTGATGTCATTTGGTGCAGATTCTTTTTTATTTTTCTATTGATATCACAACCATCGTTGTCAATTAAAACGGGGGGCAACCCGATATATTTCATAACATAAACAAAAACATACCAGGACCCGCAGTACTTGTACATTTACGGTGTATAAGAATTTTATTTTCAAAAACGTCATGGTAAAATCCTACATATGACTTACGGCCCCACAACTATAACTATTTGCGTTACTTACATTTTCGACTGGGTTTCGGAACATAAGGCCTAAGTTTAAGTCTTTGCACAGCTTTATCAAATTCTGCTTTTTTGCCTTTCCCGTAAAGCTTTTCTGCTAAAGCTAAAGATATTTTTGCTCTGTTCAGTTCCCCTAATGCATCGTAACATACTGCCATTCGCACGTACATTTCTGGTCGCAATTGCTCAGGAAGACCTTCTTTTAATGCGAGTTGTAGATCATTTAAAGCTGCATTTATTTCTCCAAGTTGACCAAGCACTTGCGATCTAGCCCAAAGGGCAAGAGAAAGCGTCAACCCTTCATCTACTGACAAATCCACTCCTGAAAGGGAGAAATTCTTTTAAGGGATTTAAAATCATGTAATGTTGTAGTGTAGTGTAACGTATGTCTCACAAGCATTGGGTTTTCGGCGACATTTACATCGATTTCTCGGACTTCACACTGAGCAACTCCGAAATTAATGAAAATGATGGTTTTTATACTGACAATATTGCAGAGGTCTCTAATAATGCTTTGGATAGTCAAAGGTACATTTAACAAAACTGGTTAATTTTATTGAAGAACACCTTGGGATGATTTTATCTTCTGGCCAGATCTTACGTCCTCTTACTATGCAACACAAACTCAAAACTAGCTAACAGACCAAAACGTACTATTTGTTCCGCGAAACCTTCGCCAGGCTCGTCCCATAGAATGATTTTGGGCTCTTTTATTTTTAAAAGTTTACGATGGAGATTGGGGAGCCCAAAATAATAACGAACTAAAACGCAGAATAGGAATTCAGGAATGTCTGAGAAATCGATGTAAATATCGCCCAAAACCCAATGCTAGGTGTCCGTAGAAAGTTGCGCCTTGTGGAAGAACACGCCTACCTATATTTAGTAAAAGTTAATTACTATGTTGCTTATGAATTATTAATTGTTACAAAAGTTTACGTACCAAAATGCATTTTATATTACAAAAAAAGGGATTTGGTAATTTCTTGACTGGGATAGATGATGAAAGAAAACAATTTACTAGAAATCAGTCAACTTTAATCTCATTCCCGACTAGTTTCGACACCACATGTGTCTCCTTCAGGGGCTACATTTGCAGAACAGAAAAGAATATTTTTTTTTCAAACGTCATAGAAATGGCACTTTTTGCGACTTGATTCTCAAGGTAGAAGTTTCATTTCTACGCCGCTGGAAATTTCTACGCCGGTGGCGTAGAAATAAAATAAATAAATATCCATAGAAACTACATAGAATTAGTGAATAAAAAGAAAAGTAGTGCGTGCAATTGTCTGACTCGCTTCGTTCGTCGTGCAAACTTCAATGCTCAAGTATCACTTTTACTCCTAACAACACAATATACTATTACAATAATAATACATTGGTTCATTATATAGAAAGATAGTTTGATGCTAATGGAATTGCTATGTGATTTATACAAAAATAGTATATGGAAAATTATGTATTTATAAAAGAAAAACAAAAAAATGTGCAAAACGAACAAAATTTAACTGTTAAATGAAATTAGCAAAGTCAAGAAATATAAAAATGTGCATTTAGATATAAAGTGATAAGAAAAGTAATATGAAATATATAGTGTCAAAACCCTTAACGGCTAGCAAGCATTAAGTACAGTTTTGACCCTGTACAGTGACTTATACTACTTTAAAATGTTGTCATGTAATTTTAAATATTGTTTTTTTTTAATTCACTTTATGTCTATTGTATATTTTTTGACTTTGTTAATTTCATTTAATAGTTAAATTTTGTTCGTTTTGGACAATTTTTTTTGTTTTTCTTTTATAAATACACAATTTTCCATGTACTATTTTTGTGTAAATAACATAACAATTTCGTTATCATCAAACTATTAACAAAACTCATGTAAGTAATCTTTTTATATAATGAACCAATCTAGCTTCAATATATTATTATTGTAAAAATATTTTTTTCTGTTCTAAATGTAGGCCCTGAGGAAGACACATGTGGTGTCGAAACTAGTCGGGAATGAGAATAAAGTTGACTGATTTCCAATAAATAAAATAAATAAAAACTTATGACTATAAAACATTCGTTAATTAGATATGAAAATATGTTCTACGAGAGTGGATTGAAAAAATCGCGGCCCGACAGAGAGGGCAGCACTAGACGCACAATTAATTTTTTGAGGTAAGTGAACAGTGATCTGTTATTGTCTCTGCGCTGCAAGTTTTTACGTTAATCTGATAATTTGTAGCTGAATTGGAATTTTTTGAATTAACATATGCATTGACTTTTTTTAAAATGGAAAAAAATGAACATCGTGCAGTGGTTAATTAGGTACAGTATTTGCAAAAAAACATCGAAGCAAATTCATGAAGACAAGGCAAATGCTTTGGGAATATCTTGTCTTTCATACGCAATGGAAAATGTAGGCAGTTGAATTTAAACGTGGGAGAGATAGCAAAGAAGATGATCGTCGTCAATCAATTTAATACACGATATGGTCATGGCAGATTGGTTCGAGAAATGGCAGAGGCTGTGACGCTGTGAGCATTTCTTGTGAACGGGTTCAAAAACATTCTAACTAATGAATAAAGTATGACTAAATTATCTGTGAGGTGGGTCCCACGGCTTCTGTCGGTTGATCAAAAGTATTTTCGTTTCCACGCGTCGTCCGACTCGCTGCTGCGTTAAGAAGCTGATGGTTATGGAAAAAATTATTACTACCGATGAGACATAGGTTCACCACTATTAGCCTAAATCAAAGCAATAGTCGAACAATTGGAAGTATACAGGTTCACCACATTCCAAAAAATTTGATGGCCAGCACATGACCTCCCGCCATATGCATGTTTAAAATAGCAATGAGCTTTACATAAAATATCACTTCTGATTGATCGTTTGTAAACAAAATCAAATTTGTTGTTCTAATAAATAGAAAAATGTGTAATACGAAATTTTGCATTATGTTTTATTATGTTTTTTCCTTGAAAAACTTTGTTAAGAGCTCCAAGTTAAGTATCATATTCGGTTTATCTGTTTATCATTATAGCCAAAATCTAAGATGTTGTTTCCAATCATATACCAAATTTGAGAAGTTTTGGATCATATTTTAATATATTTCTTCAAAGAAATCTATTCACAGCTTCAAGTAAAATACCAATTCCGGTTTAACAATTTTAGCAAAAATCTAATATGTAGTTTTCATTATTATAAAAGTCTAAATTACCTCCCTTACCTTACGGTAAGACGGCAGGTAGAAGGCAATGCACCCATTAATTCAAAAAATCCCAATTAAATAAATCACAAATTAGCGTATTAGCTTCAAAGAGACACTAATGACAGTTCCTTGGACAGTTCACATAATCTCACAAAAATAATTGTGCGTCCAGTGCTGCCCTCTGTGTTAGGCCAAAAACTTTTCATACAACCCTAGTATTATATTGTGTTTTTGTTGTAAATAATTTGTCTAATCCTTGTACTACCTTCAGTTTCTTGTCGTGTTTCTAGTATTTTCTCAAACCAAATAAAATAATATGTACAGGTGCCTCATTTTCGATGTTTTTTATGGTATCTCGGGTAATATTAATGATAGATCAAAACCGTGTTTGCACATTCCAGGGTCAACTTTTCCAGAAAAGTTTAATAGTCACCACAGGAATTTTCGATCTTCTTTTGTTTCTGAGCTACAGGCAAAAACTCGGTTTTCGTTCATTTTGAAAATATATCATATCTTATTTATTATGATAGTTAGAGAAAAATTGTTTTGACAAAATTTTTCTTGTTTTTTATATAGAATAAAATGGCGTAATTATATTTTTTGAAAACTTCATAATTCTCGAGATATAACACAAACTAAATGGGAACCTATGTTGAAAATAGTCTTGTTTTTTGCTTAATTTATAAGCTTTCAATGATATATAACACGTCTACATTCTTTTTTTTAAAACATAAATAAAAGACGAATTATTAATTTATTGAGGTCAAAATATTGGAAATTATTAAGAAACAAATGAAAAAAGTTATTAGAGATCTTCATTTGTTTATTTTGAGTCTATATCTATTAATTGTGTTCTCAAAATTATTCTTAACTAATTATTTTCGGGTTAGTTAAATTACTATTTATCTACGTTTTAGTTGGCTTTGATACAATCCGAAAAATTAAGCAAAAATACGAAACTATTTTCAACATAGGTTTCCATTTAAAAAATAATAAGTTTGTGTTATATCTCGAGAATTATTAAGTTTTCAAATAATCTAATTACGCCATTTTATTTTATCTAAAAAACGGTAAAATTTTTGTAAAAACAATTTTTCTCTAACTATCATATTAAATAAGATATGATACATTTTCAAAATGAGCGAAAAACGAGTTTTTGCCTGTAGTTCAAAAACAAAAGAAGATCTAAAATTCCTGTGGTGACTATTAAACTTTTCTTAAAAAGTTGACCCTGCAATGTGCAATCGGTTTTGATCTATCGTTAATATTACCCGGGATACCTAAAAAAAAACATCGAAAATGAGACACCCTGTACAGTATTAGGTTTGCTAAATCTAAGCATGTTTTAAAATTAAAATACGAATATGTTGAATAATAAAATTAGAATTACCTTTCGGTGGTGCCCGTAAAACACTTTGGCAAAACAACATAAGAGCTTTGGGTAGAATTCCTGTTTTACTGAATGTTTCCGCGTCCTGACGTTTATCTTTTGCAACTTTAGCATCTTTTTTACGATAAATGCACTTCACATTTGACAGAGTGTCGCAAACAATATCCTTCACCTGGAAAATAAACATTTTACTATCTAAACAACCTGCACACCACTGCAACGGAGTATTCAAGTGTTCAATAGGATTTCAAATGGAAACACATTACGAAAAATGTAAAGTAGGAAGTATAAACATACACAAATCTCAACACAAACACAATACAACATGGTTTGTAAGTTAAAGAACATAAAACACTATCCAAGAAAATATAAAGTCAGGAATTGTAAAGGGTTACAAATGTTATCATGTCTATGTGACTATTTAGAAGAACAATAATAAATAGATATATGAGATTATATAAAATATTCCTAATCCCGTAGTCACCCGTAGTAGTTGTGTACAAATGTATGGATGCAAAACTCACAAAACAGACCAAAATCAACTATGATTATTTAAAAGAAAAATATGAAGAAGGATTTTCGGAGCAATACAAAAAAGTGTCCCGTGCTCCTAGGTGAAGCTCTTTCGATAAGAACCCTTGATATGACATAACTCAGAACATCTAGAAATCTAGACGTCAGAGGTTGACCTGTCCTGAACAACACGGTAAGGACGCCCGTAGGGTAGAATCAAGACCAACACGGAAATCTTCGCAGTCAATAGTCACTCTGCTATAGTCAGAAAAACGGACAGCAACACAAATTGGTGTCCTTTGGCATCCAATTTTATAAAGCAAACAGTGAACGATATGCCGCTTTGTCATAATTACGATATTTAGTTTGTTTGCTGGACTTCAGACCCAACAGAGTCAATTTTTCTGATTATATGGTTTTGTGGATGATTTTCCGGTCGCCGGTCCTAGTTACTGCAGGGCGTCACATCGGGCCTAGTGACTTGTAAATTCAAAGATTGAAATTCACTGACATTTTCAACACAAACCAAAAATTATGTTGGAATCAATATTATTCCAACAAACCGTGTGGTATAATTCCGTATGCCGTTTGGAATAATTCCAGGGGAAATCATGCGAAATTTTCCGCACGCGACAAAATTCGTGTGGTTAGTTTCGTGCACGAACAGTACTGTACGTATGAGTGGTATTCTTGAATACCAAACGAAACTTGGTCGAAGCCTACGCATACGATTCTCGAAAGCAAGTGAACGTAGTTTGTAGCAGCCAATCTAAACAAAACATTTCACCACGTGAATGCTTCATCGATCCTCCTTGGCTTCATCATATAATTGTTTTTTTAACTGTCACTGTCAACCTGTCAACTAAAGCTGTCAGCCGTAGCTGTCAACGACGCTGTCATAAGCCATAAGTGTTATAATTTTAATATTCAAAATTTATTATATATACATGATATATGTTATAGTAGGTATTATTTTTCTTAGTTTACAGTATGTACGTACATAATATGGCAATATTAATATACAAATGTTATGTAATAATACTCTATTTTTGCTAACCACTTCAGATTGCAAAGCTTGTTAAGACGCACCGAAAATTCCTTTCTAACAACCCATTGCATCGTTCTATGAATGCACGAACACACATTTGTAGAATATTATAACGATACTCAAGTATATGGAGATTCTAGATTTATAATTGGCGTCATTATAAGATCATAAAACGTACCCGGAATTATATAAAAACAAAATTTGATTTATATCATTTACGTACTGATACACCAAACACAAGTAACAGTGACAGACACAGTTTCGTGTTTGAATGATACTTTCAAGTTATTCATTTCCATGCGATGTAATTGCGCACGGAATATTCGCCTACGACCACACGATTTCGTTTTAAGAATACCAATATGCAGATCGCATGCGCATCTCTCCCACTTACGTATGCGAAAAATTTCAAGAATCGGGCCCCAGACGGCTTTCGACAAATCAGAATCTTTTTAGCCGCATATTAGCGCGGAATATCAAATATCTTGTTTCAGTTGCTATAGTTTTGACTCTTTGTTTTACATTTATTTATTTCTGAATTCGCGTTTGACGTTTATCAAGTTTTGAACATAAAAACTTTTTGCTCGTGTGGAATATGGGCCATTCCATTACTTATTGTAGATACATTTTGATATTATATTGTATTTTATTTTCGAAACATGAAAATTTTAATTTACTTATACCAAAAAATTATTAAAAATTTCACTCCCTGCAAAAATTAACAAAACAAAAAAATATTTTCCCTAAAAATTAATAAAATTCCAGGTTAATTCTATGACTTTTCTAGGTAATATTTAATTCCCTGATTTTTCCGTGACTTTCCCTGTCTGTTGGCTATCCTGAATAAACGCAAAGATAAAAACAACAGAATTTCAATAATTGAACGTACCTTATCATCTGTTAACAGAATTTCAATTCTTTCGTGATCGCTTTTTAATTTGGCGAACTTTTCATTTAGCCAATCTGACCCTGTCACATTGATAACGTGATCGGCAAATTGTAGAAAGAATCCATTCTTATCTGATTGTAATGTTTTCTCACTGCACATCGTCGTGTAAAGACGGTCGTTTATGGATTCCATTTTTATCAATTTTTATACTTTTATCCTTTGAAGACGTATATTATAACAACGACGCAGTATGGTATTTATTGAGAATATGATTTAGCAAAACATAATAAATTGTACTTGGCACATGTGATAAATTATTTTTCCGTTTCTCAACATCTTGAATCTATCATCACTGTATAATGCACTCCAACACCACGTGAAAGAGAAAAACGTGGAGCTGGTGAAAATACGGAACATGTACTAATAGTTTTACTCGTTGCGAGAAAAGAGCAATTCGAAAATAGATCGCAGGATAAATTTAGATCTATGCAGCCGGAGCTGCATGGCCTGCTTACAATAGTAAGTTTTAATTTAAGTATACTTAAGTTTACTACCTAGGTACTTAGCAACAGGGCCGCTCCGCCTCTTCCCCTCATGATGTAAAATTTGCAAATTAATGTTTAAAGTATACTTTTTGTTCTTCAAAAATGCTAGATTTAATATATTGATGAAATTTTCCTAGATTCATTCTTGTAATCAATAGGTTATAATCTAAATCGTTTGTTGTAATCAACAATTTTACAACAGATTTCAGAATTGTATATGCATTTCATTCTTTGCAAAATGATAATAGGTATTTAAATATTGGATTCACTGTGGGATTCATTCTTGTAATCAATATTCTTGAGTTATAATCAATATATTCTTGATTGTAATCAACATTTTCATAGTTATTTCAATATAACAATGCTAGAATAATAACGAAGCGAGTGATACGATAATTATTTTACTTATAACTAGAGCTCTAATGCAAACAAATTAGAAAATATATTGTTCATTTCTACACGTTAATTTGTAAGTTTTATAGGAATTTTGTATTTACGAATAAGAGCATTTTATAAAAAATTACTATTATTTAGTTTACTGTCTTGAAACGGCGCCCCTCAAAGTCAGACGCCTTTGTGCGGGGCACAACCTGCCCTGCCCACCCGCACGGCGCGGCCCTGCTTAGCAAAATATGTATTCTAAAATATTTTATTGTTGTAACCTAAAATGAAATAATTCGTAATTTTGCGTTCTACCAAACAATAGAAGAAAAGAAATTTGAAACCGACTTCTTTTACCGCGTTTTACTTGCATTTCTTGGTGTTAGCCTACAAGGGACCGAATCATTGAGATGAGACTGTATTTATGGATACTACAGTACCTGCCATTTATTACAATCATGTGCCAAAGGCCAAGTAACTTTTGATTATAAGGGAAAATTATACATTTAAAGCAATGAAGATGTAAAAAATTAATCGGGTAATAAAATGTTAGACTCGAAATCTAAAAACATCATAAATATACAGAATGTGTAAGTTTATTTAACTTTTTAAATAAAAAAACATTAATGTTTGCACCGTTGCACTATAAAGTTACACTTAAGCAAGTAGCGCTTGAAAATAAGTGACACTGTATAGTACTACCTTTCCACGAGTTTCACTTAAGAAAAACTTTACCGGGCGTCACTTGCTCGTATCACTTTGGGGAATTTGATTTTCCTATGGACCTTTTCAATTTAACGGCTATTTCTTTTTATCGCTGCAAATAGTAAGAAAATGGCGCGAACAACTGCCAGTTGGGCTGTCAAACGAAACGTCAAAAATATTGCAGTCATTAAGATACCTGTATTCTCAGTGATAATTTGCATCGTTAGACATTTTGACTTCAATAAAAGCTTTTGTAACTTATTTCAATAAGATTTTTTTAAAGTTATTCGAGATATTCTCTCATTTTACGTTTAAATTTTTTAGAAACAAACGTCATAGATCTGTTGTTCTTACTATGCGCAGATCCCCATTGCGCATATCTTCTATCTCTTTAAATTGAAAAGGTCCATTGTTTCTATATTCTCTTTGTTATAAATACATACAGTGTCAGCCTAACTCATAGTAGGCTTTTAACAAAGAATAGTATATTATGTTATTAGGAGTAGAAAGCGGTCTTTTTGTGTTGAACCCAGCTATTGCGGCCGAGGCGCTAGCCGAGGCTAGGCAAGCTGGGTGAAACACAAAAAGGGCGTTCTACTCCGAATGACATATACTATTTTTTCTTCAAGCGTTTCAAAGAATAATTTGACATATTTTTTGGAATTTTTTAATTGTAGTGTTTGCAATTTCAGCCAAAGCTGGCTGTGTACACTACAAAACAAAAACGACACAACTGTCAAATAACAATTTTCAATATAATATGTGTTGCTGTGACAACTGCTGCCGCCAGCGGTAAACTAAAACACTAACATTTTTTTACTAGTACAACAATATCAACATTTTTGTACTAGTAAGACAATGAACTTCTTCTATAGTGTGTGTACAGGAGCATAATATGAATATTACAATACGCTTGAAGAAAAATGTATTTTTTCTTCAAGCGTATTATAATATTCATATTATGCTACTGTACGCACACTATAGAAGTTGTTCATTGTCTTACTAGTACAAAAATGTTGTTATTGTTGTACTAGTAAAAAAATGTTAGTGTCTTAGTTCACCGCTGGCGGCGGCAGTTGTCACAGCAACACACATTATATTGCAAATTGTTATTTGACAGTTGTGTTGTTTTTGTTTTGTAGTGTACACAGCCAGCTTTGGCTGAAATTGCAAATACTACAATTAAAAAATTCCAAAAATAATGTCAAAAAATTCTTTGAAACACTTGAAGAAAAAATAGTATATGTCATTCGGAGTAGAACGCCCTTTTTGTGTTTTACCCAGCTTGCCTAGCCTCGGCTAGCGCCTCTGCTGCAATAGCTGGGTTCAACACAAAAAGACCGCTTTCTACTCCTAATAACATAATGTACTATTAAGATCAATATTGACAACTTGACTTTTGAATCAAATAATGATCAGACATACCTTTTACTGTTCATAGCCTTCTGCCAGTTAGGAATTTTTTTGAACACACTGTATAATATTGCTTTATTTAAGTGGTTTAAGAGGCATTATAAGCTCTAGCACTCTTGCAAAAATTTACGATATACATATAATATGTTATTACTTCTTCTGGACGAATTTTTGTTGCCTTTGAGTACTTGTGATTTAAACAATAAACAACTATATTGTTTTTTAGGTTTATATAAAACCTGTTTTAATGACCCAATTTTCATGACTAGATCTCCTTCCCAAAACAATTTTCAAGTATATTTCACGCTCCGAAACTGGTTTAATTTATTATCCTTCAACTATTGGGAAACCGGTTTCAGCACCTGAAATGTAATTATTTGTACATCTGTTGTTTAAACAAATGTCTTCTTACCAACCAAATATAAGCCTATAATGAAATAAAAACAGAAGCAACCAATTTAATTTATTGTTCCAGTAATGTCTGTTTGTTTGCTGTCATCTGACATTTAAGGTTATAAAAAATATTATTTATAACATAATAACGATCAACAAAATATTAATTGTTATTAATTTTTAAAGCATAAAATTTAAGCATGTATTTAAAATAGTTGTTTATAAGGTAAAACAGGATTGTTTCAAATTGTTTATAAAAAGTATTAGTTCACAGAATTTCCTATAGATGACACAGCTGATGCTGATTTGGACTGATCCAACCGAAAATTTATCGATTTACTGATTTTACTCAATTATAAAATTAAATTATCAATAAATATTTTAAAATAAAGGGTATTTCTACTACCCAAATATATTTAGAGGTATAAAATAAATCTTTCTTCAGATCCCTCGTCGATTGGACTACAGTGCAATTGAATTAAGAGAAATAAGAAAAAACTATTGAAAGTATATGCTTAATAATGAATATTAATAAAGAAATAAAACGATATAATTGAAATACTTCGGAAATAAGGGGTTTTTTGTTATAGCAGCTCGTCACTCATACGAATTCCATATATACTATTTTGATATGGGGCTCAACGACGGCCTATAAATATATAACGAATACCAAGTTAGGGGAGGAGCCTACTACCAATGGAAGTAGAGAAACTCAAATAGCGGAGACGTGGCTATCAGTCCAGTACTGCAATTCTCAAACAGTTTTTATTTGAATACAAACGTTCTGCATTAAACTTAATAATTTAAATACACTTCCAATCATAAATCATGTATGTACAGTATAATAATATTCATTTATTTTTTATAAATATAATTTAGAAATAGCATATATTTCAAGAACATTTAAGTCCACGAAGAAAACAGTTTGCTATAAAAACTTATATTCGTAACGTCACATCTATATTTTCAAATTTCGGGGGACTATAACTCGCGTATTAATAGGAATTTTTCACCGGATTTTCACCGACAGTCTTAGTTTTACTTATACGTTCGGATGAAATTATATTTAAAAAATGGTGGAATTCCCTATTGATTTTAAAAGTCGTCGCCTGAATCTAATAAGGCAAAAATTCCCAAGGTAACTCAATGGCAAGTCTTATACAAACTGATTTACAAAAAAGTTTAAGCTAATCCTCATTTTTTGATTAGTGAATTCTATTCTATTCCTGTTTTTAAAATTTAATCATCATTGTATTACCAGAGAAAGTAATTACTTGGATTAGATTAAGAAATAAGCTGACAAAATTACAGTAAAATTCGTTAATCCAAAAATAAGGATTAGCTTAATCTTTTTTTGTGAATCGGGGTGGTAATTACATCAATGATAATGATTGGGGCATGCATATAGATTTTCGTCAGGACCTCAGGGTATCAGGGGGGCCCCCTAGCTTCCGTTGTCATTTCAAACCTATACAAAAACTCCTCAAAGAGCCAAGTGGGCATGCAGCAAGCAGATCCCGGTAGAAACTATGCAAGAATAATTGCTGGTATTCAGAGTCTCAGAAGTTAGAAAGCACATATAATAGCGAGTAGCCCCATACTATTTTTAAAGCTTTTAACCATGGGTATAGTTTGTGTCAAGATAAATGCACATTGACTTCGACTTCTTAAGCTCGGTTAACCCATCACTCCAGGGTATTTTCTTACCTGTGCTGCCAGGGGCGGATTACCAAATTTACAAAACAAACCGGGAAATATATAGTTAAAATCTATTAATGTATTTTGACTACATAAATTTCGCTAAACGTTGTATCACGTTATTCTTGTTTCATTTGTAAACAACTGAAGTAAAATGTGACATCCGTGGAGTGATTTTGCGGACGAAGAAAATAATCTAATATTGAAGGAGAATATATTTTTAAGATTTGCATAATGTAAAAAAATATATAAATAAATTATTGAATAATAAACTGTAGTAATTTTATTATGAATTTTAATACCTGATTTGTGGTTACTGTTTTAAATTTGGTAATTTGACAAAATTGTGGATACCTATCTGTGCGCTAACCATTGCAAATCTTTTAAGCAAATACATGCTGTGATGGGCATAAAAGTCAATATGCATTTATTTTGACACAAACTATACTTATTATAGTCTTTAATAGCAAAATTGCGAACCTAATTCAAATATAAAATGATATTGATGTTGATTAAAAATGCACATTAATCTTTCCCATAAGGTTGTTACCGAAATATCTATTAGATATTTTACAACTAATTATTGTAATTTGTGTAATATTTTAGAAAAGTCATGTGATTTAAAACAGAATGTGACGTCAAAGTTCATATAGCTTAACATGTGGCAAACTATTAATCGCTTACATTTATCTATATAAATCATGTAAGTGATGGACAAACTGTTTTCCTTTTGGCTATGAGTGACCTGCTGTATATAATTTGACGTCACAGGAGTGGGGATTGGTTTTCATGACAATTTGTGACGCCAATCTTTTTGTAAAATTATTTACGAAAATAATATTTTTTTATTAATATGAAAAATATTGCATAAACTGATTTAAAATACTTTTTAAAAAATGTGAAACTGGCTCAGGAAGTTTTCCGCTAATCGAACAGACAAAATCATATACCATACTATTACCATCCACTATCCATCAGCAGGTCATCGTCGTCGGTAAGGAAATCTCATATTGTTACACTGAAAAAAAATATTTAAACAAATATCAATTGTCTGCTTAATTTCATCTTATGAAGTAAAAATGCGTGATACCAGCTAATATATTAAAATCTCTAGTGTTTACGATAAAAGATAAGACCAATCTTTTATCATTGCGCGTCATGTGACCTGTTAGTTTGCTACTTGTCCACTACAGCGAGCGCCATTAACCGGCGCGCAAACATTGAGAACCACGTGCTATCGCGAAACATACGCGTTGAGTTCTGTCACATTTTCAGACTCAACTCTTTACTTAGAAAGATACTGTAAATGTGTAAATGATCCCATTTTATCTTTTCAAGTGTGTTATCTTTTTCTTTCATGGGATCGTATTTCGCGGCGGACTGAATAAGCGACAAACTAAATACAAAATTTTAGTGCAAGTTTTAAATCCGTGAATTTGTCCTGAAAATTAAATTGTTGTAAATTATTTTTAAAAAGATTTTAATGTGTAGTGTGGCTTAGTGAAGTTTTAACTATTAATTTATAAATTTTATTAGTTTTTTAAACTCAATTGCATCATCAAAATATATACAAAATAGTCAAGGTTGGTATTAAATTTTTTTCTTATGTATATATTGTTACTGATTATTTTTAATACATAATTCTGTTTTAAATTTAGTATTGTTTAGTCTTTTAAATGACACGTATATTTAATGATATTATTAATATTTATACTCTTAATTCCTTGATATTGAATATGCAAGAGTTTAATGTTTTCATGATGAAAACTAGTTTTAAGGAAAAGCAACAACATTATTGATTCAAAAATCAATATTCTGAATTATGTTAATAACCTGTTGATGGCAAAATATTCAGTGTTTTATATTTACATGAAATCAAAGTTCGTGCGCAATTCATGATCTAGTGAAAATTACAACAAAATGATTTTCTTAGACTTAGAGACACATTGTTTTGAATCGCAGGTTAAATATAAATTCAAATTTAGAACGCAATGAATCTCTCATCACATAAAACTAATCTTAGAAATAATGAAGCTTGTCAATCTGACACATAAAATAAAACGCTATGATACTAATTAAATCTTCTTCAAATTTATGATAATTGCTTCCCTTTCCAATAAAATAGATATTCTAGAGATATTCATAAAGTAATTTGAATAATGAAATGGATATTTATGAGAGATATTCATAAAGAAATACCTACTTAGTTGATGTGTGTTTATGCATTCAGAAACTTGTTCAAAGCGTCGAATATGTTAAATATAGTAGCGTTTATTATTGTTTAGATGGTTAAAACAAACATTCGGATAGCACAACGCATTAAAAGTTGGGTGTATCAGTGAGTTCATTTTTATTGCCATTACTCAGTATATTTATGCTGATTCTTTCATAATTTGCGATTTTATTTGACGTTGATGGAGATAAGCATGACAGAAAGTTTCCTTTTCCTAATGGAATGACGAATGAAAATATTTGAAATATATTTGCATATATTTTATGTCGTTTTCCAGTGCCGGATTAATGACTTTATGATGCCCTGGGTATGAGCACAGGGTCAAAAGGTCTCCCCTTTCTTATTTAAATTTAAGAAACCAGTTAATCTAACAGATTTGTATATGAATGAATCATGTATGGTGGCCGAGCAGGTTAGCGCACATCTCTTAGCTCGTTGTGACGTCACTTAAACCATGTTCCGTGAGTTCGAATCCCGAAAACCGACAATGTGTGATTTGCCGTTAAAATAAAAATACAGCTATATGTATTTATCACAGTCGAATGCTATAAGCTGGCCACTTAAGCCGGGTTTATGCAGTAATAACACAGTCACTATCATAATCATATTCTTAAGCTATAGTCATAAGAACATAGTTGGCCGTTTATGCAGCATTTTTGATGTGACTATTAATTTGTCACTCTCTAGACTCAATTACTTAAATATTATATTTGCCGAATAACTAAATATACAGGGTACACGGGGTAAACTAAACTACGAAACGCAATTTTTCTCGGAAGTTATTAGAGATAAAAAAATACTATAAAATAAAGTTGTAGGATATATACCAAGGGCGGCATCCCATTACAGAATAAAATATTTTTTTAAATCAGTGGTTCTCAAGTTACAACACAAAGTTATATTTGCTTAAATGGGATGGCATATATTTTTTAGGCCCATTCGATACAGTATTTTTTTCTTAATTCAACCATGTAATCATTTTATATCCTTACATAATAAAAATATTGAGAAAAATTCAATTAAAATTTAAACAAATTTTATGTTTATAGTTATTTTTCAGTAGGTTATGTATGAAGAACAATTGAACTTAAATTAAAGTAAAATAAATATTTGTTAATTACCTTATAAATAGTGTTCTATCCGCAACAATGGGAATGGACCTTTTCAATTTAACGGCTATCTCTTTTTATCGCTGTAAGTAAGAAAATGGCGCGAACAACTGCCAGTTGGGCTGTCAAACGAAACGTCAAAAATATTTGTTAGATATTTTAGCTCCAAAAAAAGCTATGGACCTTTTCAATTTAACGGCTATCTCTTTCTATCGCTGCAAATAGTAAGAAAATGGCGCAAACAACTGCCAGTTGGGCTGTCAAACGAAACGTCAAAATATTGCAGACATTAAAATACCTGTATTCTCAGTTAAAATTTGCGTCGTTAGACATTTTAACTTCAATACAAGCTTTTGTAACTTATTTCGATAAGATTTTTTAAAGTTATTTGAGATATTCTTACATTTTACGTCTAGTTTTTTTTAGAAACAAACGTCATAGATCTCAGTTGTTCTTACTATGCGCAGATCCCCATTGCGCATATCTTCTATCTCTTTAAATTGGAAAGGTCCATTGTAATTTATTTTGAGAATTTTTTTAAAGTTGTCAAGGATTTTTCTCACATTTTACATCCAAATTTTTTAGAAACAAACGCCATAGATCTGTTGTTTTTACTATGCGCAGATCCCCATTGCGCATATCTTCTATCTCTTTAAATTGAAAAGGTCCATTATTATGCACTAAATAATTCAAATTGACAAATATCAGGTTTTGTTTATTTAAATTTTAATTGAATTTTCCTCAATATTTGAATCATGTAAGGATATAAAATGAATACATGGTTGAATTCAGAAAAAATACTGTATCGAATGAGACTAAAAATATATGCCATCCCATTTAAGCAAATATAACTTTGTGTTGTAACTTGAGAACCATAGGTTTAAAACAATATTTTATTCTGTAATGGAATGACCCCCTTGGTCTCCTACAACTTTGTTTTATAGTATTTTTTTTGTATCTCTAATAACTTCCGAGAAAAATCGCGTTTCCTAATTTCGTTTACGCTCTGTAGATATGGATGTTAACAAATACTATATAAAAATTAGTTCTTGCTATTTTGTTCATAATAAGCAACATCACAATTAAAATAGAGGTTATTTTCTGATTCTGACAGTTCTCGGGCATGCGCAGATTGTCGTCATAGTCTTAAAATTAATCCAATTCTGTGATTATGCTGTTTATGATACCGACTACGACTATGACAATGTTGCATAAACAGATCTATTATAAAAACATATTTTAATTCTTAAGACTAAGATTACAACTATGACAATGACTATGATATTGCTGCATAAACCCGGCTTTTATACATCTTAAAGAAAATGTACTGGCTGAAATTAACCAGCAGTGCGGCAGTGATAAAAAATTGCGGTTCAGTGAATCCGGTTAGGGAGGGTTAGTGGCGACAGCTGTATACAAGCTTTAGATTTAGATTATAGAATCTAGATAGCTATTTTAATGTTTATTATATTTAAGAAAATATTCATTGTTTAAATAATAGTTATTTATGTATTAAGGGCATAATCGAAAGATTGTAGCACGGGGGAATGTTTAAAGCTCGATGCGTAGCGGAGAGCTTTAATTTTCCTGAGTGCTATAATCTTGATTATGCGAGTGCTACATACGTTTTATTTTATTTTGGTCCTCGAAATTCAAGGATTCAATGCGTATATATTTGGTATCGTTGTGCCGGCGTTGTGAATTTTAAGTATGCTGTGGTTTCTAGCTATATTGTTTGTTTTTTATAACATGTTTTAATTTAGTGTCAAAAGAAAATGGGAGATATGGATTATTCAAAAGAAATATCGAATGCATTTGACGCTGCCCAGAGCAAGTTTGTTTCCCCGAAGTGAAAAGACGTATACGAGAAAGGATACGAATAGTTTTACGAGCAGCGGTGTTCAGAAAATGTGATTTATCGAATTTATTAGGCTTGATTAGCGGTATAATGACGGTACAATAACTGTACGATACTTCTTGGTCCAATGTATTTTAATGGACCCATTTACGTCTACGTTCTCAGTATGATGACGGCCCAATGATATTTATTGATTTACATTAGCGATACGACCAGGGTACAGTATAGTTTTGTTTCTATTGAAAAAATATTGTATATCATAGTAACAGCAAAATATTTCCATGCAAGGGGGAGTGGAAGGTTGCGTTTGAAGAGTACGTGCACTTCAAGTTGACGTTCATGTCAAAATCAGCCGAGTGAAAGTAAACATATGCTAGTAACAAGTAACTGATTGACATTTGACAAGTTTTCATATTTCTTTTTTAGTTAAACCAAAATGTAGTTAAAATGAACTAGAAATGAAAAATGATTATACATATACATTTATCATTTATTGAACAAAAGTTCTCTGCTTATAATAAAAACGTGAAATATACACTACAGATTATTGCACAAAGTACATAAAAAATAGTATAGTTTTGTAAAATTTTCTGCATTTTCTTCTTCTTTGACAAGAGTAAGGACAGTTGTCGGTATTTGTGAAATTTTTAAACATTACACGATATTTTCTACTTTTCATAGATACATGACATATGCACCACAAACTGTCATAATACATAAAAGACAAAACTATATTGTCATGGTATTTTATTATGTTGGTACCGTCGTCGTATCGTCTAATGTAAATGCCTCGTTTATTTGACATACCGTCATTGTACCGTCAACGTATCGTCGTTGTACCTTATGTTGTTTTTGAGGGCGTATAAACAAGTCTATGATTCCAAAATAAAATAAAACAAATTATAATATTTATAAGGTGTTAACAATTACCAGTAATTGTTAACATCTTTTTCACATCACAGTCGAAAAATTTCCCACATATATTTATATTTTAATAGAAATTTTAAAAGGATACAACAAATTAGTTATTGTTTCTAGTTTTTATAAAAATGATCCCGTTATAGGATTCTTCCAGTATTTTACCAGATCTGCCTCCAGTAATGTTTGATAAACAGGATCAGATTTAGGATTTAGTGGAGGCTCCAGAGTAATGAGAACGTGGACCCCCCCTGCCATCAAATAAATTGCTGATACCTATAAATCTTTGCTTATCTCTATCTATTTTTGAGTTATGCTCCCCAAAATTCATACACGACGTCAAAATTAAAAAAAATATATAAATCTACTTTTTATGGGTATACTTCTCTGTGTGGATTTCGACATCTTACAAAAATACACGGTCCAGGATTATTGAAATGTTACAGACCTGATGCTAGTTTCGTACGAAAACAATACCAAACTCACCAAACTGGCTGAAAGAAAATTTAGGCAAGAATTTCAGCTTTTGTCTAGTGATGCACGCGAAACGAGACGAGAAATATAAAATATCGAGCTCGTCACATTTTTAGATCTGTAATCTCGATCGCCCTCTCGTGCTTGCACACATTTATGTGTCTTGTCTCGTTCTCGACTTCTCGAGCGAGAGTCTCGCTGTAGAAAAAAGCGCTTGCGCACTACCTACATAATTTACGTTACAGTTACAAGAGACGCCTATGAAGCGCCGTTTGGGTCATAATTAAATGTGGGAAATATTTATTTTTGCATCGTGAGAAATATATTTTTTTAAGAAATAAATAAGTATACTGAGAAATAATTTTTATTTCTTAAATTATTTTTTATTTTGTGCGCTATAATGAAATGAGGGAAATATTTATTTTTTAAAATATTTCTCCCGGTCGACACAGGGCGTTTCGGGAAAAATATTTTTCAAAATATTTCTCTCGAACGATGCCGAGCTTTTCGGGAGAAATATTTTTTTAAATATTTTTTTCCCGGTCGACGCTGCGCATTGCAGGAGAAATATTTATTTAAATATTTCTTCCGGTCGACGCGGCGCAGTTCGGGAGAAATATTTTACGCACAAAAATATTTCTCACAAAGTGCAATGCTTCGTCTGGGAGAAATAATTTTCATAACGTAAACGTAACGCAAGACATATTTTTGTGCTAGTTTCTGTTAGATGGCACAGAACTAGTTACCGCTGGATGGCGCCGAGCTAGCTGTTCTTACCGGAGTGCGTAGTAGTAAGTGCTCGTGGCCGTTATGAAAATTATTTCTCCCAGACGAAGCATTGCACTTTGTGAGAAATATTTTTGTGCGTAAAATATTTCTCCCGAACTGCGCCGCGTCGACCGGAAGAAATATTTAAATAAATATTTCTCCTGCAATGCGCAGCGTCGACCGGGAAAAAAATATTTAAAAAAATGTTTCTCCCGAAAAGCTCGGCATCGTTCGGGAGAAATATTTTTCCCGAAACGCCCTGTGTCGACCGGGAGAAATATTTTAAAAAATAAATATTTCCCTCATTTCATTATAGCGCACAAAATAAAAAATAATTTAAGAAATAAAAATTATTTCTCAGTATATTTATTTATTTCTTAAAAAAAATATATTTCTCACGATGCAAAAATAAATATTTCCCACATTTAATTATGACCCAAACGGCGCTTCATAGACGCCACTAAATGCTGGTCACCAAATTATTTCATTACGAACATACCTATGTTAATTTGCCTCTAAAATAACTAATGTATCACCAAATTGTGATCCCCTTATTTAAATACGAAGATCTGTTAATGCATTCCTGTCATCAGTAAAAGTAAAACTAAAAAAATCTTTATGAAATTGAAAGTAGGAACATTTTATCATTAAATATATGCTATCATGCTATCGACGCTTAATAAAACAACCCTAATTTTTCAGGGACGGCAAGAGCTAAATTAACCGTGTTTTTAACTGGGATGAAGGAGGGATGAAATGTTGGACAAAAACTAGTTCTGTTGATCATTTGGATGCAAAACTCTACATCCAGTCAAAAATTATAGTGGATTCATATGATTTTCACATTCACGTGTTCTATGTACAAATTAGCGTTGATTTCACCTCTTGTAAATCATTCTCCGGTTCATTTTTCATTGAATTTGAGAATCAGAGCTTTGAGGTTACCAACGATTTTTATTCTCGCATTTGTTATATTAATCTCGCCTCGAATTTTAAGCTTCAATTTCGCTCTCGTTCTCGTCTCGCATATTGCAACGAGAGGAGACGAGACGAGATGCGACAGTGCTCTCGCCTCGTCGTGCATCATGCACTGCTCCTATCGTACGAGTCAGACATGCAAAAAATCTGTTATTAAATAGGGTCCATTGACACTCTTTATAGCACAAAAATAATCAAAAGAAATTATTGCATTAATATACTCTGAAAACCGGGCCACTCAAAATAACATTTTTATTTATAATTATGAGCCGCTAAACCTAGTTTACAAATACTTAAACAGAATTAAAAAATCTGATGTGGACACCACATGACTTCCTTGTCGCAAGACCAACATAATTATAAAATTGCACGTATTTGACATTAACATTTTTTTTTGCTATTTTTTGTCATAATCCATAGCAAGCTTTATTACAAAAACCAAAAAATATATAATTTTTAAATTTAAATCTTGCTTATACAAAGGATTAATTTAATAACACTTGATGTGCTAGACGCAGACTTTAATTCTCTAAAACTCTGCATTTAAGCATTTATTTCTAAAATCAAAATAAAACAACAAACAACTTCAGGTAATATATCACTTCCGGTTAGCCTGTTTTAACCAAAATCCACTGTTATTTCAATTGACAATACTTCCTTTACTATGTACAAGGAAGTAAAATTAATTATAAATTCATTTCATTGTCACCGTGTATAATATATCATATGAAATTATATCATTTGTTAGTTTACTGTATTAATATTTAAATCTATAATTATTTATGGTACAAGTGTGTTATATTGCAAATAAGTCACGCGAGAAAAGTGTTAGCCGTCAGGTCGTGTGGGGTAATTTTCTAAATTGACTTATGTAATAACACACGTATGTCATACAAAATTTATCCAACTCCTCTTTAAATGGTTTCAAAATATATAAAGATTTTGTAATTTGACATTTCTAAACATTTCTAACATTTCGTAAGAAAAGTGCAGAAAAGGCGTGGACAGTAACTATAATGTTAAAATATGAATATGAATGTTTATCTCACATTGCTAATAGCAGCATGACTTTGTGATTATTAGTTCACTAGTGACTTATGAACTACTTTATTTGTTTTGAAATTACCAGTTATAGCCATATTAATATGCTGGATTTATACAGCGTAAGCCGTAACGTAACATACCGTGCCGTGGCGTATTGTAACGTAACGCAACGCGTGATTTTTCTAGGCTATTTTATATAGACCTTTTACGGTACATTTTCATAAAAAGTATACTCTGTCGATACAAGTGTAGTGTACATCAGATATGTACTTATCAGGTTCGTTAGTTTATTCGCAATGCACTATATTTCATATATATTTTCATTTAATATATTAATCTAAATTTTGACACATGTCACTAATGTCAGTCAAAGTCACAAGACAGACTATTCGTAATGTAGTATTTTTTATATTTATATCCATTTAATTTATTAATTCCAACTTTGACATAATTAGCCACACAAAAACAGACTATAGTGCGAGGCAGTAATAATTTTTGTAATATCGCAACGTACCGTAACGTGCCGTAACGTAAAAAGATAAAAGTTGGCGATCTTTGGGTTTTTGACACGTTACGGCACGGTACGTCACGTTACGGCTTACGTCTGTATAAATTACCACATATGTATGCATTGATTTATTCTTTACGTTACGTTACGGCACGGTACGTTACGTTACGGCTTACGCTGTATAAATCCAGCATTAGAAGGTGCTGAATATAAATAAAATAAATAAATATATCATCACGGCATATTACGCATTGCTGGGTGTGCTAATTTGCTTTGCACGCAGATTTCGGTTATGAAGATGACATATTCGTACCGTGTGGGCGTTTACCCGGCGTCACCTCACGGGCACTCATTGCTAGCGTGGATTTGTTGGATAAACGTATTAATCCAATATTTAGCTTGATTGGTTTTATTCAAAACTAATTGCTAATTTACATGTTTGTTCGCATCGTGAAACACTAGTGAGTTAAAGTAACATGTCAAACAAACGAAATTGATCCCCAAACGCAAATGGAAAGTGGATAGTCGAAATTTAATTTCTAGCGGTTGATAATTTCTGGTTGCTCCTGGCTGCACATTTACTCGCATCAAAGTTTGAATATTACATTATTCTGCAATTAGTCCTATCCTCAGTGATTAGGTTTAGTTCTTGCCTATGCCTATAGTATCGCTTTGATTTTGATTCAATAAACATTGATTGTTAATCACAGCGAACAGCAATTTTGTGTTGAATGTATATTTTGAGGAGTTTCAATTAATTGAAAGTAGACCTTCTAAAACGAATAGGAAATGAATATGAAGTGTACTATCAACCAATTTTCATATGATTATCGCTTTTATACTCTTCTACAGCTTTTCTTTTTTACCTACAATAATCAGGGAAGAAGAAAATGACGAAAATATGATTTAGATTTTACATGATTTTAAGATATACTGAATCGTAAACGTCTGTCTCTAATGGTAAAGAAGGGTTTTACGGGCTAGCTCGTAAAAAAATTACGGGCTGTTAAAACCTTAGCAATATATATATATACCTACAGATTTATTTATTTATTATTACGCCATAAGTTTTCAAAGACTATTTAGATCAAATAGTTTAATGTATTGTGCTCTACGTTCCAATAATGTTTTTTTTTTCAAATTATTTACGATTCAGTATATCATAAAACATTGTTTAATGCTCAGCTGTTATAGTATGACTAGCGAATGAAAGTTAACGTTTAGATTATTTAATAGATGTGGTTTCTTTTGAAAACATTTCTCTATATTTTATTTGAAAAGAAACTGACCCTTATGTACTCCGTTACAGAAGATTAGAATTGTACTCAATACCAGAAGGCATTTAAAATGACCTTAGCAACAGGATTCAAGGATGTATTTAAAAAAATTAATACTGCAAATTCTAGTTCTTTCGACTCAGGTATAAGCAACCCTCGGGTCAGAATTGTTGTTAGAGGAAATTCAAAATAATCCTATTTCATAGGATACCCAAACTAAATAGTTTAAAGATAAAAAATATTTTGTTATAATCAACATAAACGAAAAATGTTTAAAATATTTTAAAAGCACCCCTGTTTTGATATTCATTTACCCTAGTCGGCCAACTATTTTCAACCAGACATAGTGATGTATTTCTGTATTTTCCTAGACCAGTATTTAAATGGGTTCATGCAAAAATTTCATATCTGAATATTTCGTACAATTCTATTCTTCTCTAGGGTTTCAAAAGAAACCATATCTATAAAATAATTTAAACGTCAACTTTCATTCGCTAGTCATACCATACCCGAAATGAAATTTACGTGCTCGCATGGATAACAAGGCCGTTTCGCTCGCCCCTTAGGTACCGTGCCCGTCCGTAAAGTTCTAAGTATAGTTAGGACGATTTTACTTGGCGAGTAGAAGTAGTAAAGATTTCTCTGCGGTTAGGAAAAAGTTATAAAAACCATAGGCGCGCCAGAAAAATTTCTATTTCATGAATGTACAAACATTACAGAAAATATTGCAGTAAATTTTAATCGACTGTTGATATAGATTTGGAGAGGTGAATTAATGAAGAACCAGTCCTTGAAGAGCAACTTGTTTATTGATACATTAACAATAAACAACACCGACGTTTCGGTCAAAATTGACCATCCCCAACTTGAACCAACCCTGAGGATGGTCAATTTGTGACCGAAACGTCGATGTTGTTTATTGTTTATTGTTAATGTATCAACAAATAATTTGCTCTTCAAGGACTGGTTCTCCATTAATTACAAAAAAAATTACAGAAAATAATAATAATTTATTTATTTGTTACATTTAACAAAAAAGAATACAACAATATCAGGTACGAAATGCAGATAAAAAAAATTACATAATATGTACAATGCACTATATAAATACCGGGTGTTTCTATACTTATGGATCAAACTTTAAGGGATGATAATAGAGTCAAAAAGCTTTAATACGCAAAGTCCAATTCTCAAAAAAACAGCTGATTGTCATATTTTGAGAAATTTTTGGAAAATTAGAAACAGATACGAGAAGACCTCTTAGAGATAAACAAAAATTCTTATTTGACCAAAGTTGTAACTCTTATAGTTTTTAATAGAAAAGAAAAAAGCCTTTTGATTTTAATAAGTCTTAATGACGATTTGCTATTGTAAGGAAAATGAATTTTTGTTTTTATATCATTTAATAATTTCCTGCAAGTGGGAACTTGCTTCTTCACCAAATAAAAATCTTCTATAGTTCTTTTAATAACATCAAAATCAAAATCACTAGTTTTTTCGCAAATACTCAATCTTTGTCTCTTTGCTCCGGGAGTAGATAACGATGCAGAAGGATTCTCTAAATTTCTGATTTTGTTCTCTTTCCTTATTTTAGATATTGTCCTTTCTGAAACCCCCGTATAAAAGGCTGCACGTGCATTTGATGAATTTATTGGAAACTTAAATTCTTTATTATTGGCTTCTGAATCACAAGCCTCAATAACTTTGGAAATAATTTCCCTTCCATCACCACTTATAACTTCAATTTAGCCATTATATTATTTAAAATTTTCAAACACTCAAAACAGATTCTGACTTTAAACTGAATGTTAATTATTAGCAAACTGGTATTTATAGTAAAATTTCATGGACTAGGGGTTGGAAAAGAACCATTTAATCTTAATCTATCTACAGTTATTTTTTCATTAATTTTTGGTTTTAAGCTTCTTCTACTTTAATACCTGCTAGCTGGAAGACAGGTATTGATATTATTCGTATAATAATCGCATTGCATAATTTATACAAGGGTTTTTCTTGTTATTTGTGTTTAAATCATACTCGTTAGACAGAGTATGATTATAAGCAGATTTTAGCTTACATTATAATGTAAATTACAATACAAGTTTACTACTATGCTACAAATATAAATATTTGTCAACACGTTTACTTTACTAACATGTTATATGTAAAATGTGAAATAAATATTCAAAAATAGTTATTTATGATATAGTGTTAAAAGTGACATTTTATATTGTGAGTGGGGAATATAAAATTACACTTTTAACACGTATATCATACAACATTTTTTCTACAAACACAAGCAAAAGCACAAGAATTTTATTTAAAAGATTTCAGTTTTTTATATAAAAATAATCTGGATGTCTGCGGAACAAGTAAATCACGTTACCGTGACGTTACCTATTGTTTAATAAATATCCAAAATAATCTGTCAAACAAGAAGAAAAGTGTGAAAATGAATTACGAAATTCCAAAAGAAATTGAAGAAGCCGCTACAAGGGCAACTTTACACTTGCTGCCTACTAAATCGAGGCAACAATATGAATGTGCGTACAAACGCTTCGTGGAGTGGTGCAACCGCAAGAATGTTCAATCAGGAAAATACAGTGAAAGTGTTTTGCTAGTGTATTTTGAAGAGTTATCGAAAATATGGAAATCTTCTACACTTTGGGCCCATTTTTCCATGTTAAAATTGATGTTAAATGTTAAAAATAATAAGGACATACGTAAGTTTTACAGACTTATTGCTTTCTTAAAGCGAAAAGGAGAGGGCTACCAGCCGAAAAAGTCGAAAATTTTCACCAGAGAAGACATTGATAAATTAGCGGCAATAATGGGCATATTTGGGGCATGCCGCCGTGAAGAACTGTGTCAAATGTGTCTAAATAACATTGAAGATTTAGGAACTACTTTACTAGTAAAAATTCCAGATTACCAAAACAAGAGTTCCAAGGACTTTCATTGTTACTGGCTCTTCTTATTTGGATTTGTACCGCAAGTATTTGGCATTGCGTCCACCTCACGCCGCACATCAACGGCTGTTTGTCAAATATGGTTGCAATAAATGCACAGTGCAACCGGTAGGAATCAATACTTTTGGGAAAATGCCTACCAATATTGCAAATTTCTAAAGCTGCCACAAAGTGAACTTTATACCGGACATTGCTTCCGCAGAACGTCTGCCAGTTTTTTAGCCGATTCTGAGGCAAACTTAACAACTATAAAAAGACACGGAGGATGGAAAAGCTCGAGCGTCGCAGAAGGTTATTTTGAAGATTCTCTGGAAAATAAAAAGAAAATTGCTTGCCAAATTCTTCCTGTTGACAGTGCTTCTTCTTCTAGCGATTCTGGTTTGCAGTTGCAAAGCATTGCTACAAGTCATATTTCTCATAATAAATATTTAATTCCTAATGATTCTAATTCTGAAATTGCATCAGCAAAAAGAATACATATTTCTAATTGTTCCATTTGTTCAATTAAAATAAATATTACATAAATTTGTATTTACTAAGTTTGTAATTATTCTTTAATAGATGTGTCAGTTTAACAATCGATGTCTTTTGTGTTGCTAGGAATCAGTGACGATTTACTTTTAACACTAGAATTAAAAATGTGCTACTTTTAACTCTAGAATTAAAATAACGCATTTTTAATTGAAGTATGCCGTGTTAAAAATTCAATTTTTAATAGTGTTTGTAGAAAAATTGAATTATTTGTAGTTTTCTTATTGTCAGTAAGAAAATTTATGCACGTCTATTTACAAACAGAACTGTTTGAATAGAAGTGTAATAAAGAATCCGCTTTGAAAGGTTTTTCTATTGTGTTAACCCCCAATAGTTGTAAAATCACTATTCCACTTTTAACGCAGTGCGGTATCTAAGAAAAAGTATATATTTAACAAGACGCATCGTAGGAATGGTGAACCGACCTACATACCAATCCCTTGCCAAGTAAAATCGTCCTAACTATAACGGTCTTGCAATGTAAATTACTATTACACTATGATCAAGAGTTCCAGTAACCACCCACCACTCTCTGTGGTTTATGAAACTTCATCTAAATTGATATCGATATCTATGTACATACATAGTTCTAGAAACTATTAATTGTAATTCATTAACCCGTAATTTAATATTGTATGACGTAGATGTTAAGCTCCGAGATAAGCTCATATCGTTTTCAGACAGTGGAGTTCGGTAATAATTGGAGCCACATAAATTGATCTATTTCAACACTTATAAATACGAGGGGTGTTTTTTATGTTATCTACTTAGATATGAAAACAACGAGTTAGAGAACAAATAAAATTTTATTTTCCAACGTAAAAACCGTTAACACCAACATACTTATTCCAACGTTTTTCTAATAAAGCTATGCTTTCAAAAAAAAATCTTTAATTCTGCAAAATACGACTTTACGGCATTTTCCAAGTCATCATTCGATAAAAAGCGACGCCCTCTCAAATGTTTTTTTTTTTTTAAGTTTTGGAAAGAGATGTCACAGGGGGCGAGGTCAGGACTATAATTCCTCAAAGCCGCATTCATTGACTACTGCTTAACAATTCGTTCTTTATGCATCCTACAGTTGTCGTGCAGAAGCAGAGTTTTCTGAGCATAATTGTGCGGTCTTTTTTCGCGTATAGCCGCTTTCAAGTTCTTAATTGTGTCTTTGCAGACATTCCCCATTATTGTAGTCCCTTTTGCCATATACCCAATAAAAAGAATACCCTCCCCGTCCCAGAAAACTGTGGCCATCACTTTCCCCGAAGAACATTGTGTCTTCGCCTTCTTGCGTGGTGGAGAGCCCTTATGAATCCATTGCATGGACTCTTGTCTTATTTTTTTAAAAAGCCTCTGTAGCGAACTAAAGTCAACCTTCATTATTCATCATGCCAAATTTCAATAATTTATTATTTATAATAAAGTCACAGGACTATGGAGAAAAAGATACATTTCGAGCAGCAGCCTCTTAATGGGAGCTTCAAAATGGTGTACCCAGGTCTCATCCCCGGTTATAATTTTGTAGAAAAAGTCTTCATCTTGGGATAAAGCAGTCAAATTCTCCTCGCAAATTTGTCGTCTACACAGTTTTTGTTCGGGACTGAGCACTTTGGGAATCTATCGTGCCTACACTTTGCTCATTCCCAAATCTTCGTGTAGAATTTTAAAAACACTCGTTTCTGATATTCCCATTTCTCTAGCAATAACTGAAAGTTATTCGGCGGTCAGTCAACACCAAATCTTTAACTTTGTTGATGATTTCTTCAGTTCGTGTTTCCAGAGGTCTTCCACACTGGGTCATCATGAATGGATTCCCTGCTCCATTTGAACTGCTTGCACCAATATTTGACTTTGATATAGAACGGGATGTTTTCTCATATTCTTCGTGCTACTGCCTTCTTTCTATAGAAATTTTATGATGCTTCTATGTTCAAGTTTCAAATCACTCATTTTGTTTCTTTAAACTGATATAAAAATGACAAATTTTAAGCGACTGGGGCCAAATTTGGAGATGACACTATAAAATGTCACAGAAACTTGACATAAGAAAATTGTTGCGATAGCATATTGTTTTCATAGCTAGGTAGATAACATAAAAAAACTCCCCTCGTACATGTGTGGGAAATTTTTCGTCTGTGGCATAGATTTACAATTACCTATTCGAAATCAATCAGCATTTATTCTCGTACATAATACATAATCGATGTTTCGATACACTCTTGTAATCTTCATTTGGGTAAGATCTTACAAAAATTTACATTTTCTCATATACACAAAATACTCAGTTTTTGCAACATGGTAGAAAAATTCATAAAAAGCACAACACATCGGTTTTCTCTCAAAATGTTGAAAAAACTGAATGTAAAAAACGGATATATTTTGTGTACACGGGAGTATATACGTATACACCGATTTTTCTTACTTGACCCTCACGTTATTGATTTCTGAACCACAAAATAACAAGTAAGTGTATATTTATCTCTGTCTTACTTATGGTTTCCTACATTCTATCTTCGGTACGTATGTCGAATAGCTTCATCTTTGTCTTACTAACGCATTAAGAGAAAGATAGATATACGAAATTTGAATATGACATTCGACAGCAGTGGTACTTCATATTTTTGCATGCTCGTTCGCAGCCCAAATTTAGGCGAAATTAGTGAAGTTACCCTTATGGCTCACTCTATTTACGTTAAGTGTCATGAAATTCTAGAAGTATAAATTTCATTTTGGACAAAAAATGTGTGAAATATCTCATACATTTTAGATGTACATATTTGTCAATGTCAATGTTACTTTTATAATTTATTGGCGATATTAACCCTTTCCTACAATGATTTTCGTTCTTAGGTAAATATAATCTTAGGAATAATCGTAAAATGGAGTAGTATTTTAGTTTAAGAATGAAATAATTCAATATAAAATTTACAAATTTAGGTTAAATTTTGAACAATTTTGGATTACGAACACATAAATATGAATAATTATGAACGTGGTCTGAAATTGAAAGATCAAAGAAGAAGCTGCAACCTGTTACTTGTCACAAGTGTAAACATGTACAAATGAAGAAAATTTTATTCCAATACGTACAAAATTTCAGCTCTATAGACCGTTAGAAAGTCGGTTAAAATGGTTTGTAAAAAGTTGGAACAGGCGTACAAACAGTCAGACAGACAGATAGACAACGCAAGTTAAATAAAATATGAAAAAATATGTGATCCGCGATTATGATAAATAACTAAAGGTGTATAAATACGTACACAACTCGGTACTACACAATTAAAGTAAAATATATAATTTTAATAATAGTTATATTATTTTGGTAACTGGAAAGGTCAATACATTCGTATTTTATAAGTGTAACCATAGCTAGTCTATAACGTATTATATAGGTACTAGATAAATTACAGCTGACTCGTCCGCCATTTTGGAGCCACCTTAATTCTTCAATATCAGTGTTTCAGAATTATTAATCGTAGAAATTATCCACACTGACGGATTGTTCTGCTCCAAATTGTGCAAATCATGTAAGAAATAGTTATAATTTTTACATGTACTTATGCAATACATATATTTTTCACTAACCTCGAAAATATTAACAAACCGTATTTTTTCTTATTTTAAATAAATATAATATGGAAAATATGGAAGTTATATTTAATTAAGAAAAATAGTTCCTACGTAAACTTAGAAAAAAATGAACTCTTATATTATAATTTACTGCGTTCATTTTGGCGCCAATATGGCGGACGAGTCAGCTATGTATTATCTAGTAGCTGTAACGTATTATTAGTATGTTCCGTAAATAAATCAGACTAATCGTAATCGGTGATTTCGGTGAGTAGTTGGTTACTGAAAGTGGTGAGTATTTTCGGAACAGCTTAATATTCAAGTTCCGTCAGATAAGCATTCATGATTCCCAACACTATTCAAATCATTTATAATTCCATCGTAGTGTGCACAATTGTATTCACCTTGGTATTTACTCTTAGAAAAAGAAAAAGAAAAAAATATTAGCAATTTTTATTTCAATAATTTAAACATAGTCACCATTATCACGAATTTTTGATAGCACAACCTCACAAAGCACACAATAAACTTAAAATCACTTTCAAATAGCGCCAATGTCTTCTGTCAAATTGATGCAAATTGCAAATAACCGAAGTCATCGTGCTTTGAGCGCGATGAGTTTGGTGACTAACCAGACTCACCAATTTCAGGTCGCCGCGTTCCATAAATCAAATCTTTTCAGGAATTGAATATTTACGGAACGGAAAAACACAATTTGGTGATTTTCGGGTATTTACGGAATATTTCAATATATATGTATGACGCAATTGACTTGTACACAAAACTGTTGGTAATCACGTTTCCATCACTATCACTACCATTTGATTCATACGAACATCAAACTATGTGAGGATCATGTAAGAAAAATCGGTGTATACTGTAAAATTTTCAAAGATGTCCGATCAAGGTCATCTGTATCATGAACGAATTAGCACATTGGCATACATTTATCTTTCTCATTTACAAAGACTACAAGCATATACGATAAGGATGGAAATAAGACGCTTGTCTTTCAAAAATTCGATTGTTAGGACTTAGGACATTCCATTTTAAAAGGATGCTCGTTGTTGACAATACTTTCTCTGGAACGTAAGTTTATTTACTAATTCAGATATATTACCTTGATTCATAGCCGTACGAATAACATTAGTTTCTGTCAGTGTCACTATCACTGACACTTCGTCAGTATCTTATTTTTTTTTACATGTTTGGTTATACATTTGCTGATAAACTTACCAGTTGACTTAGTTTTGAATTTTGAATGCTTTTACTGTGCAATATATATATTTTTATAATTATAAAATATCAGTAGTATTTTATGTACCCTCATAAAAATTAAGTAAACGACAGTACTGAATTTGAAACAATTGGCGGAAAAAAATTACTGTACGTATGTTTTAAATAATTTTCGTGGTCAGTAATTGGAATTATGAATGGGTAGTAATTTTATAAAATTATTAATGAAAAACTACGTACATTGTAGAATAGTCCAAGTTTTGATTGCCACTGTCATTCTACATATCTTCCACTTTCTTACAAAAGCACTTGATTTCTATCTGGCGCGTAATCACAAAATCACATTTGAAATAAGAGTGTACTTGAATACTTGTGAAGTTATTAAGAATTTGGAATAGAGTAGATGTGTAAATATTAAGGGCATTAAAAACTCAAATATTTTAAAATTAAACACTTATTCCTTACTTTTTAAATACTTTAAACTTTCCTTTTCATACAGTTTTAAGTTTTGAGGTCTTATTTTAATACAAATGATCAGTTTTCTAATTCGTTACTATGGCGAAGGACCGTCTGTTTTCATTTTAAAGTAGACTTTGTTTGTGGCCAAGGGTTTTGTTCATCAATTTTTGGCTCTCTTAACGCTTTCCTGAACACAAGATCGCATCTCACATTATCAAATATTATTATTATCCTTCTGTATACTCTATATAAACAAAATAATCAAAATATATTAGCATATGACAAACAATTTTAATTGGTATTGTAATCAGTAGCACCCTAACCTAAAAATCCATGTTGCTTCTCACAATGAAACCACATCTAGGTCATTGTTTCAAGCACGCTCCAGTTCTTACCCTCGTCAGCCTTCAGGGCTAGGCTGAGGCTTGGGTTGAAGCTGCGGGAGTGACGAGGGAGGGCCCAACATCTGTCACTTACTTTGATCAACTCCACAATTCGATCAAAGGGTGGGAGTGATTTAAATACTGAATAATGGCGGGAAGAGTCAAGTGGAGAATGTAAATTTTGTTTTGCAAAGAAAAATATTTCACAAATTGGGTGATAGAGCGGCCCCAACCTTACCGGCAACAATATGCATACGGGATACAAGTTGTTTCAAAAATATACCAACTAACTTCCATCAGGAGTTGCAAAGGACATAAAAACAATCACTTTTTGTTATAAACTCATGTCCGTAAATCGTTTTAGTAATAGAGCAAGAAAAATATATTTCTGAGTGTTTATGTAGGTAGGTAGTATTGCAAAATATTTTGCAAGGTTAAACGAATTAATAACAACATCAAAAGAAAATCAATAAACATACACTCAGGAATTTGTCATTTAATAACTACCAAAACTCTATTTCACTGTAAACCCTGTGAGAATAATTTTTAAATTTCTGCAATAACACATTCATCAAATTTTCAGATTCTTGTGGATTTATTTTATCTTCCAAAATTTTAATAGTACACACACTTAAATACAATTGAAAGTTGTACTATATGACAACAAATTAATGAGTAACTTATGTGCAACAATTGAATTTCTTTCTGTCATTCTGTATTGTGTCAATTTGTTTTCTGTTGCAATTTCTTTATCTTGGTCTACTGCGTAGAAAATTGTGATTGTTTTGATTTTGTTTACAACTCTTGGAAGTTTGTCGGTATGTTTTTGAAACACCCTGTGTATTAGAGTCACCATATTCAAAGTACGAGTACAGTAGCAGACGTTTTGCTAATGTGTACTGTAACCTCTTGTAATTGATGTCTACATACAATTTAAATATTAATTATAAAAATCTGGTACGTGTCCTTTTTGTTTATATCTCCATTAAAAATATAAGATTTTCATGAAAACAACTGAAAATTTGATTACAATAATGAAAATGTCTATATAATCACACAAAAAACGTGATTGTAATTATTGTTGATTATTGTTAACCTCTATGGGGTATGACATGACTATTGTTGCACGTCATATTTAAAATTCTTTTGTGAAATAAATTACAAAATATTTAATATGTTTCATAAAATTAATATTATGAAAATGATTTAATGCCGTATGTAGGTAGATACATATTGACACTATACATTAAAGATATAAAATTACTCGTCCCCTATTAGCATACTATAAACACAGGATTACCTCTAAATTTATAGTACAGAAATGCAGAGACTGATTTAAAAATTTTGAATTTCACGAAACTAACACATATACTGTTAGATTACAACTGAAGAAATACATATATTAAAGTCTAGGTATTTGTAGTTGTAATATTACTGTAAATTTAAAAGTAAATATAGACTAATCTATCCTAATGAGACATGGCTAATTTTCTTTCCAATTTTAATCCTCATTTCTGTTATCAGAATATAAAATATTTCTAAACCACTCCTACATATTTACGACTCATCACCCGTTGTATCAACTGCTTTCATTACCAAATATCTTGTCAACGACTTCGCTCCGTGTTGGATCCCATCGATATAACAACTTTCCAGGGACGGCAATAACTACATTAATCGTGGTTTTAACTGAGATGGAATTTAATGTTGGACTAAAATTAGTTCTGTTGGACATTGTAACTGTACTCCTACTAAATATTGTATTATGTACTATTTGAATATCTGACAGATGGCTAGATAAATTTATTTATTTTAAGGAACATGAGAGACATGTATTCTCCTAATGTTGAACCTATCTTTCTGTTCCATATGTATTTTTCCCAGTGTAAATCGGACTTTGCCGAGGAGAACCTGAGATGCGTAGGACTTGTGACAATTATGAGTCCTGCAGAGTATGAGTTTGAGATTTCGGAATTATGATGTGCTCCTCTCTCAGCGAGGCTACAGCACGTCACGTATGGGTCCGTAGCCCGTGCGATGTTCCACTCGTTCGCCGAATGTGCCATTTCCGTACGTTGTTTTTGTTTGCTAACTCAACTGTCATTTCTTCTCTTGTGGTTATTGCGATTGGTTAATTATCGTGTTTGGGGGAGAGCTGACCGAATGAACTACATGGGTGCAATACAGGATGTTTTGTGTTTTGACAATGATAGGAATGTGTTTTGTGGAGAACATACTACTAATAAACGTAAATGGTAGTCAATAGTAACTGTGTTTGCGAATTAGGTCATGTTATGTTACTTTGAATAATCAATATGGACAGGGTGATAGATTATGGAACGGGCGATTTAATGTTCAATCGATTACTAATTCTATTCATTGCTCCTGAAGTTCTGGACATGCTTTCTCCATTTACCTACCATACAGTAGTAACCTTGAAATTCCATATGCTTCAACATTTCATAGTAAAAGGATGAATTTTATTTTATTCATTTAATACCTATTTATAAAGTGATGTTTTATCCACTGAAATTTCGCTGCTAAATTAACTCTTTATTGATGACTTTGAAGAAGTAAACTGTGAGGTCTGACATGGATTAACAGATTAACACATTACAGAACACCAAAACGTTGATTTTGTTGGCTACTTGTATTCTATAGTTTTGCGGACGGTTTCTCATTGGAGTGAGGGAGGAGTGTCCGAAGATGTTTCCTCTCCAATCTACTTAATGTAGGGCGACACATTAGGCCTAGTGATATGTAAAGCCAACAACACAATTTGCAATAAGGCATATTGTGAATTTAAGCCTGGTCCACCGTGGAGAGAACGTACCTGTTTGTGCTTATATAAAAATGCCCTCCCTTCTCCCCATTTTATTTTTTCAGGTATTTAAGCCATTCATATTGCAGAGAATAGTATATAGTTTTAACCTCTCTGATTGGCTGAAATTGTAGACAGGAGACAAGTTTACTTAAAACTGGCGCTGATGCGAGCACCATCTGCTGAATGGCTTAAATGGAACAGAGCATAGTTCTAACCAATAGCACACAATCGGGTCTATTCTGTAAATATTAACGCATGCTTTAAATTGAAGGCCAGAGTTAAAAATTTTAACACCACATGTTAGCTGAACATTTGCTATTCTGTAATGTTAAATGTGTTATAATAATTAAAGATGTGCTTTAAGTTTCAACGTTAAATGTTATTATTTAACACTATATACAGTACCTAGTGTCAAAATTTAATTACCAATGTTAAATTTGAGAATAGCGAAATAGAAGTAGAAAATGCAGTACAAAGATATGTTTTTTTAAATAATATTATTATAAAAAGTAAAATATTTAATTCAGGAAAATATTATCTATTGATGTTTACAAATTAGTAACTATTTACAATGTTTTAATTTTTGATGTTATAATTTTAGATATGAAGACAGAATTTTGCAACGAAACTTGTGCGATGAAAGTAAAAGATTTTTCTACTATAATGAAGTAATAAATAATTTTGACAATACATATTACATTTTCACGGATTCGGTTGCTATTAGACTGCCGCTGATAGTAATTATTTATAGCCAATGAGCCAATCATCAGTAAGTCGAATTGAAGTTTTAACTTACCATCGACATTGCTTCATTAAATTATAAAGTTATAACGAATGCTCAAAAATGATGGATAGTCACGTAACACATCATAAAATTATATTCAAATTGTTCGCAGATATATGCGTCACTCATATTTAGCCCGTTTGAATTTCGCGCCAAATTGCCCCCGAAATTTTATGTCATGCGTGAGCTCCTACTGTGGCATATATCTGTTATATGACTCCAGTAGTCTAAAACTAATAGCAACATTTGATTTCAGTGTTAGCGCATGAGTTAAAATTTACTTTTTAACTCCAAATTTTAACGCAATAAATTTAAACACTTTTTTTACAGAATAGACCCGAATGAATTAGAAATAAAATCATTTATCTAATACTATGTTAAAAAACAAGTTTAGTGAATTAGGCTTATAATTTAATTATCTACAAGTTTTATTTGAAACATTTTTGTCTAAAATTAATTGGGATTTTTTACGCAAAGGAAAACTGATTTCCAATGTTAAACGCCTATGACCTGCTTTTTGATTAACACCCTGTACCTATGTATATCTGTATCAAGATTTGGGTAATTTAATGAAAATGTGTTACTCTGATTATATTCCTTTTTTCTAAAGATTTTTGATTACAACAAAGAAAAGCTTGATTAAAACAAAGAAAATTTGATTAGAATAATGATAAAGTATAATTAATATTACATAAAAAAATTGATTATAATATTATTGTCACCATATAATTTTTTATTGGAGCTTTGTAAATCATGGCGGCCCAGAAAATTTTCTCATAGGGGCGCAAGATGTCTAGTTACGCCACTGATTGACATTATAAGTATACTCAGTCTTTTAATAAAATAAACTATATACCTATTAGCATAGATATGTTATAAGTCAGCCAAATTAAATATTTAAAAGAATAATGCTTTATTTGTTGATATTTTTAAAATTCTTAAATAATTTTTTTTTCTATAAAAAGTTAAGATGGTTTTGCCGCCCCTATGCTTGGTCGCCTTTGTTCTGGGAACAAAATGAACCCCCGCTAGGATCGGGCCTGGGTGAGTGCACTGTTTACTGTAGATCAAAAAGTGAAACCAGATGTTCTGATTTTTAGTCCATCTAATTAACAATGTATAATAAGTCGCCTATATTACACAAAACACATTTACCAAATTTAAAACGTCAAACCGTACGTCAAACAATAGTTGACAATGAAAATAAAAGGTATCGCTATGGTTTTTATATTTCTATAGAGGCGATTTCGGGCGACAACCGTTCACTTGCGGTATGTTGCGTTCAGGTACGTTACACATTCGGGCGTTAGGAACAACATACCCGGTATGCTTGGATCAGTGCTCACAGCTGAACGGGTTTGGAGTCGGGTCAGCTCTCTGTTCACTATTTCTATCTCTTTTTATCATGTCTTTTTTTGAAATGTCAAAAGTCAAAACAGTCAGAGTCGTGGTCTTATGTCAAACAGGGTGATATTATTTTCGTTGATTCTTTTTTGGACAAATATGAAAAAAACTATCTTTCTCCGTTAATGCATTTTAATTGTCAGACACTATTTTGGTAGTTTTAAATGTCGCAGAATATACATAACCTCCAAGCACGGTGTCAACAAGTGAACCATGATTTTTGGCGCCACCACTGACCATAGCATACCGCAAGTGACCGTAACTGATCCTAAGAAGTGAACGGGTATGTCGCCCGAAATCGCCTTAGGTATTTTAAGCAGGAAAGAAAGTGTTATAAATTTGAAATTAGGGCCTCATGTACTTGTCTATATAATTATTATTGCACCATTATTATATATTATAGTAACTACAATCAGGGCCGGGCCGATGTCTTGTGGCGCCTGAGGCAAGTGTTATTGATTAACAATAAAAGCAAGAATGAAAATTATATTGAGCAAAAAAATAAACCTCATCTACTTATTATTTTCATATGACCCATCCCAATATTTTGAAATACCATATTCAAATTAATATGGTAACGGGTGTAAGAGAAAAATTATAGCTTAATTAACATGAATTTTTTATGTATTTCAAAATATATTTATTATTTAAATATAAAAACTCATTGAACATCAAGTACTGCAAACTGCATAGTAAAAAGACATTTATTAAATAATTATTCGAGCTGTTTTTACCACAAATAGCTTGATAGCATCTTTATAGTTTTGTTATCTATTGCTTCTATGGAAATTATGCCTACATCAAAAATATACTAATAATTCTTTATAATTTTCTCTTTCGAAAAACTATGTTCAGCGTTTTGCTGCTGCTAGTTACCGGGAATATTAAAAGTATTCTTAAAGCTATAACAACGTTTGGTAATATAATAGTAACTCTATTGAAAATCATATTTACAAATAAAATTCAATTTTTCTTGTGCATTTTTTAGTACCTTTGATAAAATTAGACAAATATTTATAAGTTCCTCATTGAGATCAATTGCAGATATATCGGCTTCATCGTCATCGTTTAACATTAACTGTAAATTTTTATAATTTAAATCATCCAAATAATTAATAGGTTTTCTCTTCTACTTTGCTTTGTATTTGTATGTTATCGCTAAAAAAAGGCAAACGATGTTAGAATGCTCATTGGCAAACGAAGAATCGGTTGTAATTATATTTAATATAATTTTATAAATGTTATAAGTGCATTAAATTATTAATGTCGTTTTGGCGCCTTTTTCAATATGGCGCCTGAGGCGGTCGCCCCGCCGCCTCACCTATCGGGCCGGCCCTAACTACAATGTAACCTATACAACAAACTTTAGTGATTTCGCTCATATAGTTAGCGACGTCAGTTGTATTTCAGACCAAAACGGGAAGGATGCCCATATGCATAGGATACACATAGTCAGTAATCAGCGATAGATTAGGCTCTTGGTTTTGTGAAGGTTTCTCACTGCGATGAAGGACGATCGACGACCGGAGAAAATATCTCTTTGGAGGTCAACGCATGCGGTCAACTGTTTCGTAAAGTCAATAATACAAGTTAAAGTCAATATATTTAATAAATATTGTAAAAGACTCTTGGATTAGATCGGGTAAAATCGAGGCGCATCGTAAAACTAGTTCAATTTATTTAACCTTAGACTATACCTATACCCTTTCGATCGGTCGATCAAGGTTGATCTGTTCCTGTTAGCCTTTTCTATCCTTATACCATCATATTTGGGGAACAAATAAAGAGTTATGTGTTTAACCTCATCGCCCAAGGCCCAAGGGCTCTTCAGATAGTGGTCGTAAAGAAATCAATTTGAACGTGGCATGGTTCTGATTTCTTCGAGATAATAATTTGTAACAATTTATCTCACTCCAGTACAGATTTTACAATAAAATCTTTTGAATTAGATAAAATTTAATGTTGAATCAGATATAAATGTAAATAAAATTTAAATAAATCAGTGTTTATTTATGATGCATATCTTCCTATAAGTATAAATACATTATTGAAATACATTAATTTTATCGCTTTGATAAAAATTATCGTTGCCGGCTTGAGGCAGCGAACGGTGCAGCCGCACCAAGGCGCGCGCTTCTATGGGGCCGGCGATTTGTAAACAATTCATATTAATTTATTACTAAATAAATTAATGTAGTTCAATATTTTTGTATTCTTTAATGAAGTTATATCTTATAGCTCTTCAATCTATAGAAAGAAAGATTTGATTACAACAATAAAATTATTGATTCATTAAATAGTTTCAAATTAAACCGGTAAAGTTCGACTGCCGGTATCCGTGAAGCTGTGACGTCAGCGTTGAAATGTTTGAAATTAAAGGTAACTATTAAATAAATCATATCTATGATTCTAAAACATACACCTACATATTCAATTTGACTTTGACATATTCTATCAAGAAAAAAATAAATTAGAAAATGTGAAAGACCCCATTGCTTGTTATTGTTAGGTCTCCAGATCAACTCAAAACAAAAGTTAACAGTACTGTTTGGGCAGTCAAGTAATATAGCGGTAGCGGTTTAGCTATTTTGATTGCATTCTTGGCTAGACGCTAGACCGTTACAAATCTTAGGTATCGTTTACTATATTTGTCTTAATTTACTAAGCTCCTCTTTTTATTTTATATGCTGCAGTATACTCGTACATGCAAATATTTTTTCGTGACACTTTCAATTACCCTACTGACCTATATTTGTTGTGTTTTCCTTATCTATGCAAAAATTTGCATTCAATATAGTACATTAAGTTTAAAAGTAAACAGTTTCAGTTTTCTATTTGCTGCCATAATACAACGTATTATTCTGAAAATAATAATTCTTTTTACAATAAAGTGTGATAATATTTTCTTTTTATTTATTTATTTTGTTAATATTTCATAAAAGTTTTTCGTTTAATTCTAAATATATATCGTTAAATAAAACAATAAAAATTAAAATCTTAGGAGAGAGTGTGATAAAATAATGTACAAAAATTTAATATCATTCAATTAATTAAAATTTATCTTATAGTTTTTTCTACGCAATGACCCAATAATTTGATCTTTATATTAATAAAAATTAACATAATGACGTATTAATGTGTTGATATCGTTTTAATTTATAGAATGAACAAAAAAGAAACGAATTTAGTAAAATAAGATTAAATTTTCACATACCTAATTGAATGAAAATCGTGTCCAGGTTTTCATTCGCGGAGTGCAGGTTGCGTAATAATTTTGAGTAGGCGTAGTTACACTCTTCATTTTCCCAGATTTTATAGAAACCAACATTTTCTAAATTATGTATCAGTAAAATTGTACTTTTAAATAAAAATATTTATGAGATATTTACGTAGAATATATACAGAATTTGTTTATTTGTATCTGAACTCTTTCGTAAAGTTCGTGGAACAAAATTTTAGTTTCTGAAAAGATTATTTTATAATAAATACATCTAATTGGATCGTAGTATACGAGCAATTAAAATTTATAATCAAAATGTTAGATAGAAATACTGACCTATTTTATTCTCAAAAAGATTTATAAATAAATAATATTCTGCTGTTTTTTAAAAAATATTGCCGACCAGGTTATTTACAGGTTATACCGATATATTGTAATACCGTTAATTTGTTTTTTATAATATATGTTGTACGTTGCTTTTAACATTATATTTCTACATTCTGGTATGTACAGGGTGCAAATCGAAAATTGGAACATACGTTTAACATGAGAAATCAGTTTTTCTTTGCGCAAACGTTACCTAATTATTTTATGCAAAAATACTTCAAATAAAGGATATAGAGATTTAAATTCTGCAACTAAATCGTATGAAATGATTATTTTTGGTCTTCATATAAACGTAAAAATTTATTATAAAATTACAGTTTTTATGAGCTATTTGTCTAGGCAGCCTTGGATTTGTGACAAAATCTAAACAAATGCATTGTTTTTAACTCTCAATTAGATTTAAAATAATTTACCTTTTTGTGTTTTGTGTTAATTTAGTACTGTAATCTAAATTTTGTTCTAATTGACTGACAAAAATTACTCATTTATTTATGTTTTGTCATAAATCCATGGCTGCCTAGAAAAAGGCTCATAAAAACTATAACTTTATGATTCATTTTTATTTTTATTTGAAAAGTTACAATATTCGTTTCACATGACTTTGATGCAGAATTTAAAGCTCTATAACTTATATTTGAAGTAATTTTCCGTAAAATAATTAGGTAACGTTTGCATAACATACATACAAATAAATGTGATAATAAATAATTGTGTTATGTACATATAAATATATAATATTACATTTTTAAAATATGTGTAAACATAATATAATTGTCTCGAAATCAAATCAACTGGATCAAAGATGTTGCACGTGTTGCCCGTAAACAAGCGGCTGACGGGAAAAACTAAAATATTTTTTTAAAAGTTCACCAGTTTTATTTATTTACTTAAAATATGCAACAATTTGCTCGTATTTAAATATATGATCAAAGAGCCTTATACTTTATGAATATAATACCGTGTAAATTATTCTTTTACGATCAAAATTAAAGTCTAAAAAAGGTTTTTGTAAAACGGCGGCCGGCAGCCATTTTCTATCAATAGGGCCGAAAGCTGCACTGGGAGACATGAGGATTTTTGGGATGTTAATACACACTAAAAGTACAACCAATTTTGAAAATTTCAGCTTTCTCCTCAAAATTCCCAGGTACTTCCTATTTTTCGTCTAAAATGACTGGACTATAAGTGTAAATGTAAAACTAAATATATACTCGTAATTGGGAAACGCTATAAAAAAGAAGGAAATTATAGTTCTTTAGGTGCTTCGTCCGTGGACGTGTTAGGCCATTTGTTCAGTTCTTGATACATATCCATTTTTGTGTATGTATGTATGTATATAGGATACAAATATGTCATCATCATTACCGATATCTACGTACAAAGCAGATTGGCACACCCAGCAATGGGTAATATGCCATGATGATATATTTATTTATATAGGATGTATTGGTAGAGTTTTGTTATGTTTTCGATTTTCAAGATGTTTAACAATCTTTTGTAGGCAGGGTTTTTTTTTGGGTGATTGAATACATGAGATTTGGCCTGTTGTCATACAGAATAAATGGGCTAGCGCTCGAGGAATACGAATCTACCAAAAAGTCACACTTTTGGCAAATGAGCCTGTATCACATTTTTCAAAAAGTATGTTAAATGAAAGTTTATGTAAATTTTTTCTTATTAATAATTATTTTTTAAATAATTTGTTATTTAATAATTAAATAAAAAGTTTGGCGCCAAAAATAGTCATGAAAAACAACCCCCCACTCTTGTGTCGTAGAAGCACATACATTACGTCATTCACAGCCAATAGAAAAACAGTTCTTCGCATAGGCGCCCACAGGGGGGGGGGTCGAAAGAGTCGACTGACCCCCCTTTCATTTATGGACTGTATCCATTTTTAATAATAAAATTATAATTTAATTTTTTCATTTCAATGTATCATTGTATTTTTTAATAATTATTGGTAATATTTTCTTATATTTTAATCAAAATTTTTTTACATACTATCTATTACTAAGTACGAAATAGCTGAAGTGTCAGAATGAGTAAATTATGTTATGCACTGTTATTATATTACATTAACTTCGGTGTTGTATTTTCTTTAATATGCCATAGTTTATTCTAATCATTTTATGATCACGTTCTTCACAAAACTTTCACAATTATCGATTTTACTGTTATATAGAAATAAAGAAATAGAAAAGTAAATAATGAATAGACATTGCATATTTATTTATATTAAAAGTACCTATGTACGATTAGGGTTGCCGTATTTTGTGAGGAGCGAAATTTAATTAACATTTAATTATTATACATTTTATCCAATAGAATAATTATATTGTTACTCAGTATAATATTTTAATTTAATGCAACATTGTATTTTCAGATTGTCTGTTTCTGTAGTTATTACTTATGCTCGCATCTCGCATTATAAAGCCTAGTAGAAGGGGCAATTCTACGCTTTTAGAGCGTACATACGCATTTTCGTCATAAAATATTGATTTAAATTTTTTAAGAATTTGTTAAATTTGCTTCATTGTAAAGAACTTTATATTATCTTACTTTGCATTAAAACACGTTTGACCTTGAAAATTATTAAAAATTCGCCTGCGGCGCATTTTTTTCTTACAAAAAAAATTTCGACCCATCTTGTAAAAAAGTCTGCGGGCGCCCATGGTTCTTCGTTTATTTTTGTTATTTAGATAAATAAACGTAGGCGATAATTTGTCACATATTAATAATAAGCTTCTAATTTGACATTTGACGCTGACATTTTCCATTATAATAAAGTAATAATGGCTAATACAGAATACACTCAAGCTAAGTCGGAGAGTTTACCGAAAATCAGTATAGCTGAAAGGTGGCTGAATTTGTATCAGAAAATGATTGTTTTACTGTTGGCGAAATAAGGTGTGTTGAAGAGTTAAGGTGAAATAAAATGTAAAAACCCAACCATCAGCTCGTCCACACACACACACAGCCACAATTTTCTTTTGTTCGCATCTTTTGGCATATTTATAAATTCAATAGTAGGTTTGCTCCTAGCGCATTTTTGCAGGAAGGCACAATACGATACTGTACATTACTCATTTTACATTGAATTTTTTATTATCTAACACGAACCAAACTTAAAAATTTGACACTTGTTTGACAACTTTGACAATAACACTTGTAACAAAACACAAAGAATTGACACTATAAGGAACCAATTGGAGCCGATGAAGATGTATGTGTTGTGACGTCACATTCTGTTTCAGATCATGTGACTTTTCAAAATATTATCCAAATTTCAAAAATTAATTGTAAAATATCTAATGTTTTGTTGATATTTTCAAATTTGAGGCTATTTAAATAATTATATTTTTTTAAATTTAATACGTAGAAGGCATATAAAAATTCTTGCAACACTCCTATTTAGAGATTATCCCTTTTAAAAATTACTAATACATTTATAAAACATGTATTATATAGTACGTAGGACCTAATTAATTAATTAATTAATTATTAATGCAATTAACTTAGTTTTTACCCTTTATTAAAATATGAGTTTGCATGACTTACATACTGGTTTTTATGACACTAAACAACATTTTCACAATTTGACAAACTGTGGTTTCAATCGTATTAGACATGGCGTGAAGTTAGCAACCACTAACAGCTGATTATTTAAGCACGAGATGAAGTTAGCTGCTGAGCTGACAGCTGTCATTTTGTAAAAATAAGCAACCTAATTAATTCGCTATCGTCGCTTATTTACATAATATAGTATTAACTATTGAAATTTTATTATGTGTGTTAAAATTTGAAGTATATTTATATTTTTCATTTTTGTTTCAGTGTTTCAAAGAATATCACAGTACCGGTAATAATCTTAAATCACTTCGAAGATGATTAACGACCACGATACAAAAACAGCAAACTTAATAAAAATCTGGAAGAACAACAAGAAAAAACAATTAGAACTCATACCTTCCACTTCTTCAACCGACACATGCCTTAGTTCTTCTTCCAGTTCCAAGGAAAGCATCTCCTCGCCCTTACTCCATCCTTCTTCCTCTTCTGACAAAGGTAAATACCTGCAAGTCCCTGGTCGTCGACGCACCTGCTCCCTATCTCCTCAAGGAGACAAAAAGAAGCCCTCTCGAAGACGTGCTTACAGCGAAAGCCCTAACTATCTAGAGCTTCCTGGCGAAGATGGCAGGAACAATCCTTCTACCGAGTGCTTGTTACAGATTCCATCGATAGTGGTAGATAGTGAAATCGCGGAAGTGGATACTAACGAATTCTTGGACGTTACGAACGAATCGCGAGATCTGAATGAGACGAGTGTTAGTGGAGCTTCAGTGCAAGAGTTTAGTAGCTTGCCGAATTTGAATGTGGAACAGTGTTTAAAGTGCAAGACTTCCAAAGGGGCCCGGAGGAAGTGTTGGGACGTCATAGCAGGTAGGAAAAAATATTGTTTTGTCTTTTTCTTCCAATGTTTTTGAGTCAGTTTCATTTCATAAAGTGCGTCAAATCTGATTCAAACTTTTTGTCATTGGTATAAAACAGTTGTAATTATAATTTCGCCGGGTCAAAAAGCTGGATGGGATATAAATGATGGGATAGTTGCTTACAATGCAGAATGAAAGAATATTATATTCAACATTGGTATGAGAATGAAGTTCTTATAACGATGCATACAACAGCAAAACTAATCCGAAGTTTTTACTAAAGTCATAGTGGAAGTTGGAAGTAGGTAACTTCCTGTCTGTATTCCTAACAACCAAGGGAAACAAACAGTCTGGGTGTTGTTATTATTTTATGGTTGTTGTGGTGTGTAGTCTAAGGTGATGTCATTTTTGTACAATATTACTGGATGGGCGCATAAACAACAAAAAATAATAAAATGTACACTTTATCCTTATAATTTTTTTTTTAATAATTACTTTGCGAGATTTTTGAATTAGTTTTCAGTGTCACTGATGACGTCACACTATTGCTATTATTCTCGCGCAACCTACTATAGAAACTGGTGAGAGAAATTTAATAATGCGAAATGCAAAATTAAACGAACTATCTTTCAAAAAAATAAAAAAAGGTTTATGGGCCTAATTCTAGTGCTATATCGACTCATCGAAAGTCTAGATTATCGAATCCGGAAGTTCCGACTTACCGCAAAATTTGTCGAAATTTAGTCATCCGAATCGTCGGTTATTCTCTTCAAAATTGGTTCATTTCGAGTCAAGTCTGTGTTTCAGCCTTATTTTATAAAGATGTTGTTAAGTCTTTGCAACGTTGCTATAAATTTTAACCAATAGAAATAAATGTAAAGCCTGTAATTTTTAAGTTTTATTCAGTGTCGCAATTATTATTGATTACACTATAACAACGTTGCTAAGAAATAACAACTTTCTTACAAAATAGGGCTGTTTATGTGCATTTTTCTCTTGCAAGTTACAACGTTCGTTAGTTGTAAGCAGTTTTAAAGAATTAGTGCGAAAAAAAAAGTCTGGTGAAATGATGAAAGAACAGCTAGCTCCCTTATTCAAATGTCTGGAATTCTGAAAGCCATAAAAGGGTAATTAGAATTATGATTGAATAACTTGGTCTCGTTCTGTCTCCCTTCCTATAATATATAGTGGCCGACCTATTTTAATCGCTTTACTTTTGCATAAATATGATATAAGAAAAAATGTATAGATATCTAATTATTTGCCCAGTATTATATTTTATTCATTTAACAATGTTTTACTTATTGACATATTAACATTTTTAAGTGAGCACGTAAGAACGTCATAAGCTCGCTACAGATTCGTGAGGCGCCATGCATGATTCGCGGAGAATTTGTGAATAGTGTTTAGGGACTTCTTCGTTCAAAATCTGTTTGTAAACAACATGGTTCGGTTGATGGCAGTGATTTGCTCTTGGAGCGGTAAATTGATGAATATCAAAGGCCGCGCATTAACACGAATTGCTGATTCAACAAAATTCGCGGTTGATGCATGCCAATTCTTCAATGCGCGCTAGTTCGTGAAGTTATTCTTTATTTTATTAATTATGGACCGTCTCCAGAGTCCCGTGTATGATATATTGCTTATTTTATTGGCGGTTGCGCCAATATAACTTTTATATTACTTGGTTTAAATTGAGAATATTGCATCGAAATGAAATGTCATATGAATTGTAAAATGCTTAAAAATTAAAATAGGGATTCTGAAACCCAGCGTTAATTAACTTCTGGCATTAATGTTAGTGAACGACGATTTTGACACTTGTGGTATTCTGAAACTCAGCGTTACTTAACGTTAACGCTGCTAGTCGGCGTTAATTCACTCTGCACATATTGAAGCGTTAATCGGGAAAACGGCAGGTTGTTTGTGCGTTTTATAGTCTAAATAGCCCTGATATTTTTCGTGTACTACTATTAGTATATTCCGTAACTTAACCGCGGTGACCAAGGTTCTGGTTATGCGTTCCGTAATTTAACCAAAACATAATTTCAGGATCGCGGTTCAATTTCGGAATGTGGTTCCTGAAAGTTTTTGTTACCTTTTCGTGACCATGACGACCACAATTTTTTTTATGGCTGTTGTGGTCATATTCTTATTTCTTATAATATAATAAATAATATTGTATATACATATAATTACTATATACTATATACTGATATGTATAATATTTATGTTAGTATAAGGATAGACAAAAGTTATGTTGTCACTTATTTCTAATGACGCGGTGATTCCCTGCTTTACCGACACAAATTAACCAAGATGTTCCGAATCACAACCACTTTTCAGTGACCATAACCTGACCACTTGAACCATAACCACGGTCCACGGTCGTGGTTAAGTTACGGAATAACTATATATGTACTTGCAAGAAGTATTTTATTAACAGTGAGTATAGTTATTCATGTTATATATATAATTATTATTATTTATAAATAATATATTGTTAACATAACCTTATAATATAAAATTTTTAGCATTACAGTATTCAAATCACAATAACGAGTCAGAATAGTATACAAAATTAGAATTCATTACAATAATTTAACATAGAAAATTACTGATGTATAACCTATATTGAACATGAAGCGAATAAAAGCAATTTTGTGTTGATTTCAAAAATGTAAAGTATTTTGATTTTTTTGCTGTACGAGTATTACAACAAAAACACTTTTCAGAAAAGTGATTTTAGATTATGAATTACAAGAAGAAATTTTAATTATAACAAACAAAATTGTGTTTAATTACAACGAAGAATGTAACTGATTACAACAATACAATATAGGAAAAAATACAGAAAATTATTGATTGAGAAAAGTAATTATTTACTGATACCTATACTAAATTTTGTAAATGTTTAATTAGTACAAATATTTTCCATTGCAAAGTAACTTCTTTTTCTTTCATAAATCTTTTCACTGTAAACTGGCTACTAGTATTAATAGCATTAAAAACAATATTCGTTGGAAATGTAAACAATTCTACGTCTCCTTTCTTGTATATTTGTATAGTTATTATTTTACGTGTGTTTTTATGTATTTTTGTACTATTATGAACTTTATTTTTTTTCTAAAATATAATATGACCGTATTGTATTGTATATCTTTTTTTATCAAATAATTATATTTTATTTACCGGTTTCAGGATATTAATTCATTGTTCACATGTACAAAAGTAGGATGGTAACTAAGTAATAACTGTATCTGTATGATAATATTATTACCATACTGACTTGTCTAAAATGGTCTACAAAATGAAAATAAAATAAAATGAAAGCATAATGCTCTTCATTAATACATACAGATAACGTTAGTGTATCGTTCTAAATACGGTTTACTTTATTCTTAAATAATAAACATGAGGAATAAAGTACATAATTTGAATATTTGTCATATCGACATATATGTCAAAAAAATTATTCTGTTAACCATAGCATTCTGAAAGTAGCATTAACGAAAGAATTTCAAAAAATAATATTTATTAATATAGTCTTCATTTTCTGAAACCGATAAACTATTGAACAAACCACGGATGTTATGAATCATAACAAGCCTTAGATGTCTTAAAATCCTCGCTCTACGAGCTCGGATTTCAAAATGACGTCTGCGTCAGTTATGATATACATAACATTCCTAGGTATGTTAATAGCTATAACATATGTGAATAAAGAGAAATATGTTTTAGCACAAAATACACATAGTAAATACATATATTCGTTAATTTGACGTTTGACATATGCTTTTAAAATAGACAGTTAAATACAGTTTTTATTATGTTTAATCATTTTTTATTGGTTGAAAGTTTAAAAACGGAAAGATCACATGAATATATTTGACGTGAATTAACGCTGGCGTTTTTAACGTTCCATGTTCACGCCAGAATTTCAGAATACCAAGTTAGCGCTGAAACGTGCACGTTACTATCGTTACTTAATGCCGAACGTTATTTAACACTGATTTCTGAATCCCACTGTAAATCTTGTTGGTGTAACTGGGCATTATTAATTTAATCACAATGATCCAAAAGTAGAAGATAACTCCAGATTCTGTCTACAATCTGCGTTGTTTCCGTTTTGGGTTTTGTTTTCTTCTTCTCTTGCACCGTGAAATCGAAAATAGGAATATTTATTTTACTTATTTATTTATGTATTTATTCATTTATGTAATCTTCAAATTCAAATGTAAAATATAATATTTGGCACATATTTCGATAAAATTGTCAAAAACATCAACATATTTCCAAACTAGATTAGGTGTTGTTCAACTTACTATAATGATAAATTATAATATTTGCAACACTGTACTTGTCCGGTTTGTAGAAAAACAGAATTCATTCATTTCAATGGCTCAACTTATCAATTCTAATGATAACATATTTTTAAACTTTCTAATGTTTACGGGTCAAAATACTGAAAAGTGCGTAAAAGTTTGACCTTTTTTACTATCGTATCATTTACATCATGTTTGTTATAAAGAAATGTTGTTGAGTAAAAATGACGAATTACGTCGAAATGAGAGCAATGTACAGTTTCATTCATAAAGATGAAGTATTGGAAGAAAAATAACTTATTTATTAATTCAAAAGATATTCGTACAATGGAACTTTTGTTAAGTTATCGATAAAAATGTAACATGCACATGTCATATTCATATAATATATGACCAGTGCATTGTTAGGGCATACTATATCTAAGTGCATTTTTACTTATTTTTATTATAATGATAAATTATTGAAATATTTATGTGTATACGGAAAGTTTAAATGTTAAGTGTATACAGTAAACTCGATCCTTATAATAAATAACATGCGACCAATACCGTTATGTTATTGGAAAATGTTAGTGTTATATCAAAAAAGGCAAAGAGAACAACTAAAAAAAAAGAAAGGCGAAAAGAAAAAAAAATTGTAAAAAAATAGAAGTATAATAGTAATTTACTTTATAAGTCCAGTAAATGACTTTTTACTGTACGAACAAGATGTTTCCGGAGGAGGCGATGAAGGAGCCGAGTTAGGAATTTCGAAATGAGTACCGAGAAAATCATGTAACGGACGTATGACATACAACATTTTATTTCATACCTGTGTCGCATTTTTGGACAAAATTTTACAATAATTCCTCCTTTCTTTCGTTTTTTTAAAAAATCACGTCGCTTCGTCTTAATAAAAATAAAACAGTAATGACAGCAACCAATTTTGTTTTCTTTTTGACATTTCTAATATTTTCCAAAATTGAGTACGAAAAACGATAGTTCCGATGACATCCTATTAAAATCTTCGGAAACAAACGGAAAATTGATCTTGAAAAAATCTGCTGAAAGATATAGGAACGAATATTGGCTTTTTATGGTATGGGATATGGGAAAAAGAAAATTTTGCAAACATAACAGAAGATGTAATTTTGGCATATATTTATGTTAGATCTAGTGAATTAGTCTTTATTATGTTGCAGTTTTCTCTTTATGGAATTTTTATAATTTTCTAATCCAAGAAAATTAGTAGTTCTTCCTTATGGTCAAAATACTCCGTGGGACTATGTTCCTGATGAACAAAATGTGGATAATTCTCATATTTATTTGGAAATAAATTGTTTCATTGGAAATGAATGTTATTACAAATAAAATATTCTATTTCATTTTGAATTTCATCATAAATTATATGTGTTTGACAGTTTAATAAGAAGTAGGTTGCTTAGTAACAATACAGTACCGTAAAGAATATTAGTACTGTAAAACCTTATTTACCGGACTGAAATCACTCCTGTAAACAATGGAAATGATATGTAGTATAATCGTGCGGGAAATAAGTGCTGTCAAACTCAAAACGAGTGCGTTAAATAGCCAATTTTTGCACTAGAGCGGGAAATAATTTTTATGTTTTTATTACGAAAGCAATTGTTATGATTGCTTAAAAATACCTACGTTAAAAATTTAAAATATATTTCTGTATTTTTTATTTATTTGGGTGAAGTGTAAATATTAGACAATTATTAATAATTAAAATTAAGTGTTTATTAAACTATAATGAAAGTTACTATTACTAATATTCAACAATTATTAAAAACTAATTAATACTAAAACTATAATTAACTAGATAACACTAAAACTATTTATTTATATAACCAATTAACACTACTATTTATTTCCACGAAATTACTAAATTATTTATTTCACTACGCGTTCCAATCTTAGACTGCCGGTCTGTTACAGACTCTTGTAGACTGTTTACGCGATATTTATATCACTATATATCACTATATTTATATCACTATATACTTATAACGTTCAACTGTCCGCCTACCGACCTCCACAGCGTCTATATATTCAACTGATTCAACAGCATCTGTATATTCAACTGCTCGGATAGAAGTCACACCTTTCACCTCACTGTCTGTCTATTTATGTAACTAACTTCTTCCACAGCCTCAGTATCGCCAACTATCCGCATGCTACAATTCTTCAACATCACTGTCGAGTATTCACTTCAACTTGCCGTTACTGTCCTCATATACCTAGCTTTTCAATACTCTTCAACACTACCGAGTATTCTCTTTAACAGCTATCCCGGTATACCAGTAACTTCCCGACTCGCCGTTACTGTCCTTGTACACCAGGGGTGGGGAACGTCCGGCCCGCGAGCCGTATACGGCCCGCTTAGTAGTTTAGACTCGCCCGCGGGCGAGACTTGAAATTCAAAAAATTGTGCAATATTTTTCCATAGCAATATAAATTTATATTAACCGAATAATACTCGTAATGTAAGCTAGGAACAACAACCTTCTGCTTGAGTTCTATAAACTTTATATAAGTAATGATAATTATCCCACTTTATGGAGACATGCATTGGAATATGCATCTATGTTCGGAACAACTTATAGCTGTGAGCATTTTTTTTCAAAACTCACCATCGCAAGAAAACGATTACGCTCCAGATTGACCGATACAAACCTGGAAAATCAGTTGCGAGAAGCAACGTCAAATATATTAATTGATATCACACGAATTATCAAAATGAAGCAGTTCCAACCCTTACATTAGGGGTGGTGGATTCTAGACTTTAATTTAGAGAAGAGAGGCAATAATATAATTGTTTAATATGCATATTATAACATGTTTGTACATAAATAAAAACTAAAGCTAAGGTTACATTGCCATTTTAAAAAACCGGGGGGGGGGGGGGGTTATATTTTGTATGGCCCGCGAATGATGTTGTGAATATTCAAATGGCCCGTGACAGAAAAAAGGTACCCCACCCCTGTTGTACACTATAGCTTCCCAATACTCGTCAACACTACCGAGTATTCACATCCACAGCTATCCCAATATATGGAATTTACATGGAGTTTCCACATGTTTTGAAATAATAGAATATTATTCAATGAGCATGTAATGTGGGCTATTACTCATTCGAATGATTTACAACACTCACCTTTCGCTCGTGTTGCAAACTTCATTCTCATGAGCAATAGCCCATATTACATGCTCATTGAATAATATTCTATTATTTCAAAACATGTGGAAATTCCATGTAAATTCCAAAACTTTGATTCGTTTCATAATCACTAATATCCCATATTTGCTACAAAAATATATTAATATTGTCAGGGATGTCTAATAAACGATTTAACGCCATGTCATAATTACCCACATGGGTTACCATGACAGAGTCTGATACTCGTAAATCGTAAACAAAGAAAACGCGGTTTAAGTTATGAATTGCGTAATATTTTATAAAAAGGAATTGAATTTGTAAGAGAATTTATAGGACAAGAATTTGAATTTTACTAACAATGTATTACGAAGAAATGTTTGTATAAATTGGAGCATGAAACTAGAGCACTCTATCTCAACAATCATCACATTAATCATCCACTATCCGTTTCTCCACTTATTAGTGCGGGTTGTCAGTTTCCACAATTTCCCCCCTCTACCATAGACTTACTTGGGATTCTCCTTTCCTTTCCTGCCTACTAATATTTACAATTACCATTTATTTAAACGTCTCTTTTAATATCATCCCGCTCCGTAATTGCCTTCCAACTTAACCTAAAAACCCATATCTACCCCGTCTTCGCATTCAAAGCCAACTAACGACATTGTCCGCACACAACGTACAGGAAGCGTATAACCACCTAAACGTGAGCTCAGCAACATTGCAAATGCATTTTGCAATTAGCATCAATGGCGACGTTACAGATCCCCAGTGCTCTGCCCCCATGTCTCCTACACCGGTTGAGTATGGCGGGGGTAAGTTAATTACAGTGGATCGAAAAGGGGGGAGGGGAATATGATCATGTAGGATCAGTTTAATCAAATAAAGGGTACAAGTGTTTTGATCTTATACGAGTATGTATGAAATTAAATGAAATAATATGTAGATTTTGTTGTTACCACAACAAAATTTTTAAAAATAATATTATATATATATATATACAGGGTGGTGGCGATTAGGGGTGAACATAGGGATTTAACATGGGATTTTAGTTTTTTGTAATTTCCTGCTCTCCTGTTCATTTTACGGCAAAAACTATAGAGTACAAAATTGTTCAGAATTAAAAATTGCATACAAAAATGTATTTACGTTTATTATTATGTTTTTGGTTTCTTCAAAATTTTGAAAAGAAATTTCAAAATTTCTGTTAATTTGTAGCAATAGCCATGACTTATAACTCAAATGTTTAAACATAATAATGTCATTAAATTTCTGTCAAATTTTCGAAATTTTATGGAAAACAAATTACGTATTCTTCTAAAGTTATTTCCACCATAATATTTTTTTATAACGAAAACTCGTTCCTTATTCGAATAAACAATCATTATTAAATTAACTTTTTATAAGAGAAAATTGCAAAAATTTGACAGAAATTGAATGACATTATTACGTTTAAACATTTGAGTTATAAGTCATGGCTATTGCTACAAATTAACAGAAATTTTGAAATTTCTTTTTAAAATTGTGAAGAAACCAAAAACATAATAATAAATGTAAATAAATTTTTGTATGCAATTTTTAATTCTGAACAATTTTGTACTCTATAGTTTTTGCCGTAAAATGAACAGGAGAGCAGGAAATTGCAAAAAACTAAAATCCCATGTTAAATCCCTATGTTCACCCCTAACCGCCACCACCCTGTATATATATATATATATATATATATATATATATATATATATATATATATATATATATATATATATATATCAGCTGGGCAAAGTACCAAATAAAAATACTCGAGTAACGAGTAAAAGTATTCAATACTCAAATGTACTTTTAAAGTAAAGTACTAGTACTTTGAACACTTTTTGGGAAAAGTACAAAGTACTTTGTAAAGTACCTACCTACTTCTACACGTAACGTAATATAAAATTATGTGACAAATCGCATTTAATTTGATGGTAAAAATATGGAAATTTCATATAAAATTAAATATTTTAGAATTAAATACCAGTTTTATTCCGAAATTATGTAGATTAGCTTTTTAAAATATGTCACTAATCTTTTACTAATAAATATTTAAAGGAATATCGTTTATGTATTTGTTTCCACCTTAAAACATTTAAGTATTTAATTATAAAAAAGTTTTTCTATATATCAAGTAATAATAGAATAGCTATTTGTTTATGCAGTATGTAAGAAACCTACCTACTTATTGCACACAAATTTTTTTCTATTACCGTTTCTAAGAAGTATTTTTCAAATTTAATTTAATTTAAAATTTAACAGTCAATAAATAAAGTGTCGTTGGTAATTTACATTTCCGCACTTGTGTTAATCAAATCAAATGAATATGGAAACCAGACTTTTCTAAACGATAGTAGAAAAATATATAAACTGCATTCTGTTTTGCATTTGGTAATAGAATGACGAACCTGCAAAGATCTGTGGTACACAGATTTCGTCTTTTATGAACGATTACTTGGTGCACAAGCATGTTCGTTGTACTCGTAGACATAAAATAATAATTTAAAATATTAATTTGAAGTACTCTAAGTATTCAGAAATACTCAGAGTATTTATAAGTACTCAGAGTACTTTTCATGTACTCTAAGCACTTTTTAGAGTATTGAGTACGAGTATTTAGATGAAATATCGCAAGTACAATTAAAGTAACAGATTTTAAAATGTACTCGAGTTCGAGTACATAGTACAAAACTCGTACTTTAAACAATACTTTCGAGTAAATGTACTCGAATAAGCCCAGCTCTCATATATATATATATATATATATATATATATATATATATATATATATATACCGCGTGGCGCTCGAAATCTGTTACATAGACATTTAACATTGGAAAACCGTTTTCCCTGGCGCGTTGGTCCCCAATTTATTTTAGATAAAAAATCTATAAATAAAAGTTGTAGAATATAAAATTCTACATGTAAATCAGTAAACATAATTCATTTCGTATGTTTAGAAACTCCAAAAATAGAATATGAAAATTTCATTTTAATAGTGCTAGCCATGGAATTAAAATAAACACGACAAACAAATGTGGTCTACCGGAAGTAGACCCTAACTTTCTTATTTTAAATGAAATGCTATATTTTTTATTTTACCATTGAATTCAGCAGAAAATTTAACATATGAAACCATAAAAATTTTTTACTCATGATAACCAGTTCTGGCGTAATTAAACTTTTTTGATTTTTTCACTAATAACGGCCATTTTTTATCACTCTCGGGAATGGAAACGAATTTGTATAATCTGTAAAAACAGTTTTATAAAGAAAGCTTTTGTTTACAATAATATAAATTTATAATCGACAATTTTTGAAAATTGTAAATTCTACGTGACTAACGTTAAAGTTTACAAAATTCAAAAAACTCATTTTTTTTGACAATGTCTGATTACTAGCATAAGAAAAACACATAGAATTATAGAAATTCAATATTTAATGACGTAATATATTTTCTCAAACAACAACAACTAACTTGATTAATTATTATTTTTGTTGACTTTGAGCATGCCAACTATATTTTTTCAATACTTCCTCCGTGGCAAGCTCTAAGTCCTAGTTGACTTCTTAGATTAATAAATCGCTTAGTTCCTAAAGGTTTAGTGAAGAGATCTGCCAGTTGGTGCTCTCCTGGTATATGTTCTACTTGAAGCTTCCCTTCCTCAACCATTTCTCGAACATAATGGTAACGTACTTCAATATGTTTACTTCTTTTGTGAAACTGTGGATTTTTCAAAAGTTTCACAGCACCTGCGTTGTCAATAAACAATTTTGGAACTTCGTCTTTGTTCGTTACTTCATTTAAAAGTCTTTGACGCCACATCATTTCTTTTGCACCTTCACTCGCTGCCACGTACTCTGCTTCTGTAGTGGAGAGAGCGATACCTGTTTGCTTTCTGCTAATCCAAGATATCAGTCCCAATCCATAACGACTAACCAATCCAGTTCTTGAATGTCGACTTTTATCTGAAGCAAAATCTGCGTCGCTGTAGCCCTCCATTGTTGCATTTTTCACATCTGCCTTAAACAATAATCCATAATTTAACGTACCTTTTAAATATCGAAAAATTTTCTTCACTGCATTCCAACTTGTCTCTGTAGGTGAGTCAAGAAAGCGAGATACATTGCTTACTGCATAAGCAATGTCAGGTCGTGTCATCATCATCAGAAACATCAAACTTCCAACGCTTTCTCGGAATGGTACTCTTTTCTGAAGAACTTTTTCTTCGTCATTCAAACCAACTTCAGCTGGAGTACTTACTGGATTAGCTTCATACATCCCAAAACGTTCCAAAATTTTCTTTGTGTACGTCGTCTGATTAATGAAAATGGACTCATCTTCTAATTTCCGAATTTTCATTCCTAGAAAGTAGTCTAAAGGTCCTTCCCTAATTTCAAACTTTTGTTTCATTTCTCGAATAAACTCCTTCATTTCCTTTTCATTGTTACCAGTAACCAGTCCATCGTCGACATAAATTGCTATCATCAATTTATTTTCTCCTCGTTTTCTTGTAAACAAACATGGATCTGCTTGGCTTTGAAGAAATGCTTTCTCTTTCATGAACTTTACTAACTTTTGATTCCAGCATCTAGGAGACTGTTTAAGTCCATAAAGACTCTTTTTCAGTTGACACACTGGTTTGTACCATCTTCATACCCACGTGGTTGTCGTATGAAAACTTCTTCATTCAGATCTCCGTATAAAAACGCTGTTTTTACGTCAAACTGCTGCAAATATAGTTTTTCAACAGCCGCTACAGCTAACAGAGCTCGAACAGTTTCATACCGGGCTACCGGGCTGAACGTTTCTTCATAGTCTATTCCATGAACTTGATTGAATCCTCTTGCTACAAGTCTTGCTTTATAGGTTTGTACGGATCCATCTGAATTTGGTTTTAATTTAAAGACCCATTTTGTATCCACAATCTTCTTACCTAACGGTAATGGAACTAGCTTCCAAACTTCATTCTTTTTTAGAGATTTCATTTCTTCTTCCATTGCTGATTTCCATTTTGAAGAATCTGGTGACTTAACTGCTTCTTCATACGAAGTTGGCTCAGCATCGGAAGCGAAGTACAATTCATATTCTTGTAAATAATCGGGATATTTTCTCTTCCTCCTGAATTGTTCTTCACCAGCAGCATCTTCGTCTTTATCTGACTCTGCCACAACATTATCATTTATTATTCTTTCTACTTCCTCCTGCTCTAAAATGTCTTTTTCTACTTCCGCTTCTTCCTCCTGTTCTAAATTTTCATTTTCTACTACATCTATTTCTTTCTTCTGTTCTTGATCCTTTATTCTTTTAATTTGTAGTTTCACTTCGATATCGTCATTCTTTTGTGACCGGAATGTCTCCACTTTACTTTGTTCTTTAGCTTCAGGAATGAAAACAATATCTCTGCTTGTCAATACTGTATTTTTCCTTTTAAGATATACGCGGTATCCGTCATGTTCGTGGGCATATCCTACGAGTATTCCTAATTCACCTTTCTTGTCCAACTTTTGGCGTTTTTCTTTGGGTACGTGGAGATAGCAACTTACTCCAAAAGCACGCAGATGATTTAGTCTTATTTGTGTTTTTCCTGTCCATAATTCAATTGGTGGTTTTCCACTTGGTGTTGGCCCTGTATGATTTATTATATAGCATGCTGTATTCACAGCTTCAGCCCACAGTCTGTTTGACAAATCTTTAGCATGAATCATGGATCTTGCACTCTCTACAAGAGTACGATTCTCCCTTTCCACACCTCCATTTTGTTCAGGAGTGTACGGCATTGTTTTTCTTATATTGATGCCTTTTGAACTAAGAATTTTCTCTATTTCATAGTTATCGAATTCCTTTCCATTATCCGAAAGAAACTCCTTAACTTTTACACCAATATTGTTTGCCTCATTTAAGAAAATTTCTAGACATTTAGCAACTTCTGACTTACCTTTTAGAAAGAATACACGACGGAATTTTGAAAATTCGTCCTTGAAGGCCAGAAAGTAGTTCGAACCTCCTACTGATTTCACCTGCATCGGCCCGCAAACATCACCGCTTATAAGTTCTCCGGGACTTTTAGCTCTATAATCCATTCTTGCTTTGAAAGACTTTCGATGTAGTTTTCCTTCGATACAGCCTTTACAAAAATCAGTACCTGTAACTTTAAAGTTTATCGAGGATTTACGAAGTAATTTTGCAACATGTCTTTTGTCTTGATGTGCTAATCTTTCGTGCCACTGTTGAAGACTTATCACAGATTCACATGTATTTATTTCATACCTCGGTTTTAGTGGTTTTAAATTTAAAACATATAATCCTCTCTCTTCGTATCCCTCTAACTCAATCCTGCCTTCTTGCACAAAACAACATTTCCTAGCTGTTGCTCTAAATTCATATCCTTTCTTCAAAGTCTGTGTAATCGAAAGTAGATTTCTTCCCCGCAGTTTAGGTACATACCAGACATTCTCAAGCTTACATTTTCGTCGAGTCTGTCCGACTCTTACTTCAATGTCGATGTTACCCTGCCCTAGAGCTTCAATTATTTGACCATTTCCCAAACTTACAGATATGGGTTCAAGAAAAACTTCATATTCTACAAAGAAAGATGATAGATTAGTCATATGCGCACACGCACCTGAGTCAGCGATCCAATTTTCGCAGTTTTGTTGTGACGTCCAAGTACAGAATGCTTTTCCTTCTTTTTCAAAAGCATCCTTTCTTCCCTTATTGCTCCAACAGTCTGCATTCTTTCTTCCCTTATTGCTCCAACAGTCTCTTGCAAAATTTCCCATTTTATGACATTTAAAACATTTTAGATCTTTCTTTTCTTTTCTTATGTCATTTCGTTTTTCATATTGGCTTTCCTTTTTCTTGTAAATTACCAAAGCTTCACCATTTCTCTGAGCTAATTCTGGAAGTCGCATTTCGATGAGTCGCAGTGTTTCCGTAAGCTTATTGATGGTACGATCTGTAACTGGAATAGACTCCCACACACTTTTAAATTCAAAATATTGAGATGGTAATGTAGACATTACCCGGCTCATAAAAAGTAATTCTGGAAGTTCTGAGCATTTTAGTCGTCTTAATTCCTCATTCATTTCGTGAAATATTTTCTGCAACTTGGCCACATGTGTAGAAATATCTTCTTTCGAATTTTCCTTGAGTGCAAAGAATTCTTCCATTAACCTGTCAACTTTTTGTCCTGAACTTTGTTCATACACAGATAATAATTTTGTCCACACGTCCGCAGCTGTTTTACAAGTAGCAGTTAATTCGCAATTTTGATCATCCATAATCCCAATCATGATTACTTGGGCTAGGGAATCATCTTTTTCAAAATTTGGATTTTCCTTGTCAGTTTCACTTTCTGGAACATTTCTTGTGCCTTTAACAACATCCAGAATTCCGTGGTGACAAAATATCAGTTCTATTTGTCTTTTCCAACGACTCCAATTTTCATGTCCAGTTAGTTTCGTCATTACCGGCTTGAAATCCATATTTTATTCGTTTGACTAGAGCTGGTAGTTGTTATAATGTACAGAGCTATTCTGGGCCCATAACCTGTAACAATGTCTGATTACTAGCATAAGAAAAACACATAGAATTATAGAAATTCAATATTTAATGACATAATATATTTTCTCAAACAACAACAACTAACTTGATTAATTATTATTTTTGTTGACTTTGAGCATGCCAACTATATTTTTTCAATACACTAACACCCCATTTTTCTTATTTAAATGGAAACAGCGACCCCGGAACATAGGACTTTAACATGTAAAATCATAGTTTCGTAATTGCCTGCTTCCCTAGTTATTTTAGGTGAAAATGCTTCAAATAAAAGTTGTAGAGCTTAAAATTCTGCATCTGAATCAATACGCAGTTTTACATGCTTTGTAACGGCAGAATTTAGGTATGAAAATGTCGAAAATCACCCCAAAAATAGCGATAGCCATGGAATTGAAACAGATAAATTAACAAATGTTTGACGTTTTACCTGTCAGGTTGATATATTTTTATTAAGTAGGTATTTGTAATATCTGTTCAAGGAATAATTATTTATTAATTTAAATAAATAATTGTTCACTTTAACAAAAATTACAAATGATAATAAAAATTAAATTAATTTAGACTGACATTTGTTAATTTTTAAATTCAATTCCATGGCTATCGCTATTTTTGGGGTGATTCTTAACATTTTCATACATAATTTCTGCTGTTGCATGAAAAATTAATTTTATTTATTGATTCAGATGTAGAATTTTATGCTCCACAACATTTATTTGAAGCTTTTTTACCTAAAATAATTATGGAAGCAAGAAATTATAAAAGTATGATTTTACTTGCTAAAGTCCTATGTTCCGGGGTCTCAGTCACCACCCTAATGGGCTTCTGTCGAAACTAGTCTTGTTTTATTTTTCTAACGTAAACGCCCCTTTGACTTATGTCCCCTCGATGAATGATAGCCCCACCTTGAGTCCCACGTTGGGCGCCAAATAACGGAGCACGGAAACGGGATTACTACCGTACCCTGGTTGTTCTGATATGCGGCCGTTAGCTTTTGTATATTACAATAATAGCTCTCTTAGTCTTAGACAAGTTGCAAGGCCGGTTGTTAGTATTTTGCCCGTTATATACTCTTGCAGGGTGAACCAGGTGTTTTCAGGATTTAGCTACTCGTTGTGAAAGGTCTGTTAACAGAAATCTGAATCAGAATCTGAACAATAATAGCTCTTAGGCGAATGTGTTTGTGGAAACCAGCACAATTCTTATTCTTTTCTTTCCTTTTGATTGATCTCTGATAAAAATTTCATTGCCAGGTTTGATCTGAAAGCTTTCTAAAGCGGAGGAATGGGGAATTTGACGAATACACCAATATTGGTATACTTGGCAAGTGTACCAGCTCATGTAGACCCTTAACATGTAACGATGCTTACACGATTTGTACATCTTTTACAAATTCACCAGCAAATTGGTACATTGGGTGCGGGTGGTTGTGTGGTTATGTGCGTGGGCGCGCCTGTTTGTGTGTGCGCACGCGTGTTTGTGTGTGTGCGCGCGTGTTTGTGTGTGTGCGCGCGTGTTAGTGTGTGCGCGCTTGCGTGCGTGTGTGTGCGCGTGTGTGTGTACGAGTGCAAGTGCATGTGCAAGTATGTGTGCGATTTCTTAAATTCTATAAGATTAAAGACCTATTTAACTAAAAAATCTTCTAAATATTATTTTTGGAAAATTTATCTTATTACAAATATTAAAGAACATAAAATTCTCTACTCAATACATGTAAAATATTTATTATCTTCTATAGATTTAGAGATAAAAAAGGACAAAATATTTCTTATTGTATTATTAATTAAATATTTAATATTATATGTATATTACATATTCCCTTCAGAAATTCCGCCAATCTCGTCAATGAATTGAAAGAATCTCGAACATTTAGAACAGTAGGAGAACATTGTTTTAATAAATGAATTTAAAATTTTAAATTATTGCAGATATTAAGAATAAATGTAATTAGATTTATTTGTGTACAAGAAATGCTGAATACAATTCTTATATAACCTCCAATGGAAATGGCGAGAGGTATTTTGCTGGCCACAACAGATTTTTTAATTTCTGTTTAAAGGTTGTAGACAATATTAAATTATAATTATAATTAAAATGTAGAGTACTTTTTACCTTCCGTCACCTTTAGGTAAGGAAGGTATTGTCTTTGGTCAAAAAATTCGATGATGAGTTTTTAAAATAATTGCGTAGGCTTCCACAGTCTGAGTCATGAGAAATATTCGTTTTCCGGGAATGGACTGTGTCATATTTTGAGTCAGAGCTCAACGTTTCGCCCGCAGTCATATGGGGCATCTTCAGGAGCAAGAGGGGGATAGTACTGTCTTGAACACGGTTACCCGACGTGTCAACCACGCTAGAGGCCGAGTTTAAGCAACAAGGAGGGAGACTCAGTTTACAAGGTTACCCGACGTGTAAACCACGCTAGAGGCCAAATAAACCAAGTGACGAAAGAAGGCCGAGGAGACAGTTATATACTAATCTAAAGATACGGTAGATGAGCAGAGCTAATGAGGACCAATGGGAATCGAGTTCGTAATAGTAGATTGGGCGTGTCGTGTTCCGAGAACCACCGGTTTCCACATGTGGCTCAAGAAATAGCCATCATCCCGATTGATGTTATTCGGATGTTTCCATATTTCTAAAGTTTCCCTGTATTTACGTCTGTAAAACTCAGGGACAGGAGCTAAAATGCGGGAATTTTCAAATAAGATGTTATGTCCTGTATTGTGTTGGTGTTCTGCGACCGCAGATGTTAATACCATACCATTACGCAGACAGCGTTTGTGTTCTGACAATCTAGTGTGAACACTTCTTCCTGTTTCACCTATGTATACTGTGCCGCAAGAACAAGGAATACTATAAACACCGGGTGACGACAAGGGTTCGCGTTTATCTTTAGTTTGGGGGAGTATTTCTGAGATCTTTTGTGGAGGTTTAAAAAAGACCTTAATATTGTTTTCATTGAGAATTCTACCTATTTTGTCCGAGAAACCTTTAATGTAAGGGATAGATGCAAATGTTTCGAACGAGGTATCCACAGGTTTTTTGGGTAAAGGGTTTAATTGTCTATGAATTACATTGTTGATTAATTTTACGTCATAGTTGTTCTGGATTAAACTATGTCTGATGTGATCAAGCTCCTGCTGTAGGAAATCAGGTTCAGAGATTTTGATGGCATGAGCTGTTTATAGAAAACCCACCCACACTGATAGGTATCTCAATTTTGGGTTTACGATTAACCAGAACATCAAGGAAGGGGAGAGTTCTGTTATTTTCTACCTCCATGGTGAATTGAATGTCCGGGTGTATGCTGTTTAAGTGTTCGTGGAACAAAGTGAGTTTTTCCGGACCATGTGGCCAAATGACAAACGTGTCATCTACATAGCGAAACCATACCTTAGGTTTGAATGTAGATGATTCTAGTGCCTTTGTTTCAAAGTGTTCCATAAATATACTGGCAACCACGGGGGACAGGGGAGATCCCATTGCTGCACCTGAGACCTGTTTGTAAAATTGTTTATTAAAAGTGAAATAGGTTGATGTCAAGCATTTTTCAATAAGAGTTACTAGATTAGACGAGTTTCCGTTATTTTCCAATAATTTAGCGATAATAGTGATTGACTGATCAATCGGGACTTTAGTGAACAGTGATGTGACGTCAAAACTAACAAGTATGTCGTCGGGTTCTGTAGTGATATTATTGATTTTTTGTACAAAATGTTCTGAGTTTAGAATAAATGACTCAGAATTTCCTGTAAAAGGTTTTAAAATATCCGACAAATATTTAGACAGTTTATAAGTAGGAGAGTCGATGGTGCTGACAATAGGTCTGAGTGGGTAATCCTGTTTGTGAATTTTTGGTAAACCGTAAAGACGTGGAGGTTTGGAGGATTTAGGTACAATACGTTTTTGAGTGTCTTCAGGAATGTCTGAATTTTTAATAAGGGCGGTGATTTCACGTTCAATTTTAGCTGTGGGGTCCCGTTTAAGTGGAGAATATGATTGTTCCTGTAGAAGGGCCAGAACCTTCTCATCGTACTTGTTGCGATCCATAATTACTGTAGCATTACCTTTATCCGCTGCAACAACAATAATATTGGTGTCTGATTTGAGGTTTTTCAGAGCTAACCTTTCATCTCTACTAATATTAGATGGTGGTGGTTTGAAGTTTTTGATGCATTTCACAACTTCCATACGTACAGTGTCGCTAGCTTCTTTAGGTAATTTCCTAACGGAGGATTCGATAGAGCTGACTATTTCTTCAACAGGAATTTTTGTAGGAGCGAGGGAAAAGTTTAACCCTTTCGATAAAACGGAAGTTTCGCTGGACGATAGGGGGCGAGATGATATGTTAACGACGGTTTTACCTAAAGCATGAATTACCTTTTTTGGGGGAGCGAGGGAATTAAATTTACGCTTTTGTTTTTCGCTGGTTTTTTCAAAGGAAATATTGGCCTGAGCATGTGTGATAGTATCAAATTTTAACCAATCCTCATGGTTCATAAGGTTACTCAATTCCAAATGCAGCGAGTATAGTTTTATAGAATTTTCGTTTAATTCTCGTCGTGTGTAGCGAATTTGTTCCCTAAGAAGTGAGAGACTTGCTTTGTTAAGGATAGATTTGGAAGCGCGAGTTTTGAAATTATCATTGATCCTAAGAGATTTGGGTACAACATGGTGGTCACGGCAACGAGAAAGAAAGGCAAGATCACAAAGGAGTTTGGAAATCTTATGTCTAAGTTTGGAAAAAGTACGAGACTTAAAATAGATATCCTCCCCGTAGAGGTTTGTGAAATAATTGCGTAGGCTTCCACAGTCTGAGTCATGAGAAATATTCGTTTTCCGGGAATGGACTGTGTCATATTTTGAGTCAGAGCTCAACGTTTCGCCCGCAGTCATATGGGGCATCTTCAGGAGCAAGAGGGGGATAGTACTGTCTTGAACACGGTTACCCGACGTGTCAACCACGCTAGAGGCCGAGTTTAAGCAACAAGGAGGGAGACTCAGTTTACAAGGTTACCCGACGTGTAAACCACGCTAGAGGCCAAATAAACCAAGTGACGAAAGAAGGCCGAGGAGACAGTTATATACTAATCTAAAGATACGGTAGATGAGCAGAGCTAATGAGGACCAATGGGAATCGAGTTCGTAATAGTAGATTGGGCGTGTCGTGTTCCGAGAACCACCGGTTTCCACATGTGGCTCAAGAAATAGCCATCATCCCGATTGATGTTATTCGGATGTTTCCATATTTCTAAAGTTTCCCTGTATTTACGTCTGTAAAACTCAGGGACAGGAGCTAAAATGCGGGAATTTTCAAATAAGATGTTATGTCCTGTATTGTGTTGGTGTTCTGCGACCGCAGATGTTAATACCATACCATTACGCAGACAGCGTTTGTGTTCTGACAATCTAGTGTGAACACTTCTTCCTGTTTCACCTATGTATACTGTGCCGCAAGAACAAGGAATACTATAAACACCGGGTGACGACAAGGGTTCGCGTTTATCTTTAGTTTGGGGGAGTATTTCTGAGATCTTTTGTGGAGGTTTAAAAAAGACCTTAATATTGTTTTCATTGAGAATTCTACCTATTTTGTCCGAGAAACCTTTAATGTAAGGGATAGATGCAAATGTTTCGAACGAGGTATCCACAGGTTTTTTGGGTAAAGGGTTTAATTGTCTATGAATTACATTGTTGATTAATTTTACGTCATAGTTGTTCTGGATTAAACTATGTCTGATGTGATCAAGCTCCTGCTGTAGGAAATCAGGTTCAGAGATTTTGATGGCATGAGCTGTTTATAGAAAACCCACCCACACTGATAGGTATCTCAATTTTAATTCTCACCACCATCCCTCGCAGAAACTCTCGGTTGTCAACGCTCTCGTACATCGTGCCATCAAAATCTCTGAACCTGATTTCCTACAGCAGGAGCTTGATCACATCAGACATAGTTTAATCCAGAACAACTATGACGTAAAATTAATCAACAATGTAATTCATAGACAATTAAACCCTTTACCCAAAAAACCTGTGGATACCTCGTTCGAAACATTTGCATCTATCCCTTACATTAAAGGTTTCTCGGACAAAATAGGTAGAATTCTCAATAAAAACAATATTAAGGTCTTTTTTAAACCTCCACAAAAGATCTCAGAAATACTCCCCCAAACTAAAGATAAACGCGAACCCTTGTCGTCACCCGGTGTTTATAGTATTCCTTGTTCTTGCGGCACAGTATACATAGGTGAAACAGGAAGAAGTGTTCACACTAGATTGTCAGAACACAAACGCTGTCTGCGTAATGGTATGGTATTAACATCTGCGGTCGCAGAACACCAACACAATACAGGACATAACATCTTATTTGAAAATTCCCGCATTTTAGCTCCTGTCCCTGAGTTTTACAGACGTAAATACAGGGAAACTTTAGAAATATGGAAACATCCGAATAACATCAATCGGGATGATGGCTATTTCTTGAGCCACATGTGGAAACCGGTGGTTCTCGGAACACGACACGCCCAATCTACTATTACGAACTCGATTCCCATTGGTCCTCATTAGCTCTGCTCATCTACCGTATCTTTAGATTAGTATATAACTGTCTCCTCGGCCTTCTTTCGTCACTTGGTTTATTTGGCCTCTAGCGTGGTTTACACGTCGGGTAACCTTGTAAACTGAGTCTCCCTCCTTGTTGCTTAAACTCGGCCTCTAGCGTGGTTGACACGTCGGGTAACCGTGTTCAAGACAGTACTATCCCCCTCTTGCTCCTGAAGATGCCCCATATGACTGCGGGCGAAACGTTGAGCTCTGACTCAAAATATGACACAGTCCATTCCCGGAAAACGAATATTTCTCATGACTCAGACTGTGGAAGCCTACGCAATTATTTCACAAACCTCTACGGGGAGGATATCTATTTTAAGTCTCGTACTTTTTCCAAACTTAGACATAAGATTTCCAAACTCCTTTGTGATCTTGCCTTTCTTTCTCGTTGCCGTGACCACCATGTTGTACCCAAATCTCTTAGGATCAATGATAATTTCAAAACTCGCGCTTCCAAATCTATCCTTAACAAAGCAAGTCTCTCACTTCTTAGGGAACAAATTCGCTACACACGACGAGAATTAAACGAAAATTCTATAAAACTATACTCGCTGCATTTGGAATTGAGTAACCTTATGAACCATGAGGATTGGTTAAAATTTGATACTATCACACATGCTCAGGCCAATATTTCCTTTGAAAAAACCAGCGAAAAACAAAAGCGTAAATTTAATTCCCTCGCTCCCCCAAAAAAGGTAATTCATGCTTTAGGTAAAACCGTCGTTAACATATCATCTCGCCCCCTATCGTCCAGCGAAACTTCCGTTTTATCGAAAGGGTTAAACTTTTCCCTCGCTCCTACAAAAATTCCTGTTGAAGAAATAGTCAGCTCTATCGAATCCTCCGTTAGGAAATTACCTAAAGAAGCTAGCGACACTGTACGTATGGAAGTTGTGAAATGCATCAAAAACTTCAAACCACCACCATCTAATATTAGTAGAGATGAAAGGTTAGCTCTGAAAAACCTCAAATCAGACACCAATATTATTGTTGTTGCAGCGGATAAAGGTAATGCTACAGTAATTATGGATCGCAACAAGTACGATGAGAAGGTTCTGGCCCTTCTACAGGAACAATCATATTCTCCACTTAAACGGGACCCCACAGCTAAAATTGAACGTGAAATCACCGCCCTTATTAAAAATTCAGACATTCCTGAAGACACTCAAAAACGTATTGTACCTAAATCCTCCAAACCTCCACGTCTTTACGGTTTACCAAAAATTCACAAACAGGATTACCCACTCAGACCTATTGTCAGCACCATCGACTCTCCTACTTATAAACTGTCTAAATATTTGTCGGATATTTTAAAACCTTTTACAGGAAATTCTGAGTCATTTATTCTAAACTCAGAACATTTTGTACAAAAAATCAATAATATCACTACAGAACCCGACGACATACTTGTTAGTTTTGACGTCACATCACTGTTCACTAAAGTCCCGATTGATCAGTCAATCACTATTATCGCTAAATTATTGGAAAATAACGGAAACTCGTCTAATCTAGTAACTCTTATTGAAAAATGCTTGACATCAACCTATTTCACTTTTAATAAACAATTTTACAAACAGGTCTCAGGTGCAGCAATGGGATCTCCCCTGTCCCCCGTGGTTGCCAGTATATTTATGGAACACTTTGAAACAAAGGCACTAGAATCATCTACATTCAAACCTAAGGTATGGTTTCGCTATGTAGATGACACGTTTGTCATTTGGCCACATGGTCCGGAAAAACTCACTTTGTTCCACGAACACTTAAACAGCATACACCCGGACATTCAATTCACCATGGAGGTAGAAAATAACAGAACTCTCCCCTTCCTTGATGTTATGGTTAATCGTAAACCCAACGGACAGTTAGGGCACGCTGTTTATAGAAAACCCACCCACACTGATAGGTATCTCAATTTTAATTCTCACCACCATCCCTCGCAGAAACTCTCGGTTGTCAACGCTCTCGTACATCGTGCCATCAAAATCTCTGAACCTGATTTCCTACAGCAGGAGCTTGATCACATCAGACATAGTTTAATCCAGAACAACTATGACGTAAAATTAATCAACAATGTAATTCATAGACAATTAAACCCTTTACCCAAAAAACCTGTGGATACCTCGTTCGAAACATTTGCATCTATCCCTTACATTAAAGGTTTCTCGGACAAAATAGGTAGAATTCTCAATAAAAACAATATTAAGGTCTTTTTTAAACCTCCACAAAAGATCTCAGAAATACTCCCCCAAACTAAAGATAAACGCGAACCCTTGTCGTCACCCGGTGTTTATAGTATTCCTTGTTCTTGCGGCACAGTATACATAGGTGAAACAGGAAGAAGTGTTCACACTAGATTGTCAGAACACAAACGCTGTCTGCGTAATGGTATGGTATTAACATCTGCGGTCGCAGAACACCAACACAATACAGGACATAACATCTTATTTGAAAATTCCCGCATTTTAGCTCCTGTCCCTGAGTTTTACAGACGTAAATACAGGGAAACTTTAGAAATATGGAAACATCCGAATAACATCAATCGGGATGATGGCTATTTCTTGAGCCACATGTGGAAACCGGTGGTTCTCGGAACACGACACGCCCAATCTACTATTACGAACTCGATTCCCATTGGTCCTCATTAGCTCTGCTCATCTACCGTATCTTTAGATTAGTATATAACTGTCTCCTCGGCCTTCTTTCGTCACTTGGTTTATTTGGCCTCTAGCGTGGTTTACACGTCGGGTAACCTTGTAAACTGAGTCTCCCTCCTTGTTGCTTAAACTCGGCCTCTAGCGTGGTTGACACGTCGGGTAACCGTGTTCAAGACAGTACTATCCCCCTCTTGCTCCTGAAGATGCCCCATATGACTGCGGGCGAAACGTTGAGCTCTGACTCAAAATATGACACAGTCCATTCCCGGAAAACGAATATTTCTGATGAGTTTTTAATCAATAAGCACGTTTTAGGGTCCCTAGAATACGAATTTACTATTTTTACGATGATGTCTGTATGTGTGTGTGTGTGTGTGTGTGTGTGTGTGTGTGTGTGTGTGTGTGTGTGTGTGTGTGTGTGTGTGTGTGTGTGTGTGTGTGCGTGTGTGTGGATGTGTGTGTGTGTGGATGTGTGTGTGTGTGTGTGTAACAAAATTTTCGTCTGCGATAACTTTAATACTACAGTTACAAAAATTATAATTTTTTCGTATACTTCTTCGTTACATCCATATGAAGAGCTGATTAGATTTTGGTTACAATTGGTCAACCGGAAGTACCATCATTTGAAGATTTTAACAGTTTTTCTTGAAAAAACTATGTTAAATATAATTTTTTCACATTTGATGTTATTGTAAATATTAAAGAATATTTTATTATCTATACGATTTGATTGCATTTTATACTTAATATTAAATGGATATAGAGTTAAAAAATTATAAAGAAATTAAATTTCATAAAGTAGCCATAGCTCTGGAAACAGTTACTATATTAAGAAAATTCTGATTGAAAGATGTCAGTGTCAAGTGAAATTGACATAGTGTCTTATAATTTTACTGGAAATATAGGATCTTTTGCTTTCTGTATGGAATTTGTATAAAATACATACAACTGCTTTAAGGTAATGTACAAGAAATAATAATAATAAATCTTTTATTTCTGCAGATACATTACACTGTATATAGAAAACGTCACAAAATAATAATTTTCTGTATGAAATTTGCATAAAATACATGCAACTGCCGGAAGGTAATGTACAAGAAATAGAATATTTAATTTAGCAAGGAACTTTCCGTATGAAATTTGTACAACATACATAGAACTGACGGAAGGTAATGTGCTGGCTACATCAGATTTTTTAATTAGGTTTTATAATGTTAGGCTTGGCTTGAGCTTGATAAAACAGAAGCTTGGCTTGGCTTGAAAAATCCAAGCCACGCTTTAAAGCTTCAAGCCAAGCCCGCGTATCTGCATTTTCCATTTCTTTATCATCTTTCCACCATCTATACCTTCGTCCCCAACTCACCCATCATATCTGTCTTCCTCATTTTTCGCGTTCTTTTCGTCCTTGACGTCTTTTACATATTCTTCGCCCCACGACTCTCCCTTCTTCCAGTCCTTAACCTTCTACTATTTTTTCGTCGTCGATCTTCTCGTCATGTCTCTCTTCTTCTCTCCTCATTCGTCATTGACATCCTTCCTGTAATCCTAGTACTTCTTACCCTGCTTGTCCTGCACGTCTTTGTCGGCTTTCTACCATTTCCTCGTCCCCGATCACCAAGTCCTTCTCACTATTTTCTACCTTGATGTCGTTCTTATCGTCCTCGTCTTCTTCGTCTTCAACGCCTTTTCTGTCTCCTTTGTCCCCCTCGCTCTTCTCGTCGTTTGGACAAAATATAAGCGTTCTTCAGAGTACGCACAAGAGAGGCAAGTGGTTCGTATCACATAAGAATTATTGCAAGTGCATTTTTAACCGATTGTTCAACCACCTGCGACAAAATAAAAATGTAAATTAAATACAAGTGTAATATTTGTGCGTGGCGCCACTGATAGCTGTCTGAAACTCTATTTATAAGTTTGGTTGTGTGCGAAAGTTCTTGATTTCGTAGTTGCTAGAGTTTGCCTGGAATTCAAACCGGAACCGCGCTGATTTAATTATAAAACTGGAACGCATGAATGAAAGAGCTCTGGATTCTCTATTTTGTATTTACATCTCCTCCTTACAACTCTCGAGTACGGAATTTTTTTATATTTCTTTGATTATTTATGTGTATTCAATCGTTTCATGTCTTTCAATTCATTTTCAGATTCAATTTATTTTAGGTTATTATTTTTTGTATTTAAATTGCTTTAATTTAGTTCTCTTTAACTGGAATAGAAAATAAACGTCATGTTTTCTTATTAATATTTTTGTTTTTGGCAATAAAATCGTATAGCTTTATATAAGCGAGTGATGTTGAATTAACGATATGTAAATGGTAGAAATAAAATTTTTATGTATTGTAATTTGTTGCTCGTAAAGGAAATGCAAAAAAGTTTTTGTGTACGAAAGCAATTTACAGTGTTCTTATTCGAGAGAACGGAGCAAGGCACGCAATATCCTCAATTAAACATCATTTTTACACATCCTGCTTCAAAAGCAATATCGTGGCATACCGCACCATCTCTGTTATAAAACGCATAATGCTATACAGTGGCGTGCAACGATTTATTTTCTGAATATTTTTGTTAAATTTTCTAAGCATTATTATGTTATTATTAACAGAGTTATCTCACTTAGCTTCCACCCTCAACGATTCGTATTCAACCCTCTGTCTTTTTATCTTCGTATTCTGAAGGTGTTTTATCCTAGATTGGTATAGTGTGACCAGCGAATGAAAGTTGACATTTAGATTATTTAATAGATGTGTTTTCTTTTGAAAACATTTCCCTATATTTGATTTGAAAGGAAACTGACCCTTATGCATTCCGTTACAGAAGATTAGAATTGTACTCAATACCAGGAGGCATTTAGAATGACAGCAACAGGATTCAGGGATGTATTTAAAAAATTTAATACCGCAAATTCTAGTTCGTTCGTCTCAGGTGTAAGCAACCCTCGAGTCGGAATTACTGTTAGAGGAAATTAAAAATAATCCTATTTCATAGAATTGCCAAATTAAATAAATTAAAGATCAAAATATTTTGTTATAATCAACATAAACGAAAAATGTTTAAAATATTTAAACGCACCCATGTTTTAATATTCAAGTACCCTAGTCGGCCATCAATTTTCAGCCAGACAGAGTAATGGATTTCTGTGCTTTCCTAGTCCAGTATTTAAATGTGTTCATGCAAAAATTTCATACCTGAATATTTCGTACAATTCTATTCTTCTTTAAGGTTTCAAAAGAAACCACATCTATAAAATAATTTAAACGTCAACTTTCATTCGCTAGTCATACCATAGTATTTCTCAATCTCTCATTATCTATATTCTTAGCATTATACTCTGAAACAAAATTTAGAAAAATATTTCTCTTTAGATATATTGTCCTATGGTCTGGTAGCGTGCGTTGGAACCGACGCGCTCGATAACGCATATAAGCAACTTGGGTGGGTGACCACCAGGGAACACTGACTGCTGTAGCCACAATATCGAAACGAGCGATTCAAGGCGGCATATGACCGTGGCAGTTGAGTCCGCTTAAATAAAAAAAGATTTATTGCCTATAAAGGAATTCATAGACACCAGTTCTACTACATTTCGAAGAGAGATCTATAGTATAGAATTTCAATTCATTTAATTTTTTGTGTTCAGAAAGGCAGGTCGGAGTAATCACTTGAACCGAAGAATTTGAAATGTCTATAATTTTATATGCTAATTCTGCTTTGTGCTCTAAATTCTCTTTACTAGAAATAATTCCTCTAAAATGAGAGGATCCAGAATTTGATTTTCAATAAGATTTTTCATTTTTCGAAGCAGAAAACTCGGTATTTTGTCTCCAAGTTTTCGGTAGTAGATAAAAGTTTTTGAAATTTCTCGGCATCAGTCAAAGAAGATCTTTTAATTAACTCCTCTTTTAAAGTTGAATAAGGTTTATTAGGAGGACGTTTTAAAATGAAATCTTTAATAACTAGGATCGATCAGATCGAAGAGAAGAAGTGATTTTGTTATATTTACTTATTTCGGAAGTAATTCGTTGACTCGTAAATTCGGTTTCAACTTGCGCGAACCATAATTCTGGATCACCTGGCGAGAAATCAGTAAGTTTGTAATGATGTGAAAGAGCTACCAAAGAGTTTTCAACTTGCGGTTCAGCCACTTCGTCGACTCCGTTAAACGCCATTTATCTAGGGTCGCCAATTATAGTAGTTGTAAATAGCTGTTATATATACAATATGTATGTATGATTAACTTATTTAAACGTACTTGTCTGGTCGGGAGACCATGTAGCAGTAGTCTAGATAAAATAATTCATAAATACTAGTCGAAACTGCTACAGATTTACGCTATAAATATAAATAAATAATAAACCTAAATAAAGGTCTCAAAGAAAAGGAGTAACAATTAATAATCAACATTTTGTCAAACAGCCAAGCTCCTTTAAAGGTATTGCCTTCACTTGTAGAGCCAAAGTTATACTGAATTAGCAAGGACACTATTCAACAACTGATCAAATACAATCACGTCACATTGTGATACATATAGAGGCACGAGGCAGTTTTAGATAAAGAAAAAGCAAACTAGTGTACAAAATTACCGTTCTATGGGCCTAATTTGTTGTGAAATTTTGAAAAGCCAAATTAAGAAGAAAATCATAAAATGGTAGAAGTCAGCTCTTCTTCTTTATCTTTATACTGGAGAGACATTTTATGGCACCATCAGACGAAATTAATTCATTTTGTCTTCGTCGACAAACGCCAAAGAGCTGTTAGCTTTCAGCAAAAAAAGACCTTAGAAATATGACATGTATCCTTAATGCCATTGTTTTTTAACTCCTGTTACCCTTGATAAGGGAGGTATAGGGATCGTGCTAAAAATCGCATATCGAGATTTTGACAACGTTTTAAGGTTTGCGTGTGCGTGTACGTGTGCGTGTGCGTGCGCGTGTGTGTGTATCATCCACTCTAACTGAAATACTATCATTCTGAAAATTTTGAAACCTTTTATTTCTACCTTGTTCTAATATGGGAAGAGACCATTAGATTTTGATGTGTATCAGATAACCGGAAAAGGCACTTTACTTGAAGCTCAATGGTATTTTTTCAAGATTTTTGTTATAAAAATTAAAGATTATTAAATTTTCTACAGATTTGCATAAATACTTTTTCTATATATTTTATGAATAAATTTATAAAATTATCTATAATTTTAATCCTGGAGCCTACGGTTTAAATAAGCTCTTTGGTTACACAGTTCATATGTCAAATGTATGTAACTGACAGATAAATGTCACTGTCAAAGAACTAATCATTTCAAATTAATAATAGTAACATTTTAAAAAGAAAATAGTAAATAGAACCATAGTTATATGGAATGGATCTTAATACAGTTTCCGCAATAACTAAATATGTAAGTATGTATATTTAAATTAATAAAAATAAAATAGCGGGAGGTTTTGTGTTGGCCACATCAGATTTTTTGTAATACGATCTATGTTAAGCCTCATCTACACATTTGGTCAACTAACGCCAATAAACCAATATAAACAAATACAGGCGAGGCAACACAAGGCGAGTCGGCGCAAGTATTTTGTGTCTACACGTTGGCGAGTATTTGGCCCTGACCATCAGGCCAGTGTATGTTTCTCGTTTCTTTGACTCGTGTTCCAAAAACCGACACTGAGGCGAGCGTCGGTAAAAGGCGAGTGGCCATTGCGAGTCGCTGCGAAGTTAGACAAAAAGCCTTTCCACACGTTGGTGTAAACTCGGAGTTGGTTTTTGTTCGTTTAACCTCGCCCAACGTGTAGATGAGGCATAAGATTGGTCTAGCTTTAGCTGAAAATGTATCTCTTGAATCTGCAAAGATGATGAAGAAACTTCGGAACACATTATGTATATGTATATGAATGACTCATCCATCTAGGTAGGTAATAGGTACCTCATGGCAAGTGAGATCAGGAAACTGGAATGACTCCTGGAGTAGTAATTGGCTTCATGAAAATACTGGAACTACTTTCAGAAAACTAAGTAAGGGGCATGTTACAACTTATATTGTCACAGTGATAAAAATAACTCATTGATGGCGTGGAGAGTACACCGCAGGGGGTCTCTTTTGTGCCATTTAATATTTCACGCCAAAAAGAAATATTTCGGTATAAAATAATATTGCCTCAAATCAATTAATAATACCAGACCATTCCGGATATGAACTTTTTCTTTCCCCCACAAGCCACTTTACATTTCCATTACATTACCATCCCCATACCCTCATTTATCCTTTTCTCCAAATTTCCAACAAACAACAAATCTTACAAATAAACTCCCTTTCCATATCGATGTTCGTAGCCTGTAACGCGTAGCCCGGAGCCCGGGTCCATAGTCCGGAGTCCACAATCCGGACTCCGCATCTCCGGGTATCCGGAAGTGCGGAGTGTCCGTGTCAGCTCGTGCGGGGTCGGCACGTGACGGGCCTAGCAATGAAAGAGGGACAGCAAGGATTCCTTCAGCTTGCTGATAGGATGTGAAGGGTAGTGTAGTATGCAAGATGGGCTGTGTTTGTGTGGACAAGAAGCAGTGGCGTGTTGACGGTAAAAAAATAAAGTATTTGCTCCGGCGCAATATTAAATGCGTGCCAAAATATGGAACTTATGTATAACACGACTACAGATGGATATGGGGCGATGTCATAGTCGCGTTTCTTCGTCTTATACTTGTGATTTGTGATTTTCGATATCATGATTAGTTTAATTGCGATTCTTTTGAAACAAAATCAACAAACTGGAATAATAAAAAGGTCACCTAATGATAAATGTCAAATATGCAAACTAAATTTATTTAAAGAAGAAAATACTGGATATCCGTCAAAAATTTATTTATTTTCCGCCTCTACCGGTTTCGACACCTCATGTGTCTTCTTCAGGAGCTACAACATTTATTACAATTTTTGTAAAGTGAAGGACAAACATGTATAAAACTTACGTGAAAATGTTGTGTTTAAGTAAAATTAATGAATACATGTAACGCTTAATATTTAACATAATTTACAAACAATGGTCATCAAAAATTAAAAAAATAAATAAATAAATACATTAAAAAACTCTTGTGTCGTCAAAAGAACTTAAATAAAAAATTTAATCACTTCGAATTAACAATGGCACCCTTTAACTAAATTTAAGTTATAACTTGTTCCGAAGGTCGTTTATCAAATTGCCGCTAAATTTTTTAAATCATATTTCTTCTTATTGTTTTTAATTTGAATTTGAAGTAATATTAATTTTGTTTATTATTTTTAATTTATGTTAGGTTTTTATTGTATTTTAAAATATTTGTATATATTTTACTTATATTTGTGATGTCAGTTTTTAAATTTATGTTGTTGCTGACATTATTTATGTGTAACATTTCTAGAGTAATACGTTTGTGTAAATTGTGTTCTGTATCAATAACCTTAACAGCATCAAAATTAAAATTATGTTCAAGTGATATTGCGTGTCCTACTAGAACATTTTCCGTTATTGTCGTTCTTATTGTTGCTATTTCGTTGATAAGAAGAAGTATGACTTAAAAAAATCTAGCGGCAATTTGATAAACGACCTTCGGAACAAGTTATAACTTAAATTTAGTTAAAGGGTGTCATTGTTAATTCGAAGTGATTAAATTTTTTTATCTAAGTTCTTCTGACGACACAAAAGTTTTTTAATATATTTATTTATTTTTTTAAATTTTTGACGACCATTGTATGTAAATTATGTTATTTATTAAACGTTATATGTATTTATTACTTACTCAATCCAAAACCTTTCTACCTTTTCAGGTGTAAGGTTGTTCCGGGGATTATCTACCTTCATTGGGTTTTCTTTTCCATATATTCCTCCATGTATTTCTCTCTTTCGTTAGCTGTTTTGCTTCTTCCCATTTGACATCCCTTCTTTCTAGTGATTTCTTCACTTCTTCTATCCACGTTTTTCTTGGTCTTCCTCTCTGTTTTTTCTTCGATGTCCTTGCTTCGTATACTTTTCTTGTTGTTCTACCTTCTTAAGTGTCTGAACCATCTTAGTTGTCCTTCTTCTGTTTTGTTTTCTAAGTGTTGTATTTGTAGAGTTTCTCTTATATCTTTATTTTTCATTTTGTCCATGATCGTTTTTCCTTCGACTTTCTTAGATATCTCATTTCTGTGCTACTTAATTTATTTCGGTGTCTTTCTGTTGTTGTCCACGTTTCAGAGCCGTATGTTAAAATAGGTATCGCCACTTTTTTATATACTTATATTTTTGTCTCTTTTGGTATTTCTTTTTTGTCGAGTATTGTGTTCCTAATGCTATTAACCCACTTATTACTAGTGTCCTTTTAAAAGGACGCAAAGTTTTGGCGGCATTTAATACAATTTCTTCAATAGTTAACAGATGGCATCTTAATACATATGACACGTTGATGTTTAAGCTGTTTTAACGACTATTGGTTCTTAGTATATTTCCTCCAGTGTTTCTTTTCAATATTTATTTAAAAGTCAAAGATTTGGGAGCATCAAACATGAACGAATGGAGGTAAGTGTAATTTATTTATTGTTTTGTTAATATAAAATTTTTGTTATGAACTTTCTTCTATAAACATGCTTCTACATAATTATAGTTTATATTTTCCATTTTACTAAGTAATAAGATTATAATTAGTATGTAAAATAAGGCGTTCTTTTAAAAGGACACTAGTAATATCCATTATTTTGTAGTTTATTTCTTCAAATATATAAATATCTTTCAGGAGACCATTAAAATTGCACAAATTGATTGATGAATTAGAAAATGTTGATAGAATTCCTGTACCGCCAGATGGTATCATTTTGTTTCTACCAGAAGATGCAACAGATGTCGTTATGGATGAAGATTCTGGAGACGAAGATTTAGTGTCTTTGAATAATCTCCCCGGTAAACAAGTACTAAACAATGTTGAAGTTATTATGGAAGAGTTAACTCCAGAATACGATTCGGAAGATGAAATCCCTCTTTCTCTACTGAGAGCTGATAATTTGGAGGTCCAAGCTAAAAAAATAAAATCTTTTTCGTGGGCATATAAAGATATCGAAGAAGCAAATTTTCCGCCGTGGTTTCCTATGTTAGGCCCTAAACAACAATGTACACCCTTGGAACTCTTTGAGTATTTTTCTGATAATGAAGTAATCAATTTAATTGTTACATGTTCTAATGAATATGCGAAACAGAAAAACTCAGCTGGAGACATAAGTGTGGAAGAAATGAAATGTTTCGTAGGAATACTTTTGTTGAGCGGGTATATTGATGTACCAAGAAGATATTTGTATTGGTAAAATTCAGATGACTGTAGAAATGCACTGGTTCAAGCAGCGATGTCTAGGGACCGATTTACTTACATAATGAAGCATTTACATTGTTGCAATAATAATGATCTTCCAAAAACGATAAATTTTCGAAACTGAGGCCACTTTTTACATTATTGAATGAAAAATTTATTTCATTTGCACCATTTGAAGAACATCACTCAGTAGATGAGGCCACGGTTCCATACTTCGGACGTCATGGCAGTAAACAGTTTATACGTGGAATGGATTCGAGGAAAAAAATGGCATTTTCCATTATTTTGTCACTGCATTGATATGGCTCAACAAAATGCATGGCAACTCCATAGGAGTCTTAGAGGAAAAATGGATAATCTTTCATTTAGAAGAGCTATATCCACAAACCTACTAGAAACATAAAAAAATTACGAAAAGACCTGCCTGATCAAATTATTGTATATCAAGAAACTTAAACTCGGTGTAGCTACTGCCATAAAAAAGCACAGTTTCGTTGTGAAAAATGTAATATTACTTTACATCCTAAGATTTGTTTTAAAAACTATCACACCATATGAACAAAATATATAAATTTGTTGTTAAAATAATATTGTATAATTTTTTTATAACATTGTTTAATATGTAGTTTTGTAATGTACCTATACATGAATAATATTTTTTTGAAAAAATAACAAGTGGTATAGTAGTTCATATTACTAGTGTCCTTTTAAAAGAACATGAATAATTTGCAAATTATGAAAGAGTTATGGGTTAAATATTTTTTTTATTATTGTCGTATGTGTAAATAGTTACTAAGAGACATTTTTAAATAAAAATTGAACAAAAAATAATTTCAGTAATATCTGGGTTAAATAGTCTTCCTGCTGCATTTGTTCTTTCTTTTACCTCCTCGTCTAGTCTTCCATCTTGTGATATCATTACTCCTAGGTAACTGAACTTTTATACTTGGTCAATAGTTTCTTCGTTTAATTTGATCGTGTGTTTTTCTTCTTCTCTGCTTATTATCATTGTTTTTGAAGCAAAAATCAAATATGAGTTCCATTTAAATAATTGCAAGTTTGTATTATATCTCGAAAATTTACTGGATAGACAAAAAAAATATGTAGCTTTTTATTTGAAACATTTTTCTCGATTACTGATAGTTTAGAAGTAATTTCAAAATGAAAATATTTACCAAATTCAGTTTCCGCCATTTTCTAATAACCTATGAGAATTTTTGTCAAAACAAAAGCACATCTAAGGCTCACCACAACTCCCACTTAACCGAAGTCATATCTCTCATAGTTTCCGAGATTCGAATGGTGGCCTTCGAAATCCGGACAACCTGTATATACTTTTTTGTATAATCTTAGCTTTTAGTGAAGTTAAATAACTTTCTTATTTTACCAAAATGCGAATGATATTGTTTTTAAATCATTTTGATCCTATGGGTCGCGAAGGTATTGAGTGGGTCGCGGTAACTATTTAGAATTTTAGCTTTGTTAAAAAATGTTACTAATATCAATGTTAGCAATACAATGTAGAATCGCTACTCCAAATAACCGTACCAAGACCATGAGTTGTTCATTTTGGTTAAAAAGGAAGAAAAACCAATCTTGGGAAATAAAAAATTGAAAATATTATTACCTTTGCTACACCTATCTATATGTGCGAGTCTGGATTTGTAATTACTAAAACTAAATTTTAGGAACCCCCTCCAACAAGAAAATGAATGCTGTCATTCAAATAAAACCGCGATTTGAAGAACTTTCAAAACTTATGCAAAGTCAGGGTTTATATTAATTAACATTACTTTTTGTAAGCTACTCGTATTTGTGATTTTAAATTTTACAGATATACATTTTCAATCATGTGCGTAAGTCAAATTAGACAAATATGGGAAGGTAATATTAATATTTCGCGTTTCGGACATTTAATTATCAGACAAAATTCTATCAAAATCATGTACCAAATTGTAATAAGTTTCGGTTTATTTGAATTTGTTGATATTATGGTGTTAAATGTATATTATTTTGTTTATAAATAGGTATGTAGTATATTCGTACATATTCATTTTCTTATTCTATTAAATAGAATATTGTTTATAATAAGAAAAATGGATTTTTAGTTTTTAAATAATTTTCTATATAGTGGGTCGCGAGACCAATACAATAGTGAATTTGGGTCGCGCCTACGAAAGGTTAAGAAACGTTGCTGTATAGGAACATACATTTTGATTAAAGAAACTATGCATTTGATCGAATTTTTTAGATCGATTCAACCCGAAAAAATAACTTCAGTCCGACTTGATGGTCAACTAGAAATTAGAATTCGTGCCGGACTTTGGGCAAGACTGAGCTATAGCTTGAGATCGAGTGCATTGCAAATACATATTCCAAAAATTTAAAAAAAAATGTTTTTACGGGATGCTTCACAAAAACTGAAACTTTGTTGAACAAAATGTATGTGTTCAGAAAGATTATATTTAAAAATAAAAGTAATTTCCATTACTAAAAAGTAGACCTAAACATGTCAACCCACCCTTGTGTTATGAAGTCAAGTTTTTCATTTTGCCCATTTTTATCATATATCTTATTTCTCAACGTGAATAAATTGCTTCATTTTCTATACAATGTCATTGTGCAAACAGTAACCGTGAGTAATGATGCAGCAATAATCAACTTACTTCCAATATTCCAGGCAATATTAATAACATTAAACGCATATTAGTCAATTTTACCCTCGAGTACGCCCATATCGCCCCGCCGCAGTGGCCGTTACGGCAATGCGAGCGACAAATCAGTTGTGGCATAACATTTAATATCGTGTCATTGTATCGCCTGAACGTAACGTGCGCTGCCCCAAGAACTGCGGCAGCGAGTAACGAACACGGAGAGTCGCTCGTACCGTAGAGGTAGATGGTGATGACGATCAGTTCATTCATACTTGTTTATGGAATGGTCAGGTGTTTATACGCTAGGGAATTGTGTACGCGTACATTGACATGTTAACTACAATTTCTTATTAGGAATTTCTAGAAATTGTGAAACATTTAGAAATGAGAGTATCTGCGTATGCTATGCATATTCAAAACAGTATAAATTTCATTTACAAAATTATAAGTTGTTTTATTCTCTGTGTCTGTCTTAAAGGTGTACATAGGAGATTAACATGGGAAATCAGTTTTTTGCAATTTTCTGCTCGCCTAATTATTTTAAGCAAAAACGCGTCAAATAAAAGTTTTAGGGCATAAAATTCTGCATCTAAATCAATAAACAGAATTACCTTCACATATTTTGTAACGACAGAAATTAATTATGAAAATGTCGAAAATTACGTTGAAAATATCGACAGCCATGGAATTGAACAAAAAATAAATAAATGCTTGACGTTTTATCTGTCACAACCTAAGTTAACTTATTTGACGTTTCTGAAAATTAGATAAAACGTCAAGCATTTCTTTATTTTTTGTTCAATTCCATGGCTGTCGATATTTTCAACATAATTTTCGACATTTTCATAATTAATTTCTGTCGCAACAAAGCATGTAAAGGTAATTCTGGTTATTGATTTAGATGCAGAATTTTATGCCCTAAAACTTTAATTTGACGCGTTTTTGCTTAAAATAATTAGGCGAGCAGGAAATTACAAAAACTGATTTCCCATGTTAATCTCCTATGTACACCTTTAAGGCAGACACACGGTATATATATATATATATATATATATATATATATATATATATATATATATATATATATATATATATATATATATATATATATATTTATTTATAGAAGATACATTATTAGCAAATTTTCTAGGGCTTCGCCGTCAATGTGTTATTGAAGCATACTCGGATTTTTATACAAAGATAGTATGTGTCATTCACTACTGATACATGATACCCTGTCGGCGATTTATGCAAATTTAGTGCATTATTGCCTGCATAGTATTCGGCTAAATAGATATACCTATTTTGAATATTTGAATAAAAGTACACGTACTGTAAATAATATGACTGACAGTTGTAATACTTAAAAAAAAAAATATTTAGACAAGTGGTATACACGTGCCTGACAGCGTGTATAATACTTTTATAAACGTAGTATATTCGAAGCATATCAGTGCAGACGAATCAAGACATGAAACACGTTCTTTTTTCGCATCGTTCAACGGTACAGATTAAAAGCAAATAGTATGTAGAGACGTATGTGAATGTTGAAAATTTATTATTTATTTATTTATTTATTTAACGTTACTATTATTAATTTAGAATGATTCGTTCTTTGACAGTGACATTTATCTGTCAGTTGCATACATTTGAGATATGAACTGTGTAACCAAGGAGTTTTGCTTGTTTAAAGCGGAGGCTCCGAGATTGAAATTATAGATAATTTTATAAATTTATCCGTAAAATATATAGAAAAAGTATTTATGCAAATCTGTAGAAAATTTAATAATTTTTATAACACAAATCTTGAAAAATAACATTTGAAGGTATTTTTCGAAGAAAATCTATTTTCAGCTTCAAGTAAAGTGTCATTTCCGGTTATCTTATATACACCAAAATCTAATGGTCTCTTCCCATATTAGAATAAGGTAGAAATACATAGTGTTTCACAAAAATCAAGATATCTCTTGATCTTGTCTTGAAATCAAGACAAGACCAAGACAAGAAATATTTTTTATTTTCCAAGACAAGACAAGAAAGTATCATCAAGAATCAAGATTTCTTTCTTCTTAATATTGCAAATCCGCATTTATATGTTTTATGTGTCTAGATCCTCTTAACGCTCAACTTGAATACTATCATTCAGAAAATTTCGAAACCATGTATTTCTACCTTATTCTAATATAAAAAGAGGCCATTAGATTTTAGTGCAAATGGATCTATTAAATTAAAAGAGAGAGAGATATTATTAAAAGTGTATTAGGTTTGCACTGTGACCAATCAGAGTTATATCCCTAATTAAACTAACACTATTTTCTTACGTGAAATAAAGTATGATTAAAATTAAATGACGAGAGATATTGTGCTGTGCTGGCCAAAGCATATTTTATTATATTTGAGAGGGAGAAATATTTTTGGATAAAACCAATTCCGAATCTGAACTGTTTTAAATAAAAAGAACGGAATATCGAAATAACATAAAAAATAAGCAATGACCAACAACTAGTAATACAATACATGCTAAACCAACATCAAAGTAACATTATTTGATTATTTAACTAAAAGGAGCAAGGGCAGACGCCGACGCCAACGCTACACTTGAGCGTTCGGATTGGATAAAGCGATAGAAAGAGGGGATTCCCTTAAAATATCAAGAAACAAAAAATATCAAGAATTCTTGAAACAAGGCAAGAATTACGTCGCCAAGAAATGAGCAAGACAAGACATTTTTATTGAAAATCAAGCCAAGACAAGAAATGATCATCAAGACAAGATTTCTTGTCTGGATGAAAAACTAGAAATACAAGGTTTCAAAATTTTCTGAATGATAGTATTTGAGCCAGAGTGGAGGATTCACACACACACACACACACACACACACACACACACGCACGCACGCACACTCACTCACTCACACACACACTCACACGCACACTAACACGCACGCATGCACGCACGAACGCACGCACGAACGCACGCACGCACGTACACTCACTCACTCACACACACACTCACACGCACACTTACACGCACACTCACACGCACACTCACACGCACGCACGCACACGCACACATATATATATATATATATATATATATATATATATATATATATATATATATATACACAGACATTATCGTGAAAATGTTAAAACTGAATTCTACGGACCTTAAAACGTGGTAATTTACCAAAATCTTGATATGTGATTTTTAGCACGATCCCTATACCTCCCTTACCAAGGGTAGCGGGAGGTAAAAATCAGGAAGACCGAAAAAAAATTTGAAACAGGTATTTATTTGTCATTTGAAATTAACTTGCGAAAATTAAGTTAGTTGTAAAACTTATTTAATCATTCTTTTGAAAGTATCGTTGTCACTGAAAATATCGAATTAGTCAGAGAGAACATTTTTTTTCAGTTTTTGGCAAAGAAAAAAATAAAAAGTATTACAACATCGGCCATATACTTGAATTGAATTGATAATGTCCGACTTTTTATAATTTTGAAAGTAGTAGGTATGGAATGACTGTGATCATAATAAAATTCTAAAAAAAAATACAAACCATGTGTCTTATTTTCAATATTTCTAGCGTGACCCTCGTATTATATAAACTGCCTAAACAAAATATCCAAAAACAAGAACCAATCGAGGTGTCCTTCCTATCTTCCTCGTCCTCCCCTCTCTCCTCGTTCTTAACATCCTTTCTGTCTTCCCCGTCGTCATCCAAATCCTTGTTATTAATCACTATTTCCTCGTCATCTCTGTTTACCTCATTCTCCTTGACATTCTCCTCTTTAATGTTCTTCTATCTTCCTCGTCCATGACGTCTCTCCTATCTACCTTTTCAACTTATTTCTCTTCTTCTTTCTCCTCGTCCGCCCTTGTCCTTAACTTCTCCTCCGTCCTGGACGTCATTGTTTTTTCCCTTTTTTCCTCGTACACGACGTCTTTCCTATCTTTCTCGCCTCCTCGTGTTTCCACTATTTCTTTGTCACCAACCTCCTCAGCTTCTCTTTCTTCTTCACTCTTCTCGCTCGTCCTTCGCATCCTTTCCGTCCTGGACGTCCTTGTTCTTTTCCTTTTTAACATTATCCGCGCCCGTGATGCCTTTCCTATTTCCTATCATTTTCGGTTCTCTTGTGCTTGCACTATTTCTTCGTCCCTGTTCAGTGTCCAGTCCACCAGTACTCTGTTTCATAAAAATTGTAGTTTTTACTATAGTTATTAACTGTAGTAGCAACATATCGTTACTACAGTAAATAATCACGTTTCATAAATAAATTTCTACTGCAGTACTCTCTAGGGAGGTGATTTTACTACAGTAATCTGAATTTTACCTAAAAATTTAGACAGCGTGGCAAAATGTCAAAAGAAAAAAAAAAACACCGTATAATGGGCGCGAGCAAACCGAACTTGCCATGGTATTTTTGGATTCCGCACTACATTGGTAGAATAAGGCATGTCTTCAATGGATATATGGAATCTAATAATAAAATTATATAAACTGCTATTTCTCAGTATCCTAGCGTCATCGGCACTTCCTAGCCAATAAACACAACAATAATAAAAATAATAATCAGGCCCACAAACTAACATTACATTTATCGAATGATTTCCATGTCCTTCAACAAATCTGTTGAGGGTGTGTCGAGTTTTCTCAAAATTAAAATATTCACTGCTTTTAAAGGTTTTATTTTAAATACAACACACGAAATAACAAATCTTACTAAACTATACGAACGGATAAATATATTGATTGATGTTAGTTGTTTGAGTAGCTGTTACTAACTAACTTAAAACTAGACAAGAGAGATTTTACAATAATATCGCCTCCAATCAAAAATAAGAAACAACCCCCACCAGAAGGGTGAGTGGAAGAGGAGGGATAGCACAGAGCGACGAGATAGCTCAAGGTCAGCGTACAAAATGCAGAAATGTGGAATTTTAAACAGATGTCTGCTGAACACCTGCAATCGAATATGAAAAATACCCAAACTGGACCTTCCAAGAATAAGTTTGAATAGGTGCAACTGACACTTGGGAGCTTAAATGGTCTCGTCACGAAAACTAAAGTAACTGTACATAAAATATTGTCACACTGAAATTAAACATTTAACAGAATTGCTAAACGAACGAACATATCCCGCCCGCCTTGAAAGATTAGATTTCAACATGAAACACTTCAGACCAAAACACTAGCACTTCACTCTAGGGGCAGGGGACAAAGTTTAACAGCGGGTCTTTTAAAAGTTCCTGCAGATGAGCGCACTGTAGCTGCCCTCACGATGCCGTCGTGTCCAGGATGGACCTTCTCGATGCGTCCCATATGCCACTGTAGAGGAGGGAAGTTGTCATCTCGAATGATGACCAGTTGACCGGGTTGAAGATCCAGGTTGTCCTTGGTTTGCCACTTATTGCGAACCTGCAGGTTAGATAAATACTCTTTCGACCACCGATACCAAAAATGTTGACGTAGGCGCTCAATGTGCTGCCAACGCGACAATCGATTAATGGAGGTTGTAGATAAATCTGGTTCAGCGTTAGAGGTAAGCAAGTCTCCAATCAGGAAATGAGCAGGAGTTAAAGGAGCAAAATCGTTGGGGTCGTTAGAAAGAGGGATCAGAGGACGGGAATTTAGTACAGCTTCGATTTGTACCAGGAATGTGTAAGTTTCTTCATAGGTTAAACAGGCATTTCCTATCACGCGACGAATGTGATATTTTGTTGATTTAACCGCGGCTTCCCAAATACCGCCGAAATGTGGAGCCTTCGGTGGTATAAAATGCCAGTTGATGCTGTCCGAAATCATTGCTGTGATTATTTCATTTTTTGATGAATCTTCAATAAACATGTCTCGAAGCTTACGAAGTTCATGACTGGCCCCAACAAAATTCGTCCCGTTGTCAGAGAATATATCCTGCGGTTTGCCTCTACGCGCCATAAATCGTTTCATAGCACCCAAAAATGCTTCCGTTGTTAAGTCAGTGACAAGCTCGATGTGGATAGCCTTTGTGGCTAAACATATAAATATTGCGCCGTAGGTTTTATGTGTCTTATAATTTCGTTTTCTGTTTTCGCGAACATTTATTGGTCCAAAATAATCTACACCGCATTGGGCGAATGGACGCGATGGTGTTACTCTTTGTTGTGGTAATGTACCCATTATAGGTTGTGTCTCTCGTGGTTTGACCTTAAAGCATGTTATACATTTTCGTGTTACTTGCCGAACTAAGTCGCGGCCTCCTATTATCCAATATTTCTGTCGTATGATCGTAAGAGTTGCTTGTGGGCCGGCATGTAGGTTGTGTGTGTGCTCATATTCCACCAATAATCTCGTAAACATATGAGTTTTGGGCAAAACGATTGGATGCTTCTGTGCAGTAGGAATGGATGCATTATGTAATCGCCCACCAACCCGTATGATTCCATTGTCATCCAAGAACGGGTTAAGTGACAGTAATTTGCTGTTTTTATTAACGCTCTTGTTTTGCTTTAAATTGTGTACTTCATCTGCGAATGAAGATGCCTGAATTATTTTTAGTAAAGCATTTGTAGCAGAGCAAATCTCGGATATTGATAAGGGACCGTTGGTTCTCTCAGAAGGGTTTTTTAATTTTGTATTGTTAATAAAGCGTAAGCAATATGCTGTGACATGAGTTAGTTTGGAAAATTGTGAAAATTTGAATATCTCCTCGCTGCTATTTGAAGCGTGTGTAATGATTAATGCGTTTGTACGTTGTTCCGGCATCTCATGCTCATATTTCAATGAATTTGATTGACTTACATTTTCTGAGTAATCGCTAAGCAACCATAGCGCCCCATGCCACCATAAGTTGGAATTTAATAAAGTTGCTAACTTACTACCCCTTGAAATCAAATCTGCTGGATTGTCGTGAGTTTTCACATGGTGCCAATCGTTTGGGTTTGAAAGATCTTGAATCTCTCCGACGCGGTTCGCAACAAAGGTTTTCCAATTGCGTGCTGTTGATTTGATCCATGCGAGTGCTATTGTAGAGTCAGTCCAAAAGAGAATGCGGTCAATTTTCCGACCTAATGCATATGCTACCTTCTTCATGAGTCTTGCGAGTACAAGTGCACCACAAAGCTCCAACCTAGGAAGTGATATGTTTTTTAATGGAGCTACTCTGGACTTGGAGCATAATAGAGTGCTGGAATGCTGATTCTGGCTATTTGTAACACGGACATAGATACAAGCACCGTAAGCACGCTCGCTGGCATCGGCGAAACCATGTAGTTCTATATGAATATCGTCTTCTATCGGAACCACGCAGCGCGGAATATGAAGAGCACTTAAATTGCTTAATTGTTTCTCGAAATTAATCCATTGAGTGTGTATTGCGACTGGTACGGATTCATCCCAGGTGATTTGACTTTGCCATAATTGTTGTATTATTATCTTTGCCGTAGTGATGATAGGTCCGATTAATCCAAGGGGATCAAAAATTTGTGAAATGTTTGACAAAATTTTTCTCTTGGTGATTTTGGTATTCGTGTGATATTCCGGTTGCGAGAACAAAAAAATGTCATCGTGAGCGTTCCACTGGAGCCCAAGAGTGCTGACAGTTTGGGTTTTATCCAAATTAATTGTGCTTAATTCAGAATTATTCATGATTTCTTGAACATTAGAAAACCATTTTCGCAAAATGAATCCTCCCTTGGCAAGCATTTGACAAAGTTCTTGTTGAATGTGAACTACTTCTTCCTTTGAATCAGCACCGGTTAACAAATCATCCACATAGAAGTCGCGAAGCGCTATTTCCGAACCCACGGAATAATTGTTTTGCTCAATTTCAGCTAAACGACGGAGAGCACGAATAGCTAGGAAAGCAGCTGATGCTGTGCCGTATGTGACCGTTGCGAGCTCGTAGGTTTGTATTTCGTCAGTTGGGTTGTCTCGCCACAAAATGCGTTGGAGATGTCTTTGCGAAGGATCGATGAGGACTTGTCGGTACATCTTGGCGATGTCTGCGGTGATGGCGTATTTATGCATTCGAAAACGTAGAATAATGGAAACTAAATCTTGCTGTAATACAGGGCCTACCATTTGAATATCATTGACAGAAATGCCTGATGAAGATTTAGCGGAGCCGTTAAAGACCACCCGGAGTTTAGTGGTTAAACTTGATTGCTTTATGACCGCATGGTGTGGTAGGTAAAAGGCTGGTGAAGTGTTGCATTGAATGTTTTCTGGAGAAACAAGAATCATGTGCCCGAGTTCGACATATTCATGTATAAAAGTTTTATAAGAATCTTTCATATCTTGATTTCTATGAAATTTGCGTTCAAGTGCAAATAAACGTTTTTCAGCTTGAGCTCTTGATTCACCTAAAGATGAGATACTGTTTTCCTTGAAGGGAATTTTAACGATGAAACGACCGTCTTCATTTCTGTGATGTGTGCTTAGAAAATGTTCTTCACAGGAAATTTCTTCTGATGAAAGGTAATTTTTGTCAGAGCATTCTTCTATGTTCCAAAATTGCGTTAATTTTTCATTTAGCAAAGAATCAACAGAAAGATTGCACGTACTACTTGGCGGACTCAAATTTGACGTTGTATGCCCTGAAACAATCCAACCTAGCTGGGTTTTTTGAAACAATGGTTGTTGTTTTCCTTGGTTTATTTGCCCAACGCAGAGAAGATCCCAAAATAGTTCGACGCCGATTAGGAGGTCAATTGAGTTTGAAATATAAAAGTTCGGATCCGCTAATTTGATATTCTTCGGTATGTTAATCTCATTAGCATTAATTGATTTTACTGGGAGTTGCTCTGTTATACGATCGAGGATTAAACAATCAGCTCGCCTTTTATAAGAATTGTAGCAAGATTTAATAATCACAGTGGTTTTTGAACATACATTTGACTGTGTTTGATTTATGCCTGACAATGGAATATTTACCGGCGTAGTTGGTAAATTCAGGCGTTTAGCGAACGACTTTGTTATAAAACATGATTGAGACCCAGAATCGAGTAGCGCGCGACAGTGATGATTGTTGCCAGCAACGTCAGAAATGTTTACAATAGCCGTAGAAAGTAAAACTTGTGGCGCCCTTAAAGAAGCGTGAAAGGAAGGAGTAGGTGTTGCCTCTTGTGAGCAATTCGATTGTAATGCAGGATTCCCGCTCGTAACAGGTGGATCTTCTTGTGGGCGATTTAAATGAAGTAGCGTGTTATGCTTTTCTTGGCATTTACGACAGGAACCGGAAGAGCAAAATTTTACACTATGTCCCTTTCTTAAGCAATTCATGCATAAATTTCTAGATTGTGCTTCTTTTATGCGATCTTCTATTGTAAGGCCTTTGAATTTCATGCAGTTATAGATGGAGTGATCCTTATTGCAGAATGTACAAAACATTTTGTTTGCCGCGCCATGGTTGCTTAGTAAACATGTCTGCCGTTTCTGATTATTTGAATTTGTAACTTTGTTTGCAGGGATGGCAGGTTGATTTTTCCGAGAAATTACTTCTAGAATTTCACATTTTTTCGTTAAAAAGGTGGTTAGCTCTTTTAAGGTTGGTATTTTGTCTTTGCTTAAAGAAGACTCCCATTCCTTAATTGTTGTTGAATCTAATTTATTTGAAATTGTGTAAATAATGAGGTCATCCCAACTATCAGTTGGCCGCTCTAATGATTTTAAAATACGAATATGTTTTATGACACCATCTACTATTTGACGTAATATAGCATGGTTTTCTTTGATCAGTACCGGTAAATCAAAAATAGACCGAATATGCTTATTTATGATAAGTCTTTTGTTGTCGTAACGCTCCTTGAGCATTTCCCACGCGCAATCGTAACTTTTGTCTGTTATTTCCAATGAGGAAAGAATTTCAGCCGCTTCGCCACTAAGTACTGATTTTAAGTATTGCAGTTTTTGAATCTTGGATAAAGTTTTATTTGAATTGATTAAAGACTCAAAAGAATTGTAAAAGTCGTACCATTCTTGATAATTTCCCGTGAATTTTGGTAGGTTAACTTCTGGCAAACGTAGAGAGTTACGAAATGATTGCGAGTCTGAAATCGTGGAGTTTTGTTTAATTATCTTCTCGGCTTTACTGTTTAACTGGTAATATAGATTTTCGAATTTTTCTCTTTCTTTTGTTGCTTTATCAGAACCTTCGTCTTCTTCCAGTATTTCTATTTGATCTTGAATATCATTATATTGTGAGAGAAGTGGCTTGAAATTAGATCTTCGCTCTTGCAATTCTAAAATATCTACGTTATCGTCTTGGAGTGAATCGATGTAGGATTTAAATCGCGTGAGTGCCCGTTTGATAGTGCCTCGTTTGGCTTTAAGTTGTTTGTTTTCATCCGCCATAGCCGTAGTAAGGGAATAATAAGAAAGGAAGACAAAAATAAGAGAAAGGATGATTGGAGACTAACCTGGTGGTAGACTCGCCGAAGACGTGAACTGCGTATCGTGAATTGTGGACCGCTGCTGCACAGGCTCTCCTAGTTGGCACTTTGGACCGCTGCTGCACAGGCTCTCCTAGTTGACACTTTTTATCGCTGCTTCACATCCGGCTCGAAGGACCATGTGGAGGGTGTGTCGAGTTTTCTCAAAATTAAAATATTCACTGCTTTTAAAGGTTTTATTTTAAATACAACACACGAAATAACAAATCTTACTAAACTATACGAACGGATAAATATATTGATTGATGTTAGCTGTTTGAGTAGCTGTTACTAACTAACTTAAAACTAGACAAGAGAGATTTTACAATAATATCGCCTCCAATCAAAAATAAGAAACAACCCCCACCAGAAGGGTGAGTGGAAGAGGAGGGATAGCACAGAGCGACGAGATAGCTCAAGGTCAGCGTACAAAATGCAGAAATGTGGAATTTTAAACAGATGTCTGCTGAACACCTGCAATCGAATATGAAAAATACCCAAACTGGACCTTCCAAGAATAAGTTTGAATAGGTGCAACTGACACTTGGGAGCTTAAATGGTCTCGTCACGAAAACTAAAGTAACTGTACATAAAATATTGTCACACTGAAATTAAACATTTAACAGAATTGCTAAACGAACGAACAAAATCCTACTTCATGATTGCTAGGTGCGTCAATTTTAATCAAAGTAACTATCTAATACCCCACAGACTAAAGGCATTTCTGCCATTTCATAAAGTTTATGTACCACCTCATTAGTATTTGAGGCCATTTAACAAACTGTCGAAACAAAATCCGATTTACAGTATAAACAACATTTTTTACCAGACGACAAACAGAACCTTCTTTTAATCCCTATACATGTCTCCAATAATGGGTTATGATTTTGACGTCACACGCAAGCAAGAATGCGACGATATAGAAGTTGAGATGGAAGATCGGATTACAAACAAACCACGCCATTTTTAAAGTTCTGTCTTCTGTCACTTGTGTTTTGAATTTGAGTTTTACGTGATTCAATGTCTTCGGACGGCTGTGGAAACTTAAATAATTTCACATTTGTCATGTATTCTTTATAATTATAGCGGGAGTCACTGTTGCACAGACCATACCCTGATACTTGGCACCATCTTGCAACTGTCACCATGACAGCGATTTGTCTGTAGTCTAGCAACGGAGTGAAATGAGTCCCACATGTAGTACAACGAAAATACCAATAGATGGCAGCCCGAAAATATACCTCTGTATAACCCTCCATTACGTGGTATGGGGCACTAGTGCCTAACCAGTACAAAGCTGTTTGCAATTGTTGTTTTGAAGATAGTACTTTACTACGTTCCGTGGGGTGTTGTTCAATATTTTCTAATATTGTGTCAAACACTTGTGAACGCGTTCTAAGTCGTTAATATTCTGTGTTTTCTGTATTCAACCACTTCATCTTCTTCTTCTGATCCACTAAACGACATGATTTTACCTTAGCAGAAGTGACAATCCTCTACACCTTAGTAAAATAATCGTCACTTATACAATAGTAATTTTATTTGCATAATTTTTATGAAATGCTTTTTTAGTTACCTTAGTAAAAATTGACAGTAAAATAACTCTTACTGTCGCAGACAATTATTTACTATGGTAGTTTTATGAAAAAACAATAGTAATTACTATAAAATTTTACTACAAGTTCTGCAGTAACTACTACAGTATTTTTTTATGATACAGGCTACAGGTCGTTTCTGTCTTCCTTATATTCCTTGCCCTTGATTTAACTGTGCTCCGAACACGGAAATGAAAGAAAGATTTCCATCGTTCTTTATCATAGTTCATAGTAGTATAAAAATATTTTCAATTAGGTAGTCCTGCATCATCCCATTTTACCTCTGAAAGTCTCTCTAGGTCCACCCCGTCGTTCTCCGTTGTCGATGTTTTGTTGCAGGGCGCGGCTGATTCCATGGCACAGCGTCAGCTGCTGTCTTCTCTCGTTCGCTCGGCTTAGAGGTTAACTTCGTTGCTTTACTTCGTAGCTGTCTTGCCTTTCCCTGACTGCCTAGTCAACATAACATCAGCACGCTGTTGTGCTCTGTTGCACGACCACATTGCTTTACATGTCTGTGATCACGTCTACACCCTAGAGTCCTAGAGATTCATATGGGTCTTGGGATGACAAGAGGATACAGGGATACGGGTTTTTGTGGTTGATGGGTAGAGGGAAACAAATTTTGTAATTGCTTTTAGAACACGTACAATTCAAACATAGTGAAAGCTCTCGAGCTCTCCTTACGGACAGATACAGCTTCAATAAACTGACATTTCTCTTAAACGGACATATATTTAAGTACCAAAATTTTCTATCATTTTTATCTAAAATATGTTCTCACAAGCGCACGCTCTCATAATCGGCCGCGGATACTATTTTATCTCCAATAAATAAATAAATTCAATGATTCCCCGTTTTGTAAGTATTTTCTTTTGGGAACAAATTAAACGATCGTAAAAATAATTAATGTTGCACGGTATATTTTCTGGATACAAAATTCAATGTGCTTTATATTTAATTTTTTTTGCGTGATATAATTTTAAATGTCCAATAAAAAATCTGATGTGGCCAGTACATAACCTCCCGTCAATTCCATGTTTAAAATAGCAATGAGCTTTAAGTAAATTATCACTTCCGAAGAAAGGTAATATGAAATATATAGTGTCAACACCCTTAACGGCTAGCTAGCACTAAGTACAGTTTTGACCTGTACCGTAACTTATGCTACTTTAAAATGCTGTCATGTTATTTTAAATATTGTTTTGCGGCCAAAGTTTTAAAAAATATATTCTTATCACTTTATATCTAGTGTACATTTTTATATTTTTTGACTGTTAATTTCATTTAACAGTTAAATTTTGTTCGTTTTGGAGAATATTTTTTATTTTTCTTTTATAAATACATAATTTTCCATGTACTATTTTTGTGTAAATCACATAACAATTTCATTATCATCAGACTGTTAAGAAAACTCATGTAAGTAATCTTTTTATATAATGAACCAATCTAACTTCAATGTATTATTATTGTAAAAATATTTTTTTCTGTTCTAAATGTAGGCCCTAAGACACATGTGGTGTCGAAACTAGTCGGGAATGAGAATAAAGTTGACTGATTTCCAATAACTTGTTTACTTAAAAAAAAATCTGATGTGGCCAACACATGACCTTCCGTCAATTCCATGTTTGAAATAGCAATGAGCTTTAAGTAAAGAATCACTCCCGGTTGATCGTTTGTAAACAAAATCTAATACGAAATTTTGGATTATATTTTATTATGTTTTTCCTCGAAAATCTGTTAAGAGCCTCCCAATTAAGTACCACTTCCGGTTTATCATATAACTATAGTCAAAATCTAAAATGTTGTTTCAAATTATACACGAGTTTTAAATATAAAATTTGATAAGTTTTGGATCATGTTTTAATATATTTTTTCAAGAAAATCTGTTTATAGCTTCCTGTAAAGTACTACTTCCGGTTTATCAATTTGAGAAAAAAATCTAATATGTCATTCTATTAATATAACAGTCTGAAATACCAAATTTGAAAAGTTTTGGAATATATCATAATATATTTTTCACGAAAATCAGATCAGAGCTTCAAGTAAAGTATCACTTCCGGTTTATCAAATTTAGCCAAAATCTAATATGTTGTTCCCTTTAATATACAAGTCTTAAATACTAAATCTAAAAAGTTTTTTAATATATCATAATTATATTTTTCACGAAAATCTGTTCATATAATTTTTTATTAAAAACTGCTATGGGCTTCAAGTAAAGTATCATTTCCGGTTTACCAATTTTACCCAAAATCTAATCAACTCTTTATATGAATGTAGAAAGCTTAAATACGGAAAATAGAAATTTAGTTTGTTGTAAGAGTTATCGTGGAGGAAAAAATCGTCACGCGCACGCACCCACGCACGCACGCACGCACACACACACACACACACACACACACACACACACACACACACACACACACTACACATACACAGTCTTTTTTTGTTTTCGAGATATTTTCATTTAAATTTAGGAAGATAGATATCTTAAATTCCGTTTAATTAGGGATGAAGGTAAAGTTTACCTACTCAATGGAACAATAATTTACAACAAAAATAATATACAGGTTAGTTTTAATTCAAAACAAAGCAAAAAATATGGGTTTCCATCAAGACTGAAATGTATACACCCACTCACATATAGCAAATTATTTTGAAAAGTTATGAATCTCATAGCTCTAATACATATTAATTAAATGTTTACAAAGTCAATATGTTTTAATTAACAAGCCAAACAATTTCGCATTAAGTTATCTCTTGCAAATCAATATCCCGCTTTCTCTCCTACAAACCTCGATCTTACCACATCTCCGGGGAACACATATTACACTGTGGGAGGCAGAATCGACTGGCCTGTGTCTGTGTTCTTGTTCTTGCTTCTCCCCCTCGCGTGACGTAGGCGTTCGTATCGCACGTGTGTCACGTGCTCTATCAGCGAAAATGGTGCAGATGGCATGTAAGGCATAGAGGAGAACAGCTAGCATATAGTACAAGGGTTTATGTTTTATTTAGAGATACAAGGGATCCAGTAAATTTGTACTCATATTGAAATATGATTATTTGGTTTCCAAGGGGTCGGAAACATTATTTTGAAAAGCTTAGGATAGGCATGGGTTATCAAATACTTGTTAATATAAGATATGGGAAACGTATTGATGAAAAAGTAAAATATATTTTTGCAATTGAATTTTCAAATAGCACAAACGTGGTCCCTAGTGTTCTCTCCACAACAAATTTGAGAGTCCTAGAGGTGACATGATATATAAATTTGTGAATAAAATTTACAAGAGAGCTCCTCCAGATCTATCCCTTTTACACTAAATGTAAACATACCTTAAGGTATGTTTACATTTAGATATATGTGTGAGAATTTGTTTGAGATGCAAGTGTGATGAAACAAAATCTGTATGAGCATGAAAGTCATAATACACGTTGAAATTTTAGAAAAAAAATCTGATGTGGACACCACACGACTTCCTCGTACGCAAGACCAATATGAAGTATAGACCCAATTATAAAATTGCACGTATTTGACGTAATTTGACATTAACATCTATTTTTTTTATTTTTTGTTATTTTTTGTCCTAATCCATAGCATGCTTCATTATAAAAACCAAAAAGTATAGAAGTTTTAAATTTACATATCTCGCTTATACAAAGGGCTAATTTAATAATACTTGATGTGCTAGACGCAGAATTTAATTCTCTAAAACTATTATTTGAAGCATTTATTTCTATAATCAAAATGAAACCATTTTATTCAAGAAAAACTGTTAACAACTTCAGGTAATATATCACTTCCGGTTAGCCTGTTTTAACCAAAATCTACTATGTTATTCCAATTGACATAAAAGTCTTATATACCAAATTTGAAATGTTTTGGATAATATTTTAAAATAGTTTTTCATTAAAATCTATTATAGGCTTCAAATAAAGTATCATTTCTGGAAATTATGTAATGACCAAAAAGGGAGGTGCACAACTAGATGTTATAACAGTCCTAAATATAAAATTTCAACTTTCTACAGCTTACCATTTTTGAGTTATGCGAGATACGTACGTACGTACAGACGTCACAATGAAATTAGTCAAAATGAATTCAGGGATGGTCAAAATATTTCAGTTGAAATCTGAAAACCGAAATTTTTCGCGATTATAATATGTACTTCCTTTACTTTGTACAAAGAAGTAAAAATTGGTTGCGTTTACTAGCAAACAATTTCATATACAAGTACCTATACTTTGTTTACGAGTATTTGTACTTTAGGTTAATTTTTTAGATTGCTCACTCAAAATATATGAGGAAATTTTACAGTTTAAACAAAATGTGTGAGCTCTTGTACGCGGTGATGTTTCACGGTTTTACTTTTTTTTGACATGTATCACACACAAATTCTCATACATGTATCTAAGTGTAAGCATACCTTTAAGGAATAGTGTGATTTATATAAAATTGTATATGTAAGATAGCTATATGATATTTTACTAAATATTGTCAAATTGTTAATTTTAATAATATTATATGCATAAAATTTAGGATATTCAAAATATTTTTGCACAAAGGATGAAAAAATTCTGAGTTTTTTAAATAAATATTTTATTTATATTTATTCTATGAGGCTTTCTATTTCGTTAATATATTCAGCATCTTCAGAGCCACAGCTTCGGAGAAATGTTAAAGATGCCTTGGCATTTCTATTGGTTAATGTCAAAAGATTTTGTTAAATTTTGTTTATATAAAATAGAAGAAAAATATGCAGGTCTTCTATTTTATATCAACAAAATTAAACAAAAACTTTCGACATTAACCAATAGAAATGCCGAGGCATCTTTAACATTTCTCTGACGTTGTGACTCTGAAGATGCTAAATATATTAGCGAAATCGATAAGCCTCATAGAATAAACAAAATATTTATTAAAGTTTTTTCACCCTTCATATTCCATGAAAAATGAATTCTGATTTAGAGTCGTCCATCACTAAAATATACAGAGTTATCAAAAATGGCTGAAGCGTGCTGCTCCATACGATTTTTGTAATTTGCAGGTTACATAGTATGACAGCATTACTATTTCCATTGGCGTACTTTTCAAATTTTGCCAGCTGTCATACGAATAATCCTAAGAACCGTATTCTTCACGTTCACCCGAACCAAAATATGCGCAAAGAAGAAATTTTACACGCTCTTCATTAAAAGCCATAAAGAAAAGAAATTTAAAGAGTTTTCACGAAGGCATGCGAAACAAATATCAAATGATATTAATCAAATGTCATGCACCTTTCATCATCTGTCATATGTAGAACATAGTTTTGATGAATTATGGAAAATTGAATTAGTACATTAAAACACAAGTATCATAAGGCAATCTGTTAACGTACTAGTCCAAGTTTGGAAAATTTACAAAGGACGAGTGCGTTAACAGACCTTATGATACATGTTTTTATACAATTTTTTCTATTGAAATAATTTTACAATTAGATTTTTTTAAAAAAGGTCTTGTCAAAAATATGACAGTGTTTTTTTGTCAGTTATGTTGGTAGCGCTTCCCGCTAACAATTGAAATTTCACATTTTGACAGTTTGTGTATTGTGTGATTCTGACTGTTTGTTTACATTAAAACATTGTATCAAGCATTATATAATTGTGGAAGAGAAAAACCAATACTTACAATGTACTCCACCGGTTTATTCATGAACCACCTGATTTGACATATCTTATAATAAAGGTAAATTTATCAAATAACGACTCGGGATCGCTGATTCGTGTAGGTTATTATCATAAATAAAACTCTTTAAATAATGGAATACTTTAATGAACAATTTATTGATCTACACTTTTACATTTTGTCAACATATCCACTGCTCAGTTGCAGACATAACAGCAACAGCTGTTGTTACATTCTTCAATACAAAACATATATTGTATTTGTATATGGCACTTGTGTCTAAATCATATTTAAAAATTTAATATTCGACAGTTCGCCTCGACGTGAAACTGGAAATCATGGATCGTAAAAATTTCATATTTGCTTGCAAGTAGCCACAAATTGAGTTGACAGTGTCAACATTTCAAGTAGAAGAAAAGATAAAAATTATTAATTAGAAGTAATATTTCAACATAAACAACTTACCATTTTAAGGTTATATGTAATCCATCTGTCATGACTACCACCTCTAGAATACGAAAAGCGCCAAAAACAGTACGTTTATTGATCTTCTAAACGTCGTGTTTTCAGTGATAAACAGTGCTTTTATAGAAACATAAGAACACCGAAATAGAAAAATATAATTTTAACATTATTTTGGAATAAAAGTTGTCACGTGACTATCAGCCATTTTCGATCACTCTTATGATATAGAAAATGAATGAAAGATCATATGATAATGTTGAAGGTAGGTATATTTTTTATATTATTTGTAAATTAGAAATACCTATTTGAAATATGTATGTAAGTTTAAAAGATTAATGAGAGTTGCCAAACTTCTCGTATGTAATTAAATAAAGCAAATATTCCTAACCGCCTGGTGTGATGCTCGTAATTATTATAGATATTGGCAATATAATAAATTTTAAATATAACTAGATAAAAAAAGTCATGATACCAACTATATAAATAGAGACTGGAGTCTAGAATGGGCGTAGTAATATCGTATGAGATATACAATACAAAAATGTTAAATTTTGAAATAAAGTTAATATAATATAGTTAATTACAAGTTGCGAAAAGTAGCAGTTAATATTCAAGATATTATCATAAATTTGTAGAAGTAATTAACAAAGTGATTCAACATGTAAATTACGCACGTTAATATCGCTGCAGTGTTGCAAGTTGATGTATGATGTCATATTTCAAGCAATGCTAAATTCTATCATAACATGCCAATTTAATCGAATGACATACATCGTAGATCACTACACACCTTAGCTAATTTTATGATATCACGTTTGATAGCGACGTTTATTGACTGATTTAAATTATACGTTTCAAAACCCGTTTTAAATCTTAATAATTTAAATAAATATACCGACAACTAGGAAATTATAATAAATACATAATACGTAAATGAAAGTTTAGAAATAATTATGATTCATTCAGTTTATATAAAAATTATGTTTAGTTTATTAGTTTAATTCTATAGCTCTGTTCAAAATAATTGTTTGTATAACAGGAGTTAAAAGTAGCTCTTTGCAGACCGCATTGTTTCTACGATCAGAAATTTTAATCGATTTTGAAATATAATTAATGAAATTTTTATAAATTTCTATTCACATTATATCATCATATCTATGAAAATAAAAATTTCGAATGTAAGTAACAAGAGAAACAATACACTGGTCAGTGCTAAGTTCCTAATTTGCGCTATTAGCAACGATGTACAAAGAGCTTTGGTCTTCAATTATTTACTTTCTGTAACCAAATGACGTTCGAAAAGCCTACTTTTTTATCGATCGCAGAAAAATGTAAATTTAAATTACCTTTATGTCAAATATTTTCTACTCGCACGCCATCATTTGAGTATTTTGAATTTATTAGATTTTTAAAGAGCAATTTGTTTAACATCTTTCATCTTTTTACTCATTTCGACATACCTTTCCCCTTAGGATTGACTTTGATTTTTCGAGTTTTGTATGACTTTTGTCATTAAAAATTGATAAGGATACAAGATATCGCTACTTTATTTTAGGCAATTTCCTATTGGTTATATTTATGACGTTAACCTATATCTTAAACTAAAGTTTGGAGTTGGCAATGTTTAGCTTTTTCTTTACTGACAATAAATTGTAAATCTAGATGTGTGAATCTATGAATGGTTACATTTGATTGCACTACTATCGGGGAAATAATCATAGTCAGTTGAGTTTGAAATTACATAACTTGCTTAAACAAAATTCGAAAATTATGAAACATTTTTTCAATTATAAACTATGCATTTCTACGTAATTATACTAAGTTTCATGTTTTTAAATTAATTAATATAAATTAAAGACAATATTTATAAAATATGATCCCCATATTTAGCGCGTTTGAAGAAATTTTCAGTGATCTGTCAAAGGCTTTTGACTGCGTTGATCATAAACTATTATCAAAATTGGGAAAAAATGGGATAAGAGGGATAGCTTTACAATGGCTAGATAGTTTTTTAGAAAACAGAAAACAGTTTGCTGCATTTAAACATCAAAATACGAATTCTTTTCTTGATTTCGAATCAAGTTTTTAGTGTACCACAGGCGAGTGTTATCTCTCCAATTTTGTTTATTCTGTATACAAATGATCTTATTCACTATATGCAAAATGAAAGTAATATTATTCTCTGTGCTGACGACATATCAATGATAATTTCAAACCATAACGAGCTTTTTTTTGGAGAGCCAGAGTCAAATAGGACTAAAAAAATTGTCATATTAGTTTTCGAAAAATAATCCATATTTCAAAAAAATAAAACCAACTATATACGCTTTTGTAATACTTCTTATAATAAAAATTTAGAAATAAATATAACGCTTAACGATTACCTCATTGCTAAAGTTACTAATAATAATTTTTTAGGAATGCACATTGATGAAAATTTAAAGTGGAATTTCCATGTGGATCATTGGATTTCCAGACTGAATTCATTACGTTATCAAATATGGCACCTCAAGTCATAACATAAAACAGTAGAAAACAGAACATAGAACAGTTATTCATTTACTATCACGCTAAAGTGGAATCAGTCATCAGATTTGGAATAATGTTTTGGGCAGGGACCCGAACCGTAACGAAACCGTAACCGAAAACCGCACCGATATTTGACTTTTTATGAAACCGTAACCGAAAACCGAAACTATATTTTATTTCTTCAAATATGGAAACCGAAATGAAATATAAAATCGTTCTGTAACCGAAAAAATAACCGAACCGAAATAATATCGGTACTAAAACCGTAATTTTAAAAATAGGTATTTTCTATTAACCCACATCTTTTTTCGTAGAAATACTTTGCATACCTTCAAGTTCATAAAATAGTATATTGTGTTATTAGGAGTAAAAGTGATACTTTGTGTGGCGAGCATGGAAGTTTGCACGACGAATGAAGCGAGTCGGACAATTGCACTACTTTTCTTTTTATTCGCTAATTCTATGTAGTTTCTATCGATATTTATTTATTTTATTTTTACACCGCCGGCGTAGAAATGAAACTTCTACCTTGTTAATCAAGTCAAAAAAATGTCAATTCTACGAAAGTAGTTTCTTATTTAAAAAAAAATTAAGGCATTTTACTCCATTTTTAAATTATTTTTTGCAATTATAATTTTAAAAAATTACTCATTTGTTGACATTTTTCATTCAATCACCAATTTCGTTTACATATTACTATATTGGAATAGAATTATTATTATAACTTCAACAATTAAAACGTATTTAATATTTGTTACAAAAATAAACTTAAGAACTTTAATGTGAAAACTATAACTTATAGTTACTTTTTGAATCGCAATTTTTATTTTTAGATCAACACCTTAAAATAATTACTTGAATTCCGAACAAGCCGAATATATCTATTAGTACCTATTAAGTAGTTGTTAGTAAAACGTGAAATTAAAATGTTATTACATTACGAAATAGATAGATACTGAATGTATTTCATGTTGCAAAAAATATAAACTAAGCTAATTTTTCATTTAACCGAAACCGGAACGAAAACGAAATTTATTTGTTTTCTTAACCGAAACGAAAACCGATATAATATTTTCAAAAAAACCGTAACCGATAACCGAAACCAAATTTTTATTAATGTAAAAACCGTTAACCGTAACTGAACCCCAACATTTTTCGGTTCGTGTCCCTGGTTTTGGGGTTCTACCGTTAACCTTGATAAAGCATTTGTAAACTACAAACGGATTATAAGAACATTTATGGGAGCTCGTCCGGGATCACCATATGTAGAGAACTTTTTGTTAAATTTACCTTTTAACAATTCCTTGCATTTATATCTCCGAAGCATGTAAATATATTTTTAAACATAAAAATAAATTTCCTTTGAACTCTGATATTCATAAATTTAATACACGACATAAAAATGAACTTCGTGTTCCTACTGCGAAATATAGAATTATTCGATCAGCCCCACATGTGCAAGGTCTACTTATGTTTTTAATCAGTTACCAGTCCATATTAAGACAAGCGATTCATTTACCCAATTTTCTAATAAATTAAAACATTTCTTGACTGCAAATTTCTTTTAGACTTTAAAAGAATTTTTTGATTTCAGAGAGTAATCCCTTTCCCTCTTCTAGTTTAGAAAATTTATCTTATTATCTTTATATATTTTTGTTTATCTGACGATTTCCTATATGCACTTGACTATCATTGGAACAAATAAATATAAATATAAAATGCTCAACTTCATTGATATCTAATATCCATATGTATGAATGTTAATAAACCACAGATATTTTTTCGATTTATTTTTATTTTGTTTGTAAAATTAAAAAAGTAAAAGTGTTAGATTTCAGCTTCTATTAATAATTAAGAATTGAAATTTGACATGTGGATTCAGAATGCAGTTTGTATATTATATATACCATGTGTCTGTCTTAAAGGTGTACATAGGAGATTAACATGGGAAATTATTTTTTTGCAATTTCCTGCTCGCCTAATTATTTTAAGCAAAAACGCGCCAAACAATAGTTTTAGAGCATAAAATTCTGCATCTAAATCAATAAACATAATTACCTTTACATGCTTTGTAACGACAGAAATTAATTATGAAAATGTCGAAAATTACGTTGAAAATATCGACAGCCATGGAATTGAACAAAAAATAATAATAAAGTTAACTTATTTGACGTTTCTGACAATATGATAAAACGTCAAGCATTTATTTATTTTTTGTTTAATTCCATGGCTGTCGATATTATATTTTAATATAGTATTTCATTAAAATCTATGCTCTGTTCCATTTAAGCCATTCAGTAGATGGCACTGGCAACAGCGCAAATCTGAAGTAGCCGAAATTACATTGGATAAACTTGTCTCTTGTCTCCAATTTCAGCCAATCAGAGATGTCAAAACTATTCCCTATGCTCCGCAATACTGAATGGCTTAGATGGAACAAGGTATAATATAGGCTTCAAATAAAGTACCATTTCAAGAAATTATGTAATGAGCAAAAAGGGAGGTGCACAACTAGATGTTATAGCAGTCCTAAATACAAAATTTCAACTTTCTACTGTTTACCGTTTTTGAGTTTGAGTTGAGAGAATGGATTCAGGGCAGGTCAAAATGGATATTTCCGTTGAAATCTGAAAACCGAAATTTTTCGCGATTACAATACTTCCTTTACTTTGTACAAGGAAGTAAAAATATCTTTAAATTTATTCACAAACCTATGAATACAACATATTAAAATTTAAATTTTTCTCTTCATACATATGGATATTAGATGTCAATGAAGTTGAACATTTCTTCAAACGCGCTGAAAATGGGATTTTTATATTATTTCATTTTAAAATATGAAACAGTATAATTATGTAGAAACGTATAGTCTATAATTGAAAGTATGTTTCATATTTTCGAATATTTTTAAAGCAAGTTACCTATCGAATTTCAAATTCAACTAACTATAATTATTTATTTATTTATTATTATTATTATTATTATTATTATTATTATTATTATTATTATTATTATTATTATTATTATTATTATTATTATTATTATTATTATTATTATTATTATTATTATTATTATTATTATTATTATAGAAACTAAAACATAAAGTATTAACATAATTTTTATTTTTATTTGTGGTTATACCTTGAATATTTGTTGTTTATTTAAAAATAAAATATTCATTGTTAATTCCTTGTTCCACTTCAAGTTAGTTTCCGGTGCTGGGGACGACAAAGGTGTTAATTTCTCGAACCCCCGCTAATTGATTTTCGACCAACTTCCAATTAAATTATTCGAACACTGTACCATTCAAATTAGCAGGAATTTTTAATAATGCCGAGATATTGCACAATGTTGAAATTCTACGTCGTAGTCGATTCTGCGTGGGGTGTATCTTGGAAATAGGAGAGGCTACTATGTCAGGGGTAGTCAAAATGTTGTAAACAGTATAAATTTTAAAATATTATCAAAAAGGCAATTATGTATTTATTGGAATAAATGTTGTATATAAATACACACTAACTGCATATTCAATAGTTATACAACAAGAGGTTCGAAAGTAATCGAATATACAGTTGAGAGGACGAGATGTGTTTTCAGGTAACACATCGAGTCGGCAAACTAATTCAAATGATTTTCGAAGCTCGAGTTATATATAAAAATATTACCTTTACATTTATATCCATGGATATAACCGAAATACCACGAGTTGTGTTTCGTGAAACACTACTTAGGAACGCAAATAACCGATTTTATACAGCGTAACTAAGAAAAATTGAACTATCTGATTGGTCTATTTTCCGATGAGTTTATAGCCAAAACTTATACCACAAATCATTGATTTCCATTTTGCATTTGTGACGGCTGGAGCCGTTACAATTGTAAAAATATTAATTGACTTAAACTGTATAAATTATAAAATATAATAAAAGATAACAATTTTTATTTTACGTGAACGTTACCAAAAAATGACAAAATATGAATGAATGTTTATTTACTTTTCGTCTCCTAGTTTCCAAAACAATCCCCCAAACCTCACTTGATTTCCTTGATTCCCCCCATGTGACTGGATGCACATTATACATTCTTCCTTCTCAAATAGCATTTGTTCTTCCAATTCATGATCTCTCGAAGCTTCTCGAATTCTTTGGATCCACGACCTTCGTGGACGTCTTCTTTTATTGTTTTCTGGGGGTTTCCATTAAAATATTCTCTTGAGCAATTTCTCCCCTCTCCATCCATTCTTACGTATTCAAACCCTCGTTCAAACCATTTTAAACTCCTTTTTTCCATTCTTTGTTTTTTGAGCTCACATTCGATCCCCTGATTTCGTCATTCCGAAATCTATCTTTCCTGGGCACTTGAAAAAAATTTCTCAAGTAATCCATTTCTAGGGTCAATATTTTTTTTGATGTTTTTTCTTAATGACCAACTTTTGGTTCCATAGCACAGTATAGTTGCAACCATTGTTTTGCCTATACGTGTTTATATTAATCTAAATGTATACATAATAAAGGAAATTAGGAAAGTAATATTCTTCTTCTTTTTTGCCTTTTGCGTCGCTGCAGAGTTTGCATATTTGCATTTCTGTCTCCATTTGGCTTGATCTGAAGCATCAAGCCTCGTCTTTATAAGTCACTAGACGTGATGCGTTAAAATGGCATAGGACGATCACTACTTGTCGCCATTAATTAGGAAATAATAAACGCGGACAGTCCTGCTTGGAATACGACTGACGTCAAACTTGAAACTTATTTCTAATTTTCAAATAGCTTAAAAGTTACGTCTATGGTGTTCTTCCTATAACAGCTTTGAAAGCCGTTTAAGATGATGCTTGGTAAACACCCTCCACAGTACAGATATTCGTATACATATAGTCATTACCGAATTTTTTTGACTCCTCTTTCCCCATTTTACCTTCCGTCACCTTTAGGTAAGGAAGGTATTGTCTTTGGTCAATTTTTTTTTATAGGTTATGGATCTACCCTGTTTACCATTTGCGTTCTTAAAATATCGATTCCGGTAGCTATAACCTGAAAAATAGCTGTTTACCGGTAACAGTTCACCGGTAGAATTTTTCATACATGCCTCATATAACTGACAGAAGGTAATGTGCTGGCCACATCAGATTTTTTACGATAATATAAAGATCCTACGAAGATACTGAAGGTGTACGAAATTCGTGCTTTTTTCCCATTACACTAAACAAAAAGTTACAGACACTTTTCAATTTCTGACCAAGTGTGCTCACGCCCTACGAGAGAGAGAGAGAGAGAGAGAGAGAGAGAGAGAGAGAGAGAGAGAACTGTGATGACATATGTATTAATTATAAACTATCGATCCTGACTTTCTACGTCGTAAAGTTATCAAAAAATGGAAACATACGTTTTAAAGAATTATAAAGTTGAAAATCCCCATCTCTTGAGTCACTGCCTGGCGTAAGAAGTGTCAACCAGCATAGCAGCAACCACCACCAACATATTTTTATCCTGATCTTGTAATAAATGGCTGCGAGTGTATTCCCAGCAGTAATTTCCTTTTGCGTTGGGATGCACTGCTTGTGCGGCTGTGACGTCTGCAGGATTCCGGCCGCTGCTTCACTGAAACGAGAACGTCTTGAACAGAAACGTAGATAAGCACTCAGCTCCACTGAAGTTCAACCCATTCCATTACACGCGCCCGCTACTGTCTCTACGCTCTTCTCGCTCTAATGCGCCTTTCCTGTTCTCCTGCGACGATAAGTCAAACCGACTCCTGCTGTTTTTCACAGAAATATAGATTTCAACAAATTAAATAATTTTTATCAAAAAAAAAGTTAAATATATCTACACAGGTATAATTTCTTTCATCTATAATGAATTTGGTAGGTACCTACAGCCGTATTCATAGTAAAGCAGATAAACTAGTTTAAATCAGCTCAACGTAGTCCTGGTTTAAACCAGGTCTAAACTGGTTATTCATAGTCATATTTAGACCTGGTTTAAACCTGATCTAAGTAAATCGATCTTAAGCCTCATCTACACGTTGGGCCAACCAACGCCAATAAACTAATATAAACAATTGCAGGCGAGGCAAAGCAAGGCTAGTCGGTGCAACTATTTTGCGTCTAAACGTTGGTGAGTATTTGGCGCAGACCATTAGGCCTCATCTACACGTTGGGCCAACTAACGCCAATAAACCAATATAAACAAATACCGGCGAGGCAAAGCAAGGCAAGTCGGCGCAAGTATTTTGCGTCTACACGTTGGCAAGTATTTGGCCTAGCCCAGCCCCTTTGACTCGTGCTCCAAAAACCGACACTGAGGCGAGCGTCGGCAAAAGGCGAGCGGCCAATGCGAGTCGCTGTGAAGTTAGACAAAAAGCCTGTCCACATGTTGGTGTAAACTCGGCGTTGGCTTTCATTCGCCTAACCTCGGGCAACATGTAGATGGGTATTACACCATTCTATCTTGTCGGCTATGATCATACATTGTTCTGCTCATGCGTAGTGAATATAATTTTGAATTTTTTGATCATAGCTGATGTTGACTGCACTGATTTCTTATAACTAACACTTCATTGGGAACTTTTTATTAGCTTCTAACTACGAAATACATACAATTAATTATTATCCATAAGTTGTTTCTTGATTGTGGTAACACACATTGATGATTTTAGTATATCAGGATTTGCAAAGTAATAGTTGTTACATATCATATTTTATTTATAAATTATTTATTACAAGATTTACTTTAATAATTCCATTTACAAAGATATCTTATACCGTACAGTGCTCAAAACTTTCACATTGACTGAAACTGGTCACCCTATATTGTTAGTTTCGTTTTCTAATAATAGTTTTATTCTATCATTTAAATTCTGCAGATTTTCTTTCTTTGTTAAATCTGCAAAATTAAATCGCTTTTTAGTTTCTATAAAATGAACAACTGAATATTTCCTGGAAAACTAACCTATAAATTTTTCTATTCAATATAATTTAATTTCTATGGATAGGTATGATAAACACTCTGGTTTCTTCAACGATGTTCCAAATATCTTCTATATCATTAACATGATCAAAACCATTAATCTATTATGAACTTCCAAAAAATGAAATAATATAATATCATTAATATGTGTAACATGACACAGTAATATTAAAACATTACCTAATATGAATTTTGAAAATATTTATATTACTTACCACATATTAAAAATAATTTGCATTAAACACACAAATTATATTGTTATACTACTGCTGTCAACTGAGTTAGACTCGCGATAAACTAGGGTGCGAGCAGGTCTAAATTTTAGTCTAGGTTTAGACCCGTACTAGCGCTAAACTGCCTCTATGAATAACTGTTTGCGCCGGTCCAAATTAGACTTGAGATGGACCTGGTTTAAACTTGAACAGATGCACTATGAATACGACTGCTATTGTTTTCGGACGTTAAGATATTTTGTCAAAATTTGGATTAAATGGTACTTAATTAGAGCCATAATTTAGCTCTGCCTAACGGAGGCACACAATTATTTTTTGTGAGGTTGTACATACATGGCAGTATAGTGGAAGAAATTCGTTATGAAAATTGTAATCACCAAGCAAGAAGCTATGAATATGAACTAACCCAGATGCGCAGGTTTAGCAAACCTGTCATCTTATCATCTGCTAAGAAACGACATCATGTCGCCCTATGTTCCAATAGGAGCAAGAAGAAGAAAAAGAAGAAGGCAGTATAGTGGTAGCGTTGTCTCTTCGTATGCTGGAAGTGCCGGATTGTAATCCCGGTAGGGTATGGATATGTTTGAATGTATTTAGTATTTTAACATCTCATCTCCATCAACAAGATATAAGAAAATAACGATTAAAAATACTATAAAAATACTTTAAAAACCTAAAGTTTAATATAACAAAAGTACAACAGCGAATCGAGGAAGCAACGTCTAATAAAGAATTATAAAAACACTCGCTGTTTGACAAGATTTCAGCATTTATAGCGTTAATAGGCTAATAAATAAAATAAAGAAAATAGTAGTGAAGCAAAAATAGAAAAATGAAAAAGCATCAAATTAGACCGGGCCGAATCCGTCTTTCATAATGTCGATACCCAGTGCAATGCAACAGTTGGCTGCGAAAACTGCCAATCAAAATTGATGTAGCAGTTGAGCGCCGCCAATAGCTCGCGATCGTCTTTTGTGCTGGGTTTCATTAGACGCATGAAAGCAAACGTTTAGAACGTTGTGATGTTAACTTTTCTTTTACTATCCGTGAGAAGTACTGCGATTTCCTTGCGATTCGCGATTGGAGAACGTTGTGTGCGTTTCTCCAACTTTTTACGTAATGAAGATATTTCAAGTTTTTGATTGACAAAGTTCTGAGTTCTTGTGCTCCGAGAATTGCATTTTTACAATCAAATTGGATTTTGACGTCAACAAGTCGGATAATCATTTTCTGACGTTGTTTACAAACATTTCACTAGCCTAATCAAAATTCTTCAGCTGTCAACAGAAAAAGCTCGAATATAATTGAAAATTTTATTTTATTTTCTTGGAGCGTGTTCCGCAATTTAATCATGTTAAATACTTCTCCTTCCTTGTAAGAGGAGCATAGAACAGAAATTTTACCTTTTTTTATTAACATCTTTCTTGAAAGCTGTATGCAAACATCATTTGAATAGAATATGGATTTTTTTCTTAAGTTAATTTTTTTGACGGATTTCCATTCTCCGAGCGTTAGCCAGTCTATTTCTTATAAAACGGACCAAACCTCATGCAAACAAGCACTCTTAAGGTACGATTTCGGTACCGCTGTGGCAGTTTAAATGTGCATGATTTCGTTGGCGCGATGCGGTTCAAACCTAGTGATGCACGCGAGACGAGACGAGAAATATAAAATATCGATCTCGTCTCGTTTTCGGATCTGCAATCTCGATCTCGCTCTCGTTCTCGCACATTTTTTTAGGTCTCATCTCGTTCTCACGCGAGAGTCTCGCTGTAAAAATAAGCGCTTGCGCACTACGTATTTACGTAACAGTTTAACTACAAGAGACAAGTTTGCACCAATCGCACCGTCTTCCGTGTATTTACAGTCGTATAACTATAATAAGTAGACGAAACACTAAATTCTAGTCACCAAATTATTTCAATACGAACATCTGTTAATACATTCTGTCATTAGTAAAACTAAACATTTAAAAAATTCTTTTTTGTAACTAAAAGTTTCTACACTTTATCATTAACTATATGCCACTATTTAAGTAAGATTTACCCATAAAAAAGCGCTACACTACCACTGGTAACCAATCACTCCGCTTCACTCTGTGTTAGTCCCTATCGACTCTTAATATAAGATCCTTTACTTTTCAGGGACGACAAGAATTTTATTAACCATAGTTTTAACTGGGATGAATTAGGGGCTGAAATGTTGGAGAAAAACTAGTTCTATTTCCTTGCTCTGCGACCGATATCATTCGACTTTAGATAGACTCAAAAAAGTATAGTCAATTCAGATAATTTTCACATTCACGTTTTCTGTGCACGAATTACCGTTGACTCCACTCCCTGTACGGTGCATTTTTCATTGAATTTATGAATCAAAGCTATAAAATTACAAATACTTTTTATTGCGAGACTCGCGAGAATCTCGCGAGATTTCTCGCAGTTGTTATATCGATCTCGCCTCGAATTTTAAATTGAAATCTCGCTCTCGTTCTCGTCTCGCATAGTGCAACGAGACGAGACGAGATGCGAGAGTACTCTCGCCTCGTCGTGCATCACTATTCAAATCGAATACTCGCAGCCGCGGAGCTGCTGCGTCTCGACATCTTCAAGGCAGGTTGAACGCGGCCGCGTTGGTACTTATGTTAAAAATGACGCCCAAATTTGCTGATTACGAAGATGAAATATTAATAAATAATTGTCTAAATTTTAAGACATTCAATCTTAGTTGACCATTAACAATGAAAAAAATTCTAAACGGCTTGCTTGCATCATAAAATGCGGGGTGGAGGTAAATTTTCTCAAAATATAACATAAAGTTATATTTTTTAAAATAGGATGGTATATATTTTTTAGGCCCATTCGATAGAGTATTTATTTCTGAATTCAACCATGTATACATTTTATATCCTTACATTACAAAAATATTGTGAAAAATAAATAAATATATCATCACGGCATATACAGATATCGATAATGATGAAATATTTGCACCGTGCGAGCGCTTACCAGGCGTCACCTAACGGGCACTCATTGCTGGCGTGGAGAGTACACTACAGGGGTCAATTTTGTGCCATTTAAAATTCAAAATATTTGGCGTCAATCAGGATCGAACCCGGTTTCCCAGATTCGCGACCTAACACTCACGAGAAAAATGTAATTGAAATTTAAATAACTTTTATTTCAATAGTTATTTTTCAGTAGGTTATGTTTGAAAAACAAAACTGCCATCTATCAATTTGAATTATTTAGTGCATAATTCCTATTCATGCTATTTATAAAGATATAAACGAATTGTATGTTTCGTTTTAATATAGGTTCAATTTTTTTTATGCATAGCCTACTGAAATATAACTATAAAAATAAAATTTATTTAAATTTGAATTACATTTTTCTCAATATTTTTGTAATGTAAGGATATAAAATGATTACATGGTTGAATTCAGAAAAAAATAGGTACTCTATCCGATAGAGTATTTTTTAAGCCCATTCGATAGAGTTTATCGAATGGGCCTAAAAAATATATACCATCCCATTTAAAAAATATAACTTTATGTTATAGTTTGAGAACCACTGGTTAAAAAAATATTTTCTTCAATAAATGAATGTCTCCCTTTATCTACTACAACTTTTATTTGAATGATTTTCTTGTATTTTCAATAATAAAGAAAATAATCGGGGTATCCCGTATCCAAGAAACACCCTGTATATTTCAAAATATGGAAAAAAGTGTATACCGGAATATACTTTTTTTCCATATTTTGTTATAAAAGTGGTCTTCTTATTTTAGAATCTGTCTATTTTGAAAACGGGTCATCTACTTAGAAAAATGCAACACATTAGCATTAGAGAATGGCTCGGAGAATGACTATAGTGGCCAAGAGGTTCATATGTCCAGACCAGCACGGGAAGGATGTTCAGCAGATCGGTTTGAAAACATACAAAACTGTTTCAACCAATATCGTATGTGATGTCACCGTTGCGTCGCCAAAATATAATGGTTTGAAATGCTACGAAATATTTTCAAATCAATGTATCGCCAAAAAACGCCTCTATATTTTTAATCCATTGTTTGAACTATAAAATTTAAAACTGAATTGGAACTCCTACTATTTTTATAGCAACTACTATGCGGCTATGATGTTGTACTTACGAACATTCACTACTGTAAATATACATATCCTGAACCGTCAAATAAATACAAATATGCTTGATTAGGATATTCATAAACAGTGAGCCAACTAACAGGATATGAACAGAGCAAAGAGTTTTGTTATGGTCTGTTGATACATATGCATTAGATGATTTAATGCTGATATAATTGACCCAATAAGGAAAACTAATCCTATGTCGAAACTATTTCGTGCCTCAGGTTGTATGTAAAGCCTCATCTACACGTTGGGCCAACTAACGCCAATAAACCAAAATAAACAAATACAGACGAGGCGAAGCAAGGCGAGTCGGCGCAATTATTTTGCGTCTACACGTTGGCGAGAATTTGGCCCACACCATTAGGCCAGTATCAGACGTTTCTACTTTGACTCGTGCAGCATAAACCGACACTGAGGCGAGCGTCGGCAAAAGGCGAGCGGCCAATGCGAGTCGCTGCGAAGTTAGACAAAAAGCCTTTCCACACGTTGGTGTAAACTCGACGTTGGCTTTCATTCGCCTAACCTCGGCCAACGTGTGGATGAGCCATAAACGTTAGCAACAACAACATTGCACGTAGAGGAGTTCATGTTACACCATCGACAAAGCGATATATCGACAAGAAACCTACGATGATTTGTCACAAGATCGACTTTTGATAAACTCACACAGCATCATTTTAGAAAAGTGCTGTAGTAAAGGTTTCATACAATAACACTATAAAAAAAATTGGTGTGGCCAACACAATACCTCCCTCCATTTACAGCCCTAAGTTAATCCTTATTTTTGAATTAGCGAATTTTACTCTATTTTTGACAGTTTATTTCTTAAATATAGTCTAATCTAATCCAAGTAACTACCTTTTTTTTAAACCCCTCAACAGGATTACACCCAATTACAGAGTGGGTTCATATTCACACACATCCATGCCTTAGTGGGATTTGAAGCCAGAGCCCCGAGGGCACTCATAACATGAGGCGTTGCTCTAACCATTAAGCCACCGGAGCTATAATAAAATGAAGATTAAATTTTAAATATCGCGACAGAATAGAATCGTTAATTTTTATTAATATGCTGGAAATTGTATTGAATTCCTTTTCTATTGTTATATTTACTTTTTTCTTTTTAAAACATTACTAATATTATTTTGAAATGATTAGTTGTTTGATAGTGAAATTTATCAGTCAGTTACATACATTTGAATAACTACGTTTTGTTTGTTTAAAGCGTAGACTCTGGGATTTAAATTATAGATAATTTTATAAATTTATCCATAAAACATATAGAAAAGAAATTAATGCAAGTCTATAAAAAATTTAATAATCTTTAATTTTTATAATAACATTAATCTCGAAAAAATAACATTTAAATGTACTTTTCGAAGAAAAACTATTTGGAGCTTTTAGTAAAGTGCCATTTCCGGTTATCCGATTTTTACCAAAATCTAATGAGCTCTTTCCATTACAGAAAAAGTTCGGAATACAAGGTTTCAAAATTTTCTGAATGATAGTATTTGAGTTAGAGTGGAGGATCCACACACACATACACACATCGTGAAAATGTTAAAATTGGATTCTAGGGACCTTAAAACGTGGTCATTTACCAAAATCTCGATATGCGATTTTTAGCACGATCCCTATACCTCCCTTACCAAGGGTAGCGGGAGGTAAAAAGTATAGAAAGTTTTTATTCTTATTTCTTAAGCCGTTTTATTGTATTTAAAATATTCTACGACGATAATTTTATTCTCAAACATTGGTGTCACATGAATATATTTCAAAACTGATAAAAATATATGAATATGTTAAAATAACTCTTGTAGTCAATAATTGGAAATATGTTTGTATAATAACCGATTTAATTACATAATTAATAAAAAAAAACTACGTACGACTATAATATAGTACAAGTTTTGATTGCCACTGATAGCTTATGTCCGTATGTTATTCAACATATTTTTTCACTTTCATCGCACGTATTTTTTTTATCTGGCGTGGCACCATATATTAAAACAATTATTACGAGGGTAGCACCGAAAGTTTCTGCAAACAAATATAACCAAGGTAGCTACGAAAAATAAATGCATCGCAAAACAAAAGGACATCCTTAGGTACCATAACAGTTCTTGTTACAATTTGTTATCAGTTATCAGTAATTTTCCATGCAGTTTCAAAGTACGCACGTAGTACTGAAAATGCAGTTAACAAGAGAAAAATTACTAGCCATGATATTTTACGATTTTAAAAGTTCGCTCTCTCTAAAACAATACATCGAAAAGCTTCGGGATGCTTTTGAAAATAAAGCACCTAGTATCAGGTCTGTTTACAACTGGTACAATGAATTTAAATTTCATTGAGTTTCTCTCAATGACGATTTATGCCAAGATCGGCCAATTTCTGCAGTTACGGATGAAAACATAGCTGCTATTCGTACAATGATTAAAGAAGACAACCGTGTCACATACAGAATTATAACGGGCTACTTTGGGCAATGGAATGACCGCTATAAATAAAATTTTGTTTGATCATCTAAAAGGCAGGAAAGTTTGTTACCGTTGGATACCTCATAATTTAAATGATGGTCAAAAGGAACTTGTGTAGAATGGTGCATTAAAACATTTAAAAAGTACAGTGAAGGTAAATCTAAAGCAGTGTATGATATTATAACAGATGATGAATCATGGATGTATGCATTTAAACCTGAAACAAAACGACAATCAGCTCAATGGGTCATTCCAACAGACCCCAATCCTGTCAAAGTAAAATGAGTTCGGGTACAAAAATGATTGCCACTTTTTTCTCAAAATCCGATCCTACTGGCAATATTGCATTAGAAGATAGGAAAACTGTAACTTCTAATTGGTACATAACAATTTGTTTGCCACGGGTGTTTGAAAAAGTGCGTGAAAATAGGCCTCGAAGTAAACTAGTATTGCATCAGGACAATGCATCCTCACATACTCTGCGCAAACTAAAGCCTATTTAAAAGAATCAAAGGTGGAATTACTGGAGCACCCACCATACAGTCCTGACCATGAACCTTATGATTTCTTCCTACTTCCCAAATGAAGCGGTTGAAGCCTTCGAAAACATATGGTCTCTCAAGTGTCTCAAGAAGAATGGATTTCTTGCTTTAACGATTGGTTTTATCGAATGCATAAATGTGTTGAGTTAAAAGGACAATATTTCGAAAAACAATAAAAAAATAATTTCTGGAAAATTTTGTTTTCTATCAATAGTTTGCAGAAACTTTCGGTGCTACCCTTGTATTATTTGGTTTACTTTCTTTGTTCCGTTATTTTCTGCATTACTTGTCAATAGATACCGTATTTCGAAAAGAGTAGATTTGTGACATAGATATCCAGGGCATTAAAAACACGAATATTTTAAAATCTTTTTTAAACTTTGATAGGTAGTCCCTTTTATAAACGAGTAAAAATATGTACATGAAAATTGGTTATTTATATTTTCCGGTTTATTTTATTCTTCTTTCAATAATTTCATTGATAGTGGACATTATTTTAACAAGTGGGTGTTGTGCTTCGGCAGTAATAATGTAGTCTAAAAGATGTGTTTACTCAGAGACAAAAGCTAAGAACCTCCCGAAAAACATTTCGTTTTTGTTAGTAGTAAAAGAAAGTCTATATTTTGAGAAATATATTTAAATGTGAGAATCCGTATAATTATAAGCGTTATTTTGAGATTTGGGTCACATATGATACGTCATTCCCACGGTCGTGTATGACATGCAAAATGCAATCATGTTGTAAGGTTATAGGTATGTGTTTACTACTGCCAAATGGAGAAACATGTGACATCATAATGTTTATATTTATATAGGTGAAAAGAAAATAAACAAGAACTATAATTATATAAATAAACAAACATATTTTGCACTATGAATTACAGATATTCTATGCAAATTAAATGTTAGTCCATTTCTTTTAAATGTTTCTAATATAATATCTATGGACGTATGTACTAACTGTTGCCAGAATCACAACCGGATTTCGAAAACGAAGTTAGTTATATAGAAATTATTTCTTGAATAAAAGTAATTTATGGGTTTCCGACCAATGCCAAACTTGAAACTTGAGTTCGTAAGGTGTCGGCTGGTAACGCTCTCAAAGGTATAATAATATTTTTTCGCAGCCCTGAAAAAAGAATAAATAAAAATCTATAGGTATGCGTTTTATTTTTTATTGCGAGCAAGTAAGAAATACGAGTAAATAAATAAATAAGCAACTGATCGCCATGGAAACATTCATGAAGGGAACGGATGAACGGAAAGTTACATTTTAGAAGACCACTTCAGGAAATAATTGATATCGCAACAGTAGTTGAAAATATCGTACAACTAGCATTATATGAGTATCGTTCTATATACGATATGATTATGTCGCAATGATGAGACCAAATCAACATAGCCAGGCAGTTTTTCTTTGTTTGATTGTTTCAGAAAAGCAGTAGGCACTGTTATACTTCTAAATTATAACTAAAGTGAAAATTTCCTATTTTCGAGTAGAGGTTATTATAGGAACGCTGTTGCGCATGTTTGCTATCTGTAACCTGTCATTCCACACAAAATAATAAACTGAAAATACAATTACTTTTTCAATTATTTTTATAATTTTTAAAAGTTTTCTAGTAGGTAAAATTATTGTTTTCAACAAAGTAATTAATTACAAATTACTTATTTAGGAAAAAAAGTAATTTAATTACTAATTAATAACCAAAAGTAATTAATTAGTCTCCAGCTCGGATTTTCGATTAGTTTTAAACCCTGCCAGGGGGCTCCTGAATCAAAGCCCAAAAGCCGGATGCCACTATTTAGACATTTTGTTAAAAAACTGGATTGTACTATCGACAGAGGCGATGTAGGTACAAATGACGGACTTCTTTGTTAGTACATAATAAACTGTCTATTAAATTCATAATAACAATATTTTTAGTTTGCCGTTTATAAATTTCATGGATACTCTACGTATTCAGTAATTAAGACTATTTATGGTAGAATTTACCAAATAAGCGAATCCGGGTTATCATATGCAGGTAAAGTGCATTTAGACTAAATTTACGCTATATTTACTACATTAGTCAAATTGAGCATGTAATTTCATCATACATGATAAAATTAGCTGAGATAATAACGCTGACACAATATGCGTAAAACAATGAGAAAGGAGAAAACAAGAAGAGATAATTATTCAATAAATGTGGTTTTGTTTTCCTGTTTTTGTAACAACGAGGTAAACTGGTAAACAACTCCAAAGGTAGCAACTATTTAAATATAGAAGCAAGAAGAATAAGTAGTTTCGCTCTTTCAAAGTCAATTCGAAACAAAAAAAGTGTAACAATTTTTTAAATCTGTAGCGCTCGTTATCGACTCAATTTGGAATTCACTACAATTTATAAGCATTATAAAACTGAAAAATGTTCATTATTTTAAATTACCTATCTACACTGCACTAAGTACCTTACGTATGATTTTCAAGAACAAGATGTAATTCGTGAGTTGCAAGGGATGGGCATTTATGCGCAAAGAGGATTTTTTCTACGACAGAGTGATTTAACAACTTTTCTGAAATAAAACTGACAACAAATGAAAGTGGACACTGGAAAAGAATTTCACACTCACTTTCCATACATGAGTGAATAAGACTTCATTTATGCAATAATATTCGTAATTGTTATAGAAATATGTAAGTTCATTTGTGATTATTTCGCGTTATTGTAACGTGTACAAAAATGAAGTAATAGAAACAGCAGAATGAAAAAGTAAACAATTTATTGTTTTGTCTTTTATAATTTTTTTTAAATAGTATGTAATGCACTTGCGGAAAGTTATATTGAAATATCCTATGATTTTCAAACTCGTTTTTCAATGAAGAACTTTCCACATTTGCACTATTACAATATAATATTTTACGTAAAAAACGTAGATAATGTATAATTTTAGTTCTTCATAACGATACTAGATGGCTTGTTGTTTAGCAAATTTTAAATGTTCTAAAAAATAATATGCTATATGCTTCAATAAAAGTATTTTAAGTTTGATTATATTTTACATATTATACATTATTTACGTACGTTGTCTAAAATATTGTCATTGTAAAAAATATTTTTCACGTGTAAGAAATGACATATAATACGTAACGTATTTTACGTGCCCATTCCTGGCCGTGGCCCGTATGAGGCCCACAGAGCCAATGCCAATGGGTTACTTACGTGCTATTTTTTACTTGCTTGTACATAGTAAAGGAAGTATTATAAAATTTCGGTTTTCAGATTTCAATAGAAATATGCATTCTGATCATCCCTGAATCAATTTTGACTAATTTTATCGTGACGTCTGTACGTACGTATGTTCGTACGTGCGTACGGGAAGCCGTAGAAAGTTGAAATTTTGTAATTAGGACTGCTATAACATCTAGTTGTGCACATCGCTTTTTGGTCATTCCATAATTTCCAGAAATGGTACTTTACTGGAAGCCTGTAATAGATTTTAATGAAAAACTATTTTAAAATATAATCCAAAACTTTTCAAATTTGGTAAATAAGACTTTTATGTCAATGGGAATACAATAATTGATTTTGGTTAAAATATGCTAACCGGAAGTGAAACATTACCTGAAGTTGTTAACAGTTTTTATTTTGATTTTAGAAATAAATTCCATACAAAAAGTTTCTAGCAAAATATCCTATATTTCCAGTAAAATTATAAGACAAACATACTGTCAACTGCACTTGACACTGACACCTTTCAATCAGAATTTTCTTAATGTAGCAGCTATTTCCAGAGTTATAGCATATAGCTGGCTAATATATGATATTTAATTTCTTTATAATTTTTTAATTCTATATCCATTTAATATGAAGTATAAAATGCATTCAAATCGTATAGAGAATAAAATATTCTTCAATATTTATAATAACATTAAATGTGAAAAAATGATACTTAACATCATTTTTTCAAGAAAAACTTAAAATCTGCAAATAAGGGTACTTCTGGTTCACCAATCATAACCAAAATCTAATCAACTCTTCATATGGATGTAACGAAGAGGAATACGAAAGAATTAAAACTTTTGGAATTGTAGTATTAGTTATCGCAATAGAAAATTTTGTCACACACAGACACACACATACATACATATATCATCGTAAAATAGTAAAATCGTATTCTAGGGACCCTAAAACGTGCTTATTCATCAAAAACTCATCACCGAATTTTTTGACCAAAGACAATACCTTCCTAACCTAAAGGTGACGGAAGGTAATAAAAAAATTAATGTTAATATCAAATTACGTCAAATACGTGCAATTTTATAATTGGGTCTTTACTTCATGTTGGTCTTGCGTACAAGGAAGTCGTGTGGTGTCCACATCAGATTTTTTATTCAATATTTTTGAAGAAACGATAAAAACTTGCTAGGTACCCATATTTTTTTTGACAAAATTTTCATTAATTCGCCAGAAAAAAATTAATGAAATTTGAATATTTAAATTATCGCCATGTATGACGTAGAATTACGCCGCACCAATGAATGGCCGTAAAGCCATAGCATCAGTACGCCCCATAGCAACGCTATGTGCGGGTAACTTATACATGACAGATTACCTTTTTGACGTTTCAACAATAGTTTAGAGGTAAAATTTTTAATTTGTCATTTTAATCTTGTACGAGTATAAGCTAAGTTAAAATCCTTCAAAATCCTGCTTAACAAATCGAAATAGGTAATAAAAATGACAGAAACCTCGCAAATTGCAAATAATAAACAAGCGAGACATTGAAAGAAAGATGAACTAATGTCAAATTCAAATTAAAATTCACACTCGTAAGCCATCAACAGGTTACATTCTTAAAGACGCTTTCCTTTCTCCAGTTCAAAATAATGACGTCACAGAAAATGTTCTTTCTTAATTTACTAAAAAAACAATTTTTTAAAAATAAAATTTATATTTTTACATTCGTTTTCAACTTAACTTTAGGTATATAGTGATAGATACCGAATTTGCAGTACGACGCAAGTAGCCCATTTTTGCGGTCCGCGTCTCATTATTTTAATTATTATTTGTGAAAAGGTTATTTTTGCAGAGGTTGAGGACAATATAAGCTACCCACATGGTAAGAAAGCTGGACAAAGAGTATCAGGAATGGATTTTAACAATTAATGTGCGAAAGACGGAATATTTAGTAGCTGGAGGAGTAAGTGAAAATATATAAATAAAAATATCTGGGAGTTAATATAAGTAACCAATTATTATGGTTTCAGCGAAACAGAAATTAAAATTAAAGATAGCTACTAACGAGACAATTAAATGGAGTATTATTGTGGAGCAAAAAAATCAGAAAAGAAACAAAAATCAGGATATATAAGACTATTGTAAAAAGTATTACGACTTACGTACAGAGGTAAGGTCTGGAAAACAACAAAGAAAAGAAAATAAAGAAAAATCTCTTATCAATGGAAATGCGATCTTGGAGATGTTGTTGTAGGCTGACCAGTGGCGTACCCAGAGGGAGGGCGATGGGGGCGACCGCCCCCCCCCCCCCTAGACCTACACATATTTTTTTATATTAGTGATATTTCGAGTTAGTTGTAACAATTGTCATAAAATTGCTTTAAGTTTTGTTCATTTATCTCGAAATTTCTTCTAATGATGGCCTCTCACTTAAGTAAATCTGACTTAAGTATCGTTCACAATAAAAAAGGAATTATAACTTGTTATCAAGAAAAAAATTGGCGTGATAAAAAAATTGCGCTAGAATTTCTAGGGAAGACACAACCATTTTCAAGTATAAATCATGCTACTAGGTGAAAGATTTTCTTGTTTAATGTTTCTAATATTTTTAATGTAAAGTTCCTATACCTTAATATCTTTAAAAATCTTTGCTTTGAAATATGACAGAATAAGTATATGAAATTGTTTAAAATATATGTATAGGTATTGTGGTGGACCTTGAAAGGAGTCAAGTCGAATTTTAACCGGGACGCCCCCTAAAATGGTTGCAAATAAATAAATAAAAATTGCGCTGGCGCAATGATTTCGCTTAATATTAATATTTGACCGTGCCAAAATGCCCTTGATTTTTTCTATTTAAATAACATTGAGTTTTGACACATTTTTGAACTTTATTTTTTCCTAGCCAATAGGAGGTTTCAAAGATCCATTTAATGTTGGAATATATACTAAAATGACCCGAGAATATGTGGACAAAATTTGAAGTCCCAATCATTATTCTTAAGATTATTATAGATTGTTAAACTATCGCCCAAAAGCCCAAAAAAGCTAACTACAATTGTCTTAAGAATATTGATAGGGACTTTAAATTTTGTCCGTATATTTTCGGGTCACTCTAGTCTGTATTCTAATATTAAGTGGCTTTTTTAAACCTCTTATTGCCTTTCACAAAAATACAGTTTCAAAATGTAACAAAACCCAATGTTATTTAAATGGGGAAAAATCAAGTGCATTTACGTACGGTCAAATATTAATATTAAGCGGAATCATTGCCTGCGCACTTATTTATTTATTTGGAACCACTTTAGGGGGCGGCCCGGATAAAATTCGACTTAACCCCTTTTTAGGTCCAGCCTAATGTATATTAAAAAAATTCGCGAGAAGTAAATACACAAAAATTATATATAAATATCCCCTCTCTCACCCCCCCCCCCCTAGACCAAAATCCCGGGAACGCCACTGAGGCTAACATTATTAGATAGAAAAAGAAATGAGATACGTGAAATGATGAAAATAGATAAGTAGTATTATAATTGATATTATTCCTACTAAAAGGTAGTAGGACCATAGGTCTCGTATGTCGTATGGGTGAAGATGGTCAAAGAAGAAGATGCTGGAGGCCACATCACAAAATTTATATTAACACTTGTCTGCCACTATTTGCCCGAGCCGACGTATCCGGTCCTGCGTTTGGCAATCGCCCTCAACGGTACAGATATCAGCCCGAAGTACAAACTCACTTTTATGGAGCGCTTTTGTTAAAAATAAAGAATATAATATACTCGTAAAAGCGCATTTCATAATAATCGATATTCTAGTTTCCCCACAAATGCGTAATAAGTACTGATGATATATTTACCATTGAATACATAATATACAATTATGTATTCAGTGTACATATTTACTTTCCAAATATTTTAAATGATACTCATACTCATACAAAAGATTGATATATTTACTTAGTTTGTTAAACATACATAACTCGATTTTCTGGTTCCTGAATACACTCCAGAAAATTGTAAACAGACTATAGTAATGAAGGAAAAGAAACCGAAATTGAATTTATCTCCCCACAACTTACCACTTCCAGCAGTCAGCCTTCCATTTGTCCATTGCTTCCCTTCCAGGCTTTCCAGGCTACTTTTCTGCATCCCTTGGTATCAGGCTCACAGAACCCTTAGCAACCTCTTTCACGCGATCGCATAGGCGTTGCCAGACAGGCTCCCGCAGCGAAACAATCGATAGTGCAGCCGTTCTGCGTAGCATAGCAGGAATTTGGTCACCAGGTCACATCTGCGCCCCGCGCGGATATTGGAAGAAGGAACCATTTGCTGCAGATGGTTTCACTTTTGTTTTCCACCACAGATTTCATTTAGGAGAGCCACTCTGAGGTAATGAGATAAGGATGGGTCAAGGTTGAACGGCACAGATTGGAGTAGTTGAGTAGGATTAGGAGATGCTTGTTAAATTTAATTTGGAAGGCTATGTGGATAAACGATTTTGTGAATGGTATTATTAGTGGTGAAGATGGCTATATACAATAAATTAAATTACAAAACATTTTGAAATAATTTGGCAACTGGTACGGTGCCTTATGGTAGGCTTACCATAATTATGAAATTCCAAACTGGAATATATATACCGTGTGTCTGTCTTAAAGGTGTACATAGGAGATTAACATGGGAAATCAGTTTTTCGCAATTTTCTGCTCGCCTAATTATTTTAAGCAAAAACGGTTCAAATAAAAATTTTAGGGCATAAAATTCTGCATCTAAATCAATAAACTGAATTACCTTTCCATGTTTTACAAGGACAGAAATTAAATATGAAAATGCCGAAAATTACGTTGAAAATATCGACAGCCATGGAATTAAAAATAAATAAATAAATGCCTGGTGTTTTATCTGTCACAACGTAAATGAACTTATTTGACGTTTCTGTCACTTTTGTCTCTAGTTTTGTTTGAGATTATTAAAAAATGATATTTATACTAATGAAAAGCGTGTTTTCACAAATGCTAAATTCGTGACAAAATTTGAAAAGACTGCAATGTGTCTTCAAAAAATACACGTGAGCCGCATAATCAGAATGTAGGACGAGTAGAATATGTATTACTGGAAGAAAGAGAGTTAGGAATAATAAGTGCAGACCTCTTCTGTAATACTAGATGTATTGGAAATGAATTGGAAGTACATCACAGCATCATACCTACATTTGTTAAGCAATGTTGACTTTTTAATAAATTTATATTATTTAAACAAAAATTTTTAACTTTATTTATTAATCTAATATTCCTATTATTGTCATAATTAACGATACTTGTTCAAAGCAAATTATCAGAAACGTCAAATAAGTTAACTTTCGTTGTGACAGATTAAACGTCAAGCATTTATTTATTTTTTGTTCAATTCCATGGCTGTCGATATTTTTAACGTAATTTTCGACATTTCATATTTAATTTCTGTCGTTATAAAGCATGTAAAGGTAATTCTGTTTATTAATTTAGATGCAGAATTTTATGCCCTAAAACTTTTATTTGAAGTGTTTTTGCTTCAAATAATTAGGCGAGCAGAAAATTGCGAAAAACTGATTTCCCATGTTAATCTCCTATGTACACCTTTAAGATAGACACACGGTATATATATATATATATATATATATATATATATATATATATATATATATATATATATATATATATATATATATATATATATATATATATATATATATTTCGTATGAAAGGAAGACAGTACAAATACATTCGATAAAATAATACATGAAGAATAAGAAAAAAAAAACAATACAAATTAAATATTTTTTATTAGTTCGGCAAAACCTTGCTGAAATTTTGATAAGGGACAATCTTCAACTATACTCGTATGCTGTATTGTTTATCTTTCTGCTCCACAATCACAATTTGGACTATCGCGTATTTTCCAGTGATATAACATATTATTACATTTTCCATGGCATGTTCGAAAACGATTTAACTTACACCAAATAGCCCTTGGTTGATTCTAAACCTGTTACTTCTTTTGTGGGATCTGAAATTAAATTTTTATTTGGAATATCGGCTGTCTGACAAGCAATTTTCCAGTGTTCTGAAGTGCAGAAAGGTGCATTAAGAAATTCTTCATTCCAAAATGGTTTACGAGATTTTAGTCTGTTAGATGGTAAATTCTCTAAATCTTTTGTAATCGAAAACATATCAGGTGAATTTTGAATTTTATCCCAAAAACGTTTAGTAAAGTAGTTTCTTCTAATTTCATATGGTGCGATATGTGCTAAAACATGTAGCCATGGTATAGGAGTTGATTTAATTGTACCAGTTATTATCTGTAACTTTGTATTTATTTATGCATCTACCTGCTTTACATGAGCACTGTTCTTCCAGACTGGACAACAATATTCTGCTGCAGAATATACCAGAGTTAGTCCTGAAATTCGTAATGTATGCCCATTAGCTCCCCAACTGGAGCCGGCAAGTTTTAATAAAATATTATTACGTGTTTTTCAGTTTTAATCTCAATTTTTCATTGTGATATTTATATGTGAGAGAGGTATCTAAGGTTACGCCAAGATATTTTGGAGAAAATTGTGGTTTAATATGGAACCATTAAAATTTACTTTAAGTTTATTATTTTTTAGATTATTCGCAAGATGAAAACAACAAATTTCTGTCTTTTGGAGGTTAGGACATAATCGCCACTTTGTTAAATAAATGCTTAGAGCTTCTAAATACTGGAATAGAAATAGAATTTGAAAATAAATAGAAATTGTCCAAGATTATTTTTTGACATTTCTTACAACCAATGAAATGTTCCATTTTGTGTAAAAATTATTTATTTATTAATTTTTATTATTTTTGTTTTTTTTAACCAATCCTGTCATTATTATACTGAGAATAAAGCTCGACATTATTCCCGGGAAAAATCTCTGCAGCTTTTGTTTTTGTTGACATATGTCAAATAGTAATCAACACAAGTAAAATGAGCGAAAAATATCAATTTTGTGTCATTTCCAAACCAAAAATTTATAGAAACCACTTCTAGAAATACCATAATTAGTAACTACTCGTATATCTTTTGATTATTTATTTTGCATTGTCAAAGTGAGTTCTAGTTGTCAAAACAGAGTTACCAACTGAGTCATATAAATGAATGAAAGCTAGTTCTAGTTAATTAAGACAGTAGATAGCGTTATGGTGTAGCATGACAACCTGATTCCGTTTGAAACTTTGGATCAAAAAATAATCTATTTAAATATAATTCGAGAGTTCGATAAAGTAGAAATTAATTATTTTCAATTTATTCTCGCCCTCTTGTTATATTTTGTATTAAATTATGAAATATACGGGTCTATTCTGTAACTCAGTGGTTAATTTATAACCACTGGTTATTTTTTAACCAATCAAGTATGTTGACGGCTGATATTTAACAAAAAAGGGTTTTTTAGTTGTCTAATCAATATCTATCGTGTAAAAATTTTAACCAGTGGTTAAAAATTAACGACTGAGTTACAATAGGCCCTATATTCAGCAGAGTAATAAAACAAGACACTGCCTGAATTCGAAATTTCTGTCAATTAATAAATTTTCTCAAACCAATTATTGTATTATTGTAAACAAAAAAAGGTAACAATCAATAGGGAATAGAACCGCGCATTTGACAACTCAGGCAACTCAACCATATACATTTAGAAATTTGAATGAACTTTATTAAACATTGTCAACAAAACAAACAACGAATAGAATATTCTTTGGGTACATAACAAATATTTTTTGATAATCTAAAAATAAGGTTTTTGTTTACGGCCTTAGACTTCCCCCGGACCGATTTTGATGATTCTTTTTTAAATGAAAGCTGTGGCTATGTAGATGTGCACAATGTGTCGCGATTTTCTATTCCGTCTATTTTTTATAAGGCCTTAAAGTTTTCAATTAAAAAAAGATGGGAGCACTGGCAGAGAAGTTGTGAATGGGGTAGAGTAAATATATGTTAAATATACTGCAAGTATAATATTTTGTGTTATTTAAGGTTGATTTATCAATGCACGGTTTACTAATTTAACTGCCAGTTAAAATATATAAACCTTGTATCATACAAGAGTTATCCTTAAAATGTCATAAATATGTCAACTCACAGTTAAATCCTAAGAAGGAAATCTTGCCCTCAAAAATTAATAAATATAATAGTTAATTCATTAATTCAAATATGGTAGGTCATTTAATAATATTGAGCAAAATTATTTAAAGAGATGTTTTGCGTGCCTGAGTGTCTGGTCGCGAATCTGGGGAACCGGGTTCGATCCCGACCGACGGCAAATATTTCGAATTTTAAATGACCCCTGTGGTGCACTCTCCACGCCAGCAATGAGTGCCCGTGAGGTGACGCCTGGTAAACGCCCGCACGTTACAAATGTGTCATCATCATTACCGATATCTGCATACAAAGCGGATTGGCACACCCAGCAATGGGTAATATGCCGTGATGATATATTTATTTATTTATTTTATTTATAATAAATTAATTTTTTAACCTAACGTTTAAAAATATATTGAATTTTAGGTATATCCCTTATGTGAAATACTGTATTATTACAGATGAGATAGGGTGTAAATATGCAGTTTTTCAAATAACGAAATCATTCAATACAAAAGAGAATTTTAATCAACCATTTGGATGTTGCTATTTTCCCTATTTTAAATAGTAGACATATAACGATTTACGATTTGTATTGGTAAAACGAATAAAAATATTAATTTGAATAATAAAAACACATTGTTCCCTCATATCCAGTGGCGTACGAAAATATTTTTTCTATCGGTAAATTTTCGAGATAAACATAAACTCAAACTTACATTTATTAGTGGAACCCATATTTGATTTTTGCTTTAAAAATTCTTATTTTTTTCTCTTTCAATTGGTGTAAAGCGTAAGGATTATTGTGTTTTAAATTATTTTTTAGGTCATATCTGGTATACCTACTTACGTGAATTTGAAAATGTAGAGTTAAAATTAAATTATGAAACAGGATAGGTACGAAATAAGTTATTTAAGTAAAATAAAATATTCTCAAAAACTAAAGAAATTACTGACAAATAAATAAGAAATTTTATGAAAAATAATGAAAATCTAAGATTTTAAGGGTAAAATAAATTTAAAACACAATACCCCTAATAAAATAAAATACGGGTTACATATAAAAAACGTAAGTTTGTGTTATATTTCGAAAATTTACAATTATTTACGTATGCCAGACAATAAAAATATATAACTTCTTTATTTGAAACATTTTCTCGATTATTGATAGTTTAGAAGTAATTTCAAAATGAAAAAAATCGACCGAATTTAGTCCGCGCCGTATGACGTATGAGAATTTTTTGTAAAACAAAAGCACATCCAAATCCCCCTTCCTTCCTCCCTACATAACCCATTTAACCAAAGTCGTATCTCTTATAGTTTCTGAGTTCCCAATACTGGCATTCGAAATCCGGTGTGTAGTTTCTAAGACAAGTGATGCAAATAAATATTACACTGACCCCGGTGGTTTAGTGGGCAACGTAGTCAACTGACGACCCAAGCACCCAAGGGTCTCCAGTTCAAATCCCGGGTAAGGTAGGGTCTCGGGTAAGATCTCGGGTAAGACTGTTTGGGTGTGTCTCTTTTATCATTTCATTTTCATAAACGGCGTATAAAATATAAGAAAATATAAACTGTAGAATGAAAAACTGTTTCGTCATCAATTTACCATTATATACAAAATTTATGGAAATGTATAAATAAAAAATAAAATAAATAAATAACTATTACGTTTGTGGAGTTGCCGTTAAAAGTTGTCAAATCATAGACTTGGAAACTAGGTACGACTTATAATGTTCTCAAACATTAAATCACCTACTCCAACCCTTGGTTGATATCTACGGGTTTTTCTAAAAATGTGAGAGAAAATCACATATAGCGACTAGCTATACTTCATTTCACGTAAGAAAATAGTGATGGGAAGATAGGTGCAGATTTATCTTGTTGTTTGATTGGATAATATCGGGGTAATTATCCAATCAAAAAGCAAGATCAAACTGCACCTATCTTCCGATCACTATATTCTTACGTGAAATGAAGTATAGTAATGCTCGGTTAATTCTGAAATCTGAATATAGTCTCATACATGGTCGGTAAGATTGAGACCCATCACTAAAACCCGCTAAAAATAAAAGTAATCAAATAATAATGTAGGTGAAATATGTCATGATATAAAATTTGTTTGTTGCAAGTAGAATAAAGCGAAAAAATTACGCCACCAAATTTGCAAAAAAATTACGCCACCAAATTTGCATAGCAAGTCAGCAAAAATTACCGCTGATTTACATTTAGATATTTTTCATGTTGTGTGTTTATAACGTACATGTTTATATTTCGAATGTGTGTCAACAGTGCAGTGATCGTTATTAGATCTATTCATAAATAAAATAATAGCCATATAGAAGGATCGTTTTTGTTTCTAGGTAACATGTTCAGCCGTGACCCATGACAAAGTTTTCCAATAACCAACCTAGTTTACCTATTTATTATTGATGATGTAACGCAATTACGTTTTTACTTAATCCTAAAAAGACTAAAAAGATTTAATAGCTTCATTTTCAACTGTTCCATCTACAGATTACACAACTTAAACAAAAACTGTAGGTACTTTATTACAGATTGTCGGATTTTTTGCGCTTTCTCTTATAAGCACTTGTTTTTACTTCAATAAATTGTTTACAAAACTTTTTATAAATATAAATTAGTAGTTGTTTCATTATAATTATGTGATTATCGAAAAGCACTTATTTTTGTAAATTTTCTTTTTGCATATTTTACAATATACTGGTACATGATGTTAGAAAGCTGTAAGCTGTACCTCTTGTACTTCTGTACTTCTTTTATTCAAAAAGCAAAAGGGATTCTATAAGTAAAGGCATTTTGGTATTCATAATTTTTGTGTGGCTAATTTCTTGATCGACAGTGAAGCCATGCGTTTAATATTAAATTTCTAAATTCTTCCAGATACAAATTCGCATTAGAATTATAACAAAAAATTTATTTAGTGATAATATGCCGTTTCCACGCTTGTGAAGTTGGCTCAGACTATATCGAATGCCCACTTGTAGTGTATGTAGACGGTTAGTTTTTCGTTAGGTGAGATAAGTTTTGCGCCCAATTAGGTAAGCTTCGCAAGGCTTGTTTAACGTAAAAAAAATTTGGGGCAGGCTGAGTTCACATTAGCCTGCCCAAATGCGTATAATAAAATAATTCAATAGAAATATGTTTCCTTGCCGTTAGTTGAATTAAGTTTTAACAAAATTAAGTTTATTTTCGAACTGGTTCAGGCCAAAAAAATAACAAACATGGGCATTCTAGCTTCTTATTTCTGCAACCCAACGCAATAATTGAAAGTTTAAAGTTATTATCATACACGTCTTGATTAGTTGTCGTTAGTTTTGATAAAATTGGCGTTAGTTTTGAAACGCATTAGCTTGGACATTCATGTACAATATTTGGGCAGGCCTGGAACCTGCTTTTTAAAATTAATAATTAAAACTCTCAATCAGTGACAACGACGGTCTTGCTATACGCTGAGTTTAGTTTTGACAAAATTGACGTTAGTTGATGGTACGTTCGTTCGTACGGGCATACTTCTAGAATACGAGTAACGCAGCTGGGCAGGCCAGAAACCTATCATTTTTAATTACGTTTTAAGCTCTCAGTTTGACAAAACTGACGTTAGTTGCATCGCTCATCCCACAAATATCCCACGCGTTACCTTAAATGAGGCATTTTCTAAATGGTTACATAAATAGCTATTCTTCATATCTTTTACCAATTTAGAAACATAAAATTAATAATTTATTTTACTAATAATTTAGGACGGTCTGTCTGTGAATGGTGGGCTGCACCTTCAAAATTGATGAAACTATGTCAAAAAGTCCTATAAAATATGACAAATACGGGAAAATATTGACATGTGGGAGGCCAGACTAGATTATTAGTTAATTAACAATACCTAACCTGAAGTCCCGGTGCTAAAACGTCCGGTGCCAAAATTATAATTAATAAATGTAAGATTGAGTTTATGTTTATCTCGAAAATTTACCGATAGAAAAAATATTTTCGTACGCCACTGGATAGACAATAAAAACATGTAACTTCTTTACTTATATGAAGGAACAATGTGTTTTTATTATTCAAATTAATAGTTTTATTCGTTTTACCAATCCAAATCGTTATATGTCTACTATTTAAAATAGAGAAAATAGCAACATCCAAATGGTTGATTAAAATTCTCTTTTGTATTGAATGATTTCGTTATTTGAAAACCTGCATATTTACACCCTATCTCATCTGTAATAATGCAGTATGTCACATAAGGGATATACCTAAAATTCAATATATTTTTAAACATTAGGTTAAAAAATTAATATATTATTATGTCTGTAATTACAAAACATCTCTTTAATTAATTTTGCTCAATATTATTAAATTATCTACCATATTTGAATTAATGAATTAACTATTATATTTATTAATTTTTGAGGGCAAGATTTCCTTAGGATTTAACTGTGAGATATTTATATATATATGACATTTTAAGGTTAACTATTGTATGATACAAGGTTTATATATTTTAACTGGCAGTTAAATTAGTAAACCGTGCATTGATAAATCAGCCTTAAATAACACAAAATATTATTCTTGCAGTATATTTAAAATTTATTTACTCTACCCCATTCACAACTTCTCTGCCAGTGCTCCCATCTTTTTTTAATTGAAAACTTTAAGGCCTTATAAAAAATAGACGGAATAGAAAATTGCGACACATTGTGCACATCTACATAGCCACAGCTTTCATTTAAAAAAGAATCATCAAAATCGGTCCGGGGGAAGTCCAAGGCCGTAAAGAAAAACCTTATTTTTAGATTATCAAAAAATATTTTTTATGTACCCAAAGAATATTCTATTCGTTGTTTGTTTTGTTGAAAAGGTTTAATAAAGTTCATTCAAATTTCTATATGTATATGGTTGAGTTGCCTGAGTTGTCAAATGCGCGGTTCTATTCCCGAAATCACAGTGACATTTTGGCACCGATAGTTTTAGCGTCGGAATTTTGCGCGGTTGGGCTAGGTAAGGTTTATGTTAGGAGTTTTTTTTATCGTGTATGCACATCACTATCTACGTATTTCAGGTTAGGTTCAAATTCAATAAACATGACCTAACCTGAAATAGGTAGACAGTGATGCGCATACTCGCATACATGAAAAAAAAAGAAAACTTCTAACATAAACCTTAACCTCGGCCTTACCCAACCCAGCCGCGCATATTCCCGGCACCAAAATGTCCTGTTCCCGAAATCACAGTGACATTTTGGCGCCGGACGTTTTAGCGCTAGGATTTTGCGTGGTTGCATGCCCGCACGAACGAACGTACTATCAACTAACGTCAATTTTGTCAAAACTAAACTCAGCGTATAGTACACCGTCAATGTCACAAACTGAGAGTTTTAATTATTAATTTAAAAAAGCAGGTTCTAGGCCTGCCCAAATATTGTACATGAATGTCCAAGCTAATGCGTTTCAAAACTAATTAAAAATGACAGGTTTCTGGCCTGCCCAGCTGCATTACTCGTATTCTAGAAGTATGCCCGTACGAACGAACGTGCCATCAACTACCGTCAATTTTGTCAAAACTATACTCAGCGTATAATACGACCGTCGTTGTCACTGACTGAGAGTTTTAATTATTAATTTAAAAAAGCAGGTTTCAGGCCTGCCCAAATATTGTACATGAATGTCCAAGCTAATGCGTTTCAAAACTAACGTCGATTATATCAAAACTAACGACAACTAATCAAGACGTGTATGTTAATAACTTTTTTCCCACGACCATATACGAAAGTAACCTAGTTACGAAAATAAACAATATCATTCAACCGTACGTTATCATCATAACAAATGTGTTTGTTATCCAGATATTGTACATTTGTTTCACTTTCTAGTAAGTAGGCTTGTGTTTACTTTCTGACGTTTCTGACAATTGATAATTTTTTCCTGTCATCTCGTTTTTCACGGTACATCGCATTATTTTTTTAAATATGGATAATAATGAGATTGAAAGTGATTCGTCTCAAGAGTGCACCCCACCAAATATAACTGAAGCGGCTCAAAACACTTTCCTCAATTTGAGAAAAATCCCAAAACAGGTACAAAATAACATAAGCAATTTATGGACTGGAGAAAAACTAAGGAAATCAAAACGTCCTTTTCGGAAAATATGCTACTAGCTTACTTCGGAGAAATATCTGAAGAGATCAAACCGAACTCCTTATGGGTGCAATATTCTATGCTTCGAAGCTCGCTCATTGTATACATAACGCAAATATAAGCGAATATATGAAATTAAAAGCGTTTTTGAAGAGGAAATCAGACGGTTATAAACCGAAAACATCGAAAACTCTCACATCGCAGGAAATAAATAAATTCTTACTAGAAGCTCCAGATGACAAATATTTGTTAGTAAAGGTAAATATAAAATAATTTCTTGTTATTAATTCATATCTATTGTATTCAGTGGCGGATTTACGATTTTGCTGCCAGAAGCCTGATATTAGTTTGCCGCCTAAATCCAACAACAATTATAATCAATTTATTTTTGTGCAATTACTGATATTTATTATTGCAATCAAATTTTCTTTATTACCTATAATATTTTTTTGTGTGATTTGTCATTTTCTTTTTTGGTATCACCATCTTATTATTGTAATCAAGTATTTCTTTGTTCATTATTTATATTCATTAAATAACTAAACTCTTAGTTTTTAGCACCCTGTTTAAATTCATCTTTTCGTATTTGCGAAAGTACACGCGGCAATTTTATTTCATTCATTCATTTAAAAAAAAAAATGTTAAAATATTCTCTGGTAATTTGCCGCCATCAAAATTTTGCCGTCGCAGGCTTCAGCCTACTTTGCCTAATAGGAAATCCGCCACTGATTGTACTGTTCTTCCAGGTAGCGTTAATTGTTGGTATTACTGGAGCATGCCGTAAGCAAGAATTAGCTCAACTGAAGGTCGATGATGTCGAAGATCTAAAATTCTATGAATACTTCAAAAAATATGCCATCCTTAGACCATCAGATATAAATGAGCGGCGTTTCTTTTTAAACTTACCAGAAACAAAAATGCACAAAACACGGAGGGTGGAAATCCACGACCGTGGCCGAAAGTTACATCGATGAGTCCCTTACAAACAAAATGCAAGTTGCAAATACAATTTTACAAGCTGTAAACCCTGCTGTACACGAATTTCATTCTGAACACACGACTGAAGTACTCCCGGACCAGGATCCACCAACTCCATTGGCAGGATCCTCGAATAATAACGAAACCAATATTCAAAAAAATCATACACTATCTAATCTGATGAACAATCAAACAGTTACACACCCTATCACTTTTACTAATTGTTACAATAATACCATTACAATAAATTCTATAAATGATGTTAAAAAATAAATGACTTACTAGTACATTATTGTTTATTAATTTCGTATTGTCGTGGGAAAAATAGTGTACATAACTCGCTGGAAAGTGTCTATCGTATGCTCGTGAGTTTCCGCCCTCGGCCAAGGCCTCGTGCGTAAATATTCTCACTCGCACGATATCATACACTTTCCATGCTCGTTATGTAATATACTATAAACTTTCAATTATTGCGTTGGATTGCAGAAATAAGAAGTTAGAATGCCCATGTTTGTTATTTTTTTTTTGACCTGAACCAGTTCGAAACTAAACTTAATTTTGTTAAAACTTAATTCAACTAACAGTAAGGAAACATATTTCTATTGAATTATTTTATTATACGCGTTTCGGCAGGCTAATGTGAACTTAGCCTGCCCCAATTTTTTTTTTAAGTTAAATAAGCCTTGCGATTCTTACGTAATCGGGTGCAAAACTTATCTCACCTAACGAAAAACTAACCGTCTACATACACTACAAGTGGGCATTCGATATAGACTGAGCCAACTTCACAGACGTGCCGTTTCCCCATAAAATCGAAGTCAAATACCAATAGAATTCAATAATACCTACTTTTTGAATAATTCAGTTTCATATCACAAGTATGTTCATCTAATGTTGATTTTTTTAAAATGTTACTAGTTCTTGTACAGGAACAATTTATTTGAATTTTCACTTCATATAGTAGACAGGGGGATACATTCCTCTTAAGGATGTAATTTTATGACATATTATCTTATCTTTCTACAAGAAGAGTGTGTCCGTAATGAAAATGCACAGTAAACAAGGAAACATTTCCACTCTCCTTTATACAGAAAAAGCTCAAGAGACAAATAACATAAACCAGACTACAGTGACAATCAACAAGGAAGGACCCTCGTTACAGGGAAACTGCATTGTGCTAATTAGAAAGTCCATTTAATTATTGTTTGCGCCATTGTGTAAACAGGCGCTTATCTGCCATCTCGAGGCTTGGCTCGCGCACTACTAGAAAGCAAAACAAATGAAATGGAAACCGAATAACCCGGTGACCAGGTTACGGCGCACCAGGCTAGACAGCAGTGTTTTGTTTTTGCAACACGAGACAATTGACCAGAATACAAATTGAGTATTCTGACTGCGAGACAATGGGGACGAATAATTTCTGGAATTTTTACAATATGGACGCAAAAAAGGCATTTGGTATGTGGATTATTAGAAGTTTAGCAGTAATTTTGCTATCCAATTATTATAGCTTGTTACAAACGAATTACAAATAAATATAAATATTATATAGGTTTTTTTTTATACAAGACGATAAATTTTACTTTGTCGAAGAGCGGAAAGTGTTAAAATCGCGAATGAATTCTTTTTCGTACGTCGATAATTAAATTTTATCATAGTGAACAATATTCTATTTTTTCATATAAAATATTTAAAAAAAATATAATTTAATCACAATTTTAAAAAATCTGATGTGGCCAGCACATTACCTTCCGTCTGTTCTATGTATTTTATACAAATTCCATATACAGATAGTTCCTTGCGAAAGATTGTATATTTCCAGTACATTACTTGCCCTCAGTTCTATATATTTTGTACAAATTCCATACAGAAAGTTTCTTAGAATTGATTCTATATTTGCAGTGAAATTATAACACCAACATACTATGTCAATCGCACTTGACAGTGACATGTGTCTATCAGAATTTTTTAAATTATATAAGCTGTTTCCAGTATTATTGCATAGCTGGCTGCTTTATGAAATTTAATTTCTTTATATTTTTTTAACTCAATATCCATTGTATGTAAAATATAAAATATTTTTTGATATTTATAATAACATTAAATGTGAAAAAATGATGTTTAACAACGTTTTTTCAAGAAAAACCGTCAAAATCTTCAAATGAGGGTACTTCCGGTCGACCAATTATATCTAAAATCTAATCAGCTCTTCATATGGATGTAATGAAGAGGAATACGAAAGGATTATAATTTTTAGAATTGTAGTGTTGGAGTTATCAACGGCGAAAAAATCGTCAAGTGCACACACACATACACACACGCGCATACACACACACGCACACACATACACACGCGCATACACACAGACGCGCGCGCGCGCGCGCACACACACACACACACACACACACACACACACACACACGGACGGACGGACGCACACACACACACACATACACACGCACGCACACACACATACACACACGCGCGCGCGCGCACACACGCACACATACTGCGCGCGCATTTGTCACTTACAGTAAATTGTATGTAATATGGTATTTCACGCAGGTTATTTCTATTTGGCACAATCTACAGTATCTCAATGCTTGACATTAATTTGATATGGGAAAACCATTTTTACAAATATTATCTGCCCCGAAAATTTTTATAGGGTGCTTAGGATAGAATTTTAGAGCATAAAATTTTGATATTTCTTACGCCAAATTTTTTCAATTTATATATTTGGCAACCGAGCAAAATTTAATTTAAAGTAAAAATAGATTAACTGTCAAATATCATTTCTACTTGAATTGACAAATAAACATACATTTACTTTTACCGTGACTTTAAATTAAGTTTACTGGGTGACCCAAAGACGTAAATTTAGAAATTTTGACATCAAAAGATTCTGAATTATATGCTTTAAAATTCTATGTATAAAGTACCCCCTAATTTTTTTCGGGATAGATACTATTTGAAAAAACTGTTTTCCCATGTTAAATTGCTAATGTCAAGGATTACTTGGGACATCCGATATGTACGTGTGATATACTTGTTCCTACAATGACCAAAGATCAACGTTCTTAGAATGAAATAAAGCAAAGGGAGCAGCCGAGGGAAATGAAATCAGACTGAATGAGAATGAGCAACTTGCTGCATCTATGTGGTTGTCTGGAGGTCTCGTGGTCTGGAAGACTGTAAGCAGGTGGTACTGAACTTGCCAAGAGGTTGGGGCAGACTGTATTGTTCGGGAGCTTGAGAACGTGAATAGGAAGATATAGTAAGGGTTTATTCAATAGAATGTATGAATTTCGAATAATATGAATATATTCGCATTTGATGCAAGAAAATAAAAGTAAAATATGAATTTATTTTAACAAGCTAGAACGCAAAATACTGTGTTCTGTACATAGTTGTAAAAATTTTCATACTCTTATACCCACCAATTATTATTACTAGATTATAAACGTCCCCGATATAGACATGCCGAACCGTAGTTAAAAATTGAAGTCCCGAATAAGCGTGGTTTATACAATTTCTTTAAATACATTTTAACATTACCTAACCTAACACTCATGCTTGGAAAACTAAGGTCGAATTTTGTGCGTTAGGTATAGGTTTTTTTTTTTGGTGTTTTTAGAGAAATATACCAAGCTAAGTAAGGTGTTTGACAACGGTTCCGTGTTATTAAACCACGACTCATCGAGATTTAATTGGTCCGCCTCGCATCTTCGGGACTTCAATTTAGCAAATGTCAATTGAAGCTCCATTCATAATATACAGAGTGATCAAAAATGACTAAAGCGTGCCGCTCCATACGATTTTAACATTTGCCGCTTACTTAGTATGATGGCATACTATTTCCATGGGCGTACCTTTCAAATTTTGCTAGCTGTTGCTGCTATAAGAATAATTCTAGAACTATCTACATTACGTTCACCCCAACGAAAATATGCTTCAAGAAGAACTTTATGACGCTCTTCATTAAAAGCCACAATGAAAAAAAAAATGATTCAAAGATTTTTAACGAAGGTATGCGAAACAAATATTAAATGAATCAACGTACGGCAATGATATTAATCAAATGTCATGCACCTGACATCATCTGTCATATATGGAATATAGTTTTGATGAATTATGGAAAATTTAAATATAATTTTGACATTATTTTGGAACAAATGTTATTACCTGACCTTCAGCCATTTTTGATCACTCTGTAGGTACCGGATGTCTACTATTTTATGAACCATAGGAAATACTATGGTAAAATTGTCATATGGTGTAAATAAAAAAATGAATTAAAAACTGCATCAAATGAGTCTAAATTTATTGAAATAATAAGGTTCTCTTCATGAAATAAACGCAAAATAAAATACCCGTATTTAAGGTGAAACATATAATTCAAATAGTCATCTGCTAAATTCAAGCATTGCAACTGTTTAACATTTTGTGCTATTGCGCATGGCTCTCTGTAAATAGCTAAAAATATTAATTTTATCTTTCTAAAATTAATTGTATTGTAAAGTAGACAACCGGTTTGTAGATATCTAGATATATAACAGGATATATAAAAGACACCTACAAATGATTGGTACACTATGTGCCGCAGGCGCATAATGTATAGGGTGGTGTCTCGAACACCCGAACATAGGGATTTAACATGTAAAATCAGACTTTCGTAATGTCCTGCTTCCCTAAGTATTTTAGGTAAAAAAGCTTCAAATAAAAGTTGAGCGTAAAATTCTGCATCTGAATCAATAACCAAAACTAATTTTGCATACTTTGTAACTGCATAAATTAGCTATGAAAATGTCGAAAATCACCTGAAACATAGCGATTGAGACAAAATAATTAACAAATATCTGACGGTTTATCTCTCATATTAGGTTAATTTATTTTTTTAGGTATTATCACTAATTTCTGTTTCAGTAAACAATTATCTATTAATTTAAATTGATAATTGTTCATTTGAACAGACATAAATAATACTTATAAAAAATTAACTAACCTAAGTTGATACATAAACCGTTAGACTTTTGTTAATTCCATGGCTATCGCTATTTTTGGGATGATTTTCGACATTTTCATTCCAAATTTCTGTCTTTATAAAGCAAGTAAAATTAATTTTATTACAAATAATAAATAAATAACTTAACCTAATATGGCAGATAAACCGTTAGATATTTGTTAATTATTTTGTTTCAATTCCATGACTATCGCTATTATTCAGGTGATTTTTGACATTTTCACAGCTAATTTATGGAGTCACAAAGCATGCAAAATTAATTTTGGTTATTGATTCAGATATAGAATTTTATGCTTTTATTTGAATCTTTTTTACCCAAAATAATTATCTCTATGTTCGGGTGTTCGAGTGACCACTTTGTGTATGCTTCTAGGTTGGAATAGTTATGTTCGTATTGTCCCTACCATTTTTTTTAGGCCGTTGATTATTCCCCTATTTATGAACCTTCATACTGTGTGATAAAGTAAAGAATTAGGCCATTTTCAACCAAAACCAACGTTGCTAACAATTACATACTTGATTTCCTTTACGAAAAATGAGATCAGGCTTTCGAAACTTGGCACAAGCACTCTGCACTCTTCGCTCTTAGGAGGAAGGTTTAAGTGTACAGTTCCATAGTGATCCAATCTGACTTGGAAGTAATGATAGATGTGCGATGAGAGTTTTTTTTTCTATAAGTGTTGTTTTTTTTTAATTGTTGTTGATGGAGATACGATTATGATAAAGATTCGCATAAATATTCATACTCTGCTAGGATTCATTGCTATCACTGCGCTATAGAGTTTTATCTCGGCCAGTGAGTAAGGCACCTATGTCCTATAATTTTGGCACAAATTTCAACTTTTTTTTTGTAATAAAAATGCATTACCTACAGTTTTGTAATACTTATTTATTAAATGTGTCATAAGCAACAAAATTATGAACTTACGCAACTTTCTATGGACACCTAGCATTGGGTTTTGGACGACATTTACATTGATTTCTCGGACTTCACACTGTGCAACTCCGAAATTAAGGAAAATGGTGGTTTTTATACTGACAATATTGCAGAGGTCCATAAGAGTGTCAAATATAAACTAAAAGCCAAATTTGCAGGTAAGGTGTTGACAGGCACAAACGTAAACAGATCCTTAGCATAGCATCCAGATTATTTGTAGTAATTATCCTAGATGGCGATAGTGCAGTAACTACAGATTACAACCGCCCAGTTAAAACTTACGTGTAAATAAAGTCGGTGATATTTTACTCGGGCAACTGTAATCTTGGACTGCGTCAGCGACGATTCGCGCGAGGCACATTTCCTTATCCGCTGATAATTTCTATTGCAAATCTATGTAAAATTATTAATTTTATACTAATAAATAATTAGTTATTTAAATATTTTATAACCATAATAGCTAAATAAATATTTTTGTTGAATATCGTAATAATGTTGATAAGAATTATTTGTGATGAAATGTACAAGTTTTAATCGAAGAAAGATATTGTAAAAAAATTATGGACCAGGCAAGGATTTGAACCTAGGTTAGTGTTCAAATCGCTGTGGGTACCTGAATTTTTCACAAAATCTTTCTACGTTATTTAAAATTTCCTTGGTCATTAAGGCCTATTTCTACAATGTATATTATAATATAATATAATTTTTTTCATATGTAAAAATGGCATCTTTTGTTGCTTGATTCACAAGGTAGAAGTTCAATTTCTACGCCGCCGGCATAGAAATAAAATAAATAAATATTCATAAAACCTATATAGAATCAGCAAATAAGAAGTAAAGTAGTGCGTTTGAAAAAGAAAACAAAATTGAATGTGTCATTCGGTGTAAAAGTGTCTTTGTATGTCTCGCATGCAATTGCCCGACTCGCTTCGCTCCTCGTGCAAACTTCCATGCTCGCTACACAATGTATCACCTTTACTCCTAATAACACAATATACTATTTTTAAATGAAAAATTTCTTTGTATCTTTTTCTATATCTTTGGTTCCATTGTTTATTCATATTTTTCAATATTTACATAATAATGGGGTCTCGTGGCCGCGTTAATTAAGAGCAGTCAGTAATGTTTAATTTTAAGTATCTTTTGTTTCATTTATTATATGTAAATTCTAGACAAGTATACATAATGCTTTTGTTTTTATTTACGTATTTATTTAGTAATATAGATACGCTTGTCTGTGGTGTTGGTATGGTACGCTTTTTCCACAATGGGTGTATCTAGGTCTTATGTGGGCCGAGTGAGGTGAAATCCTGGATAGTCAAGAGTACATCTAACAAAATTGGTTCATTTTATGGAAGAAGAACACGCTAGGGTTGATTTTATCTTCTGGCCAAGCCTTGCGTCCTGTCACTATGCAAGACAAATTCAAAATTGGCTAACAGATCAAAACATACCATTTGTTCTGCGAAACGACATTCCCTTAACCTTCCCCAGGCTCAACCCTTAGAAGATTTTTAGGTTCTTTAATCTCGAAAAGTTTACGAGAAATCTTGTCTTGATGATCATTTCTTGTATTGGCTTGATTTTCAAGACAAGAAAATAAAAATTTCTTGTCTTGCTCATTTCTTGGCGATGTAATTCTTGTCTTGTTTCAAGAATTCTTGATATTTCTTGTTTCTTGACATTTTGGGGGGACTCCCTTTCTCTATCGCTTTATCCAATTCGAACGCTCAAGCGTAACGTTGACGTCTGCTTCTAACCTTGCCACTTTTAGTCAAATAATGTTACGCATGTAATGGAGTACTAATTGTTGCTCATTGGTTATTTATTTCCTTGTGTTATTTGGATATTCCTTACTTTTTATTTAAAACAATGAGTGGTCAAAGAAAAATAAATCAGATTCAAAATAGATTTTATCCAAAAATAATAATTCTCCCTCTCAAATCTAATAAAAATATGATGTAGGCGGCAGAGCACAAAACTTCTCGTCATTTAATTTTTAGTGTACTTAATTTCACGTAAATATGAATTCTGCCCTTGATTGGTCACAGTGCAAACCTAATTCACAAAAAAGAAAAAAATATCACCTGTCAGTTGTCAGTTATCAAATAAGATCTACAGAATTGTAATGTTTAACCATGTTTTGTTGGTGTCCCCCATTTGTACCAAAATCGAATTGGTTCTTTCCTTATTAGAATAGAGTAGGAACACATGGTTTCGAAATTTTCTAAATAATAGTATTTGAGTTAGAGCGTTAAGAGGATCCACACACACAACACACAAATGCGGATTTGCAATATTAATTGTTAAGAAATCAAGATTTCTTGACAAGAAATCTTGCTTCTTGATTATACTTTATTGTCTTGTCTTGGGGAATAAAAAATACATCTTGTCTTGGTCTTATATTGATTTCAAGACAAGATCAAGACAAGACCAAGAGTATATCCTGATTTTTGTGAAACACTAAATGCAGAGTCTACAGTAATCAGGAATGTCCGAGAAATCGACGTAAATGTCGTTCAAAACCTAATTCTGGATGTCCGTAGAAAGTTGCGCATTGTGCATATGAAACAATTAATTATTAATAAATATTAAAACTTTAAACAAACCCATTTTTTTTAATTTTCGTTCAAATTTGTGCCAAAACTAGGACATACGATATAATAATAAAATGAATTTTTTATTGCTCTGCTGAGTAATGTTGACACTATCAAACTGCAACTTCCTTAGTCAGTATGTGCAAGGAAGCCGCGTAACGAGCACTCGGTAAATCCTTATAAATTACATATACGTGAATAATTTACGGGTTTGAAATGAATGTAAATGCGGTTTTAAGGACATAATATATAGGTTATTCGAATTGTTTTTATAGGATCAGTGATATAACAATACGTTGATGGATACCGCCTGTTACAATGTTTCGAAACATTAGCAAATAATCGATGAGCGATATGGATATATTTGTCTTCGACTAATGTTTGTGTTTCTGTTCGTCCATGCTTTCAGATAATTTGTCAATATGTCAGGATCACCTGTTTTCTATTGACTGGATGGTCTTATTTCTTATTGATATCGAGCATAATATTGTTCCCTTTAATAATGAAATATTTTCTTCCGCTGTTTACAAGTATTTCAAAGAGTTCGTTTTCAATTACCCTATTTTTATATGATTGACAGGATGATGGATTTCAAAAAAGATTGGATTCTTTATCTTTCAGAGGATTAGTTCCGAAAATCATTACTGTCCAGAAAGATTAAAATGTTTTTCTCAATAAATAATTATTGTTTTCTTTAAAGGATTATGAACTAGCAATTTTAAGAGCTTGTATGATTTCTTTACCGCTGTTGACGGATGCGCATATTTTAATTTTAATTAAATTTTGTTTACATACATATATTTACAAATTGATTTACGTGAGTCTGGCTTTCATAGCAGGAAATACAAACTTACAAAATCCACCTCCGCCTAGTCTATCGACCTAAGGCAACCTATAAAAAAACTTATTGGGGTAGAAGAGCACATCGGTATATCCAGTTATAAAATTTAACCCCATGTTCGACTTGCAAGAAAAATATAAAATTTCCAACGCCTACTTTGACCACTTATATCATAATAATCATCCACAAAGATATGGGCATAAAATAAATAAATATACCAGTTAATATGTTTTTCTTCAAGCGTATTATAATATGCATATTATGCTACTGTACACACACTGTAGAAGATATTCATTGTCTTACTAGTACAAAAATGTTGTTATTGTTATACTAGTAAAAAAATGTTAGTTTCTTAGTTCACCGCTGGCGGCGGCAGTCGCCACAGCAACACAGATCATATTGAAAATTGTTATTTGACAGTTGAATCGTATGTGTTTTGTAGTGTATACAGCCAGCTTTGAATAAAATTGCAAATTTTACAAATAAAAAAATTCCAAAAAATGTCAAAAAATTATATGAAACACTTGAAGAAAAAATTGTATATGTCATTCGGAGTAGAACGCCCTTTTTGTGTTTCACTCAGCTTGCCAGGCCTCGGCTAGCGCCTCGGCCGCAATAGCTGGGTTCAACACAAAAAGACTGCTTTCTACTCCTAATAAACATAATATACTATTATTTTTAAAAATAGCACATTGTTTTGAACATTTAACCGAGAAAAATGACTTTCCTGGCTTTAATAAATACTTGATTAAGGCTAAGCGCACTGCGACTTTATGTTAAGGTCGGTTTATGCTCAAAAATTTAAGATTAAGAAATAAGAATATTGATAAAGTTAAAAGAGTTATAACATACGAGTCGGTTTATGCTGCATAATTAAGAATAAGGAATAAGCCAAAGTTCGTTAACTCTTAACTTTGCGCCTTATTCTTATTCCTGTTAGCGAAGTGCGCAGGCGTGTAAACTGTCAAATATTTCAAACAATCAAACAAAACATTTGGGCATAATCTATCGGTGTTGGCGAGACGTAAATGTCAGATGTACCTGTTATGGATAATAATTTGATTGTACTCCATACTAATAAATTAGAAAATAAAAATATAAAAATTACACACGTCAAATCAATACTGCTATCAATATCAGAATAATAAATGTAACTACTTTTCACTAACCTAAAAATTGTTATATCACTACTTTTATTCTTACGCTTATTTTTGAAAAACTGGCAGCATAAACACCACTTATCGTTATGTTTAAAATTATTCCTATCACTATTCTTGTTTTTATTTCTATTCTTAATTTTTTGAGCATACACGTAAGATTTGAACGCGTGCACTGCGGTTTGTTTTTTCTCTGTGTTCTATTGTTAATAATAAAAAGAGATTGTTGTCAAAATAAATGTAATTTTCTCTTTACCCTATATAACCGTACCTAACGTTTTAAATATGGATCTAATAGAAACAACGTGTATTTGTGTTCTATTAACGAAAAATCGTTAAAAATAGTATTGCAAAATATTTCGTGAATTAAGGGATCATCCTGAGAAGTTTTTTAGAAATACCGAATGACCAAAGAATCATTCAATGAACTTATAAAACTTGTTGCTCCGTATATGACATACAAAGACACTCAACTAAGAAATTTACAGTTTAAGATTTTGTTGAATAAAGGAGGTATTTTTTCTATTTCTAATATGTTTCTATATTAATATCCGGCTCTTGCTCCAAATCACTTGCAGAAGTCGCAGGTGATACAGAAGAAGACATCTTCGTTGATAAAAATGGCAAAACTAACAAATAAGTATGCTTTTAAACAAATATGTACATCTCAATTGTGCTGTTACGTTGCGGTGAATTGTAGTGCGCGTTGTGCAGTGGCGTAACAATGCAGCCATGGGTCTGTATTGCCGAGTCAATCCGAGCCCCTATGTAGATAAGAAAATAGTTTAACTGATCTCATAATAAGACACTTTAGAAAACTACTTTTTCAAAATTATATTTAATTAAAAAACAAAAATATTACAAAAAATAAACATGAACATGTCAACAGCATTTACTGATTTCTTTTTCTTTGCCAAAAGTTGATATCAGCGTTTTCGGCTTACACGGTGTCAGTGCGTACTTAGTGCACTGTGTGACGTAAATGCATGGAATCAGTTTCGACCCTAACTATTCTTAATGCAAGTTTAAGTTGAAAACGAGACGATAAATGAGTGCAAGTCTGAGAGCCTGTTAGTTTTGGCGCGTTTTTCAAAATTATCTATGAATTTCAAGGAAGTACTTCTTTGTGCCTGAAAAGTATCTTTGAACTGAAAACGAAAATAATTTTATTTTAAATACTCACATGAGTTTACATTCTTACTTTTTTATTTGTATATTTATGTACAACATAAAATTGTATTATTTGACTTAATAACTCTTCATCACTATCTGACATTGAAGAACTTTCTAATAATTCCTGGCAATTGTCAATATGATTTTATTTTTAGAAGCCATATTATTTGCACTAATATTCGTGCACTTGCTCCTGTATTTGGTGCACAATAGTGCGGACTCACTGCGAACTGAGTGCAATTTCACAACAAGCCGAAAACGCTACCACGAAGAAAGTGTAAACATAAACATATATGTATGATGAAAACAAAACGAGAACTCAGTGCACGTTAGTGCGTACTGAAATCAGAAGCAGAAAAGGCTATATGTTAGATATTCAATTAAAATAATAGATAATGATAATCGTTGTTGCCTTGTAGTATCCCTTATTTTTTTTTACTAATTTTTATGTTGAAAAGGATCTTTCTGCTGAAAGATGTAAGGTCATTTAATATATTTGGAACATGTGGCTCTATTAAAATAAAAATATTTTTTGTCGTGCGTGCCGGGCCCCTTGAGGCACCGGGCCCGTGTTCCGCGGAACACCGGTAGTTACGCCACTGGCGTTGTATCGTATAACCCTTTATGTCACAAAGCAAATGTTCGTCGCCGCACCGCACTTAAATTGTGACAACGGTATTATTTGCGCGAGGGTCATGCTAGAATTAATAAGAAAATTAGGCGGGCCTTGGAAAACAAAATTTACACTAATTATTTATCTGTCGTTAAGTTGCGAAAGCTAAGTTAGAATATAATTAATCAATTTTTTACAATATCAGTGTGAGCTAAAATATGGAATGGGTCACGGGCTCACACGTGACCCTTAGTCTGTAGCCAGTCCATGTTTGAAAGCATTCGAAAGCAAGATTAGTTTCGAGATTTGAAGACGTGGAAGGAAAGAATGGTGAAATGTATTAACGTTGAAGAGAACTATTTTAAACATACTTAAACTAAAATTCTAAAAAATATAAACCATGTTTCTTAATCTATAATTCTAGTGTGACCCGCGTATTAGTTTTTTTTATAACTAAGATTCACTTGTCGACTGGGCGCCACTGGTTTAAATGCGCTGGCTTAAGGAAAAAACACAATCCTAAACACAATAATAACCTCCGACCCTTGAATGGGTAGGGCCTAGTTAGTTGCTGTGTGCTAGCAGTCATATGCGGACGTGGGTGAAACTGTGAATAGTGTCAATAAAGAAAAGACGAGATGCTTGCAGTAATTATAGGTGAGTGGTAGAACTCGCTGTCATTCTAATTATTATCACCAGATGCTTGATTGATATGTTATACACTGCTTGTGTATTTGATATGCATGGTATATGTGAGATATACATTTGTATTATTTGTTTGTGGCCGCAAACGTATGTAGTAGTTTGTAACTATCTGGGACAACTCTGGGTCCATGGAGCTATATGCTTCTAGGTGTGAAAAACACCACCTGAGAGGCTGAGATACACGAGAACGTCTGGGACGTAAAGGATAAACCTGGGGTTTATCATGATAGGTCTGGGACATACACACGTGTGATCGTAAGCTAAACTCTCATAATGGGTCTGGGACCCATTGACCTCTGGGAGGTCGAGTTCTGGGAACTCACATGTCTGGGACATACGTATGTGGCTACGGTACCGCTAGTGGCTCAGAAATGACTATTCACGAGAGCCGTATTCCTGCAATTCGTCCATGCACTGGGTGTATACTTTTGCGGATAGGGGTACCGGAATCCACGAGGTGTTAGGCCTCATTTAACATGCGCGGCACCTGCCCAAGTCTGGGACTTGGGAGCAACCTTATTCCTGCCCCCCTCTTGTCTATCTTACTAGATGATAATGCACGTCTGTGATAATTGTTGTGAATTGGAATGACAATGTGTATTTTATCCCACTTAGGGGAACGCGTCGTAGAGGGCCAGTCCGTCGCTGACGCGTGTAGAGAGGACACCGATAACAGGTCAAAAAGGAATGTGAATTGTATATATTAGAGTAATGCATGTATTATCGCCCATATATTTTAGTTAAATAATAAATGAAAAAGATTAATAAAAAAAACTATATCTTTTATAACATTACTATTAAACTGATTTCTAAATGTTTTCTGACTGATAACATTGTTTGATCTGATATAGTTTTCATGACTATTCACTTCATTTCATTCTACAGAATTTTGATAGGGTTCAGAGATTCAGAGGAAGCAAAAGTAAACAATGGGGTATGTGACCATATTCGAATTTCAATACACGTCCAAAAATATAAGAACTAACCACTATAGCTTCTCATTATAATAATAAAAACTAAACATTAGTTTGTAGTAATGTTGTTATTAGCAATTTAATGTTTTGGAGAAGGAATATACTTATGCCGTAAGCATGTTAGAATCGTGGAAGAAGACAGATAGACTGCGGGAAGGAAATAGACAGTTATATCCGTCTTCTTTCACGATTCTACCATAATCGATTTAAAAAAATACGGGTATTTTAAATTTTTGTCTAGTATCATATTATGTAAAAATAAAAAATTGGTCATATACCCCACTGCAAAAATTATATGGGGGAAACAATTGCAAATGAGCAGGTGTGCCCATATTTTTTAATAGTACTGTAAATTCCAAATCCATATTGATTAAAATAAAATATGATTAACATCTTCATACGCATATCCTTGAAGAAACTACCGTGGTGATTCCTCCTCCTCCGGTCGGTTGAAGCCCTAACTTCCTCCCTACAAGTTCAACGTTCTGGTCCCTTGTCCGACCGGTGTTGAGGCTATTAGTGCGGCATGTGTGCTTCGTGCAACACGGCACAGGTTCTAGCGCGGTGTCCGCGTCCACGGCAGCAGGCAGCTGGTTCGATGACACGTCCCTGTGCACTGAACCCATCGCGCAGGCGCCGGAACACACAAGACGTGGGATGGGATTCCCCCAGCGCTAGCGCCAGCGGGAAACGCAACAACAACAACAAGAGAATGGAGAAGGAACAGTGGGTGTATCAAACAAGACTGAGAATGCTAGATGGTGATAGAATAGTTTGTCATCTAGACGAGAACTGAGATTTGTGGGAAATATAAGCCATAATTTCCGAACTTTTATTAAATTAAACTCAATATACCTACACAACAAATATTTTTTTAATATTTGTTTGTATTTTATACATATGTTTCTGCAGTTTTGGTAGTTTTTAAAAAGGACCCTTTTTGCAGTCTTACTTTTCTGATATTAAAATTGAAAGAATAATTAATATAAATATGTTTATAACCCACTTCTCAAACTACACGTAGACGTAAACAAAGAAATGTCAAGCATAAACTATAGAAACGAATTCTTCTGCTCCAGATAAGTAAAATTTGAAATCTACTCTGAGAGATAATGAAGGAAATCTCAATTCTAGTACAATTTGAAATCTAGTAGAATTTAAAGTTACAAAATCGAGATCAAGACAGTGGCGGACTGGCCATGTGGGGAATGTGGAAATTTCCACATGGGCCGGTCTGATTAAGGGCCGGATCATTGTTGCTTTTTTTCTAATTTTGTAAATTAATTTATATCGTGGATATTTTTTAACCAATGCATTAATTTTTTGTTATACAATAAAAAGTCTAAGCTAACGTCCAAGAATTGTGATATTATCCGCGGCATATCCAGGGCCTTTCTTATCAAACTTTCGGGCCTTAGCCCGAAAATATTTTTTGGGTCCTCTCTCCCTTTATAGTAAAAAAGTACACACATTTTTGTATTTACAATTAGCTTATTAGGTAATTAAATAGTTAAAAACAGGGCCGGTTTGAGGAAGGTGCGAACGGTGCAGCCGCACCAGGTCCCGCGCTTCAATCGCGGGGATTTGGAAACAATTCGCATTTATTTAGTACCTACTGCTAAATAAATTAATGTAGTTCAATATTTTTGTATTCTTTAAATATTAAAGCAGAAGGTATACCTTATAGCTCTTCAGATTTGAATACAATAAACTTCTTGATTACAATAAAGAAAAGTGGATTACGATAAAGAAAATGACTAATCATATAGGTAAATAGTAATATATATTGTAACGTTTTTATTTATTTGGGTGACGTGTAAATATTAGATAATTATTATTAATTAAAATTAAGTGTTTATTAAACTATAATTAGTTACTATTACTAATATTAAACAATTGTTCAAAACTAATTAAGACTAAAACTATAATCAACTAGATAACACTAACACTATTTATTTAACCAACTAACACTACTATTTATTTCCACGATATTACAAATTATTTATTTCACTACGCGTTTCAGTCTTAGACTGCCGGTCTGTTGCAGACTCTTGCAGACTGTTTACGCGATATTTATATCACTATATACTTATATCAGCAACTGTCCGCCTACCGACCTCCACAGCGTCTATATACAGGCTGGGGCAAAACAACCTCCCTAGTTTTTAAAGTGAATTAAAAAAAAGGAGTCGAGATACAAAAAAATTATTTCAATATAATAAAGTAGTTACAAGGCCAGTTTTATCTTACGTGGTTTTAAAAATCATATCGGCCAAGTGTTGTCCTTCATTGTCTACACACTGCTGCAAGCGACTTCTGAAGTTTCTCGTAACCCTTTCGACCATTTCTTCAGGTATACGGCGAATTTCCGTGCGGATTGTCTCCTTTAGGGTTTGCAGGTTCTTCGGACGATCTTTATAAACCTCTGCTTTGAGATAACCCCACATAAAAAAGTCGCACGGACTCAAATCTGGCGAGCGCGCGGGCCAGGGAATATCACCTCTCAGGGAAACCAAGCGCGCAGGGAACATTTCCCTCAAAACCAGCATTGATGCCCGCGCTGTATGGGGTGTGGCCCCGTCCTACTGAAACCAGACATTCTCGAGGCCAAATTCTTCAAGAGCAGGGGCAAAAAATTCTGGAGCATATTCACATAGCGCTCAGAATTGACGGTAACTGCGGCTATGTTTTCAGGTGTTCGAGCAGTTCGAGGTCGTCCATCTCTCTCTCTGACAACAGATCCTGTTTCCCGAAAGTTTTTTACCCACAACGTAATCGATTTTCGGTCCAAAACTGCTTGACGACGGGGAATTTGGAATCGAATACGGAACGCGCGCTGGGCGGCGATTACAGACTCGTTTTCGCGTATGAACGCTTCCACGGCGAAAGCGCGCTGCTCGTTCGTCCACATTATGTTTACGAATGAAACCTTTTGTAATGCAATGCAAACGGCATATCTACCTGCTGCCATACACGCCATCCCCACCCTTTTACGACCTCTGCTCGCTTTACAATTGTCTATTGAAACTAGGGAGGTTGTTTTGCCCCACCCTGTACTCAATTGACTCAACACCGTCTGTATATTCAACTGCTCGGACAGAAGTCAGCTTTTCTACAACACTATCTATCTATTTATGTAACTCTTTGTCTAACTTCCACAGCCTCAGTATCACCGACTGTCCGTATGCCACAATTCTTCAACACCACTGCCGAGTATTCACTTCCACTTGCCGTTACTGTCCCCGTATACCTAACTCCCCAATACTCTTCAACACTATCGAGTATTCTCTTTAACAGCTATCCCGGTATACCAGTTACTTCCCAACTCGCCGTTACTGTCCTTGTGCACTATAGCTTCCCAATACTCGTCAACACTACCGAGTATTCACATGTATAGCTATCCCAGTTAACCAGTAACTTTCCGAGTCCTCCACTCGACAGCATACTGCATACGCTCACTACAATACTGCTGTGCTTCTCACTAACACTTTACTCTCTAACACTCTATGTAACTCTATGACTCTATGTGTAACTAACTGCTCTAATGTAAGTGTCTGTCCGTCTTCATTAATGGAACTGAACTATGTAATACAAGTAACAGTGGTAACATTACAGACGATTCATAAAAGAATCAACATATTTTCAGAGTTATAGGGAAAAAAATATTTACCACTAAAAATATAATAAAAAATATTTCACGTCAAGTACGTTTGCGGATTGCAGTTGCTAGGAATTCCTTGTGAATCGAAATAAGTCACAAAATATACTACTTTTATGACATTAGAAGAAAAATACATTTTTTAACATGTGTGGGGATTGAATTTTGTTTTATTCAATACTGGTACCTACCTACTAAAAAGGGCCATCGCACATGTGTGCCGTTCAAAATTTTTCCACATTGATATTAAGGTCCCAGTCCGCCCCTGGGCCCTAAATAATAATAATAATAATAATAATAATAATAATAATAATAATAATAATAAAATTAACCACTATAGCTCTTTATAATAATAAAAATTAAACATTATATCCTAATATAATATAGTTAGATATATAGACTTTTGCTTCCCTTTTGAAATTAATTTGGTATATAAACTTTTTTGGCCTTTTTGATGCGATGACGGAACTTTATGGGCACACATACCCGACAAAGAAAGCAAAATAAAAATGTAAAATCCACAAACTGTGAAAAAAAAATTAGGTGAGTGCTTATTTTTATTTTCAAAAACTGACTAAGATAACCTTTTTCGTAAAAATGTATCAATCAATTGCAAACAAAAAATTGTATTAAAACAGATGCTAAAGATGAAGGTCATTGGGCCTTCGAAACGTCCAGAAATGTAAATAAACATCAAACATTAAAATCTTCACAAAAAGGCCAAAAAAGTTTATTTACCAAACTAATATAATATAGTTATTTGCACTTCAAAGTTTTGAAGAATTTAAAATGTGATATGATAACGTTAGTATGGCCTGAGTTTATATTTCCATTGTTATCAACCGCTATAGAATATTTTCTGCCTTTTTTCTTGTATACTACAAATAATTATTCGATTTAAAAAAATGCGGATATTTTTTTGGCTAGTGTAAAAATCAAAATGTAGTCACATACCTCATTGGGTTCGGCGCAGACTAGAGATAGGTAGACCCGATCCGTACTCAAGACTGAAATAAGTAAACCGAATTCGTTCCAAACCGACAGGGACCTACACCTGATCCGATTCGAAATGAACCAGATCTAAACCTGACCTGACTCGACTCAAATTGAACTGTACCAATTCGACTCGAACTTTACCAACCTATCTCGAACTAGACCACCCAACCTGACCAGAACTGAACTAAACTGACCTGAAATGAACCAACTCGACCCGAACCCGAACTTGATATCTTGAACACAAACTCGACCAGAGACCCGATGGTGGTACGGGTAAGCTCGGGTGGGTTTCGGGTTTTGGTTTGGGACGAAATACGCGAAGAGACATCGTACTATAGACGAAATAGTCAAGAATCACAAACATAAAAATGTCTAATGGCACGCAAAAAATATAAAAAAATAAAATGACACGTGTATTTACATTTACATGGTTAGGTAAATAAAAATTAACCAAAAGATTTGTTTAGTGAAATTTTTAGCAACAAGCTAAACATTTATTATTTATTAGAATTTATTAGAAACGTATAAGTATAATTTTGTTTTGAAAAAAGAACTTTAAAATGTTAATGAAAGGCTACACTTCCATGACCATGATTGCGTGAGAAATTATTCACCATACACTGCTCCTTACGGAATCCCGCCAAATTACCTACGTCGTAGTGCGTTCGGTGCATGCGCACTCGTTCCCGCGCTTCTCCTGCCCTCGTTCACAGAGAGGAGAGCCGTAGTCTCTCTTTACGAGTTGTGATTGTTCTGTCTCCCTCTATCCACCATTCGTGCGAGAGAGAAGTTTGCGTACTCCTACGCTATTCTTCATACCTCTTGATCCTTCTTTTCTCCCATTCATCTTGGCAATCTGCAGTACTATTAACGAGAGGGAGTACAGATTATGAAGTCGAAATTGTTTTGAGTTTTTGTTTTCTTTTCGGAAAGAGAATGACGCGAGAGAACCAGATTTCTAAGAATAGATTTGGTTTTTGTTAAGACAAAAAGTTTTATGTAGAATGGTTCATTATACTTAATATATTTATATTCATGGTGCAAGGTGCATAAACAGAATGAACAGCGCTGTAATTCAGTATTAGAGTCACGTTTTGTTTAGTTAGTATTTCATAGTAATCACTCATTCATTTATAATTATGTTAATAATAAATCATTATTAATTAATAAATTTATTCATGGGCTATTTTATTTAGAAAACTCATATGGCTCGAACTTTTTTAATGAATGAAAATATGTATATAATAACAGCAAAAACGGGCATGGTATTGCGGAAACAACAACAAATTCAACAGCATAACAGTGTCTCCTGTGGTGTTTTTTCGACGATTGCACGTGAGGTGTGACGCATACTAATTTGGATTGATACAAGGACATCTAGATGAAGATGTCGGGAAGGACGCCCATAGTATGCTGAATTCAGGCCAATACGAAAATCTTCGCATTCGCAGTTTTGCAGTCAAAAATCTGTGCTGGCCAAGGCCTAGGTCACATCTCTGATCTCTGTCGTGGTTTTGTGGATAGTTTCCACACTGGATTAAAACTTAGTTGTTTGCAATACAAATGTGGAAACATGAACCTCTGTGCATGAGCCTTTGTTTGAAGTACGAGTGAGCAACGCGAGCGAGTATTTCATTTAGGCGAAAGCACGGAAGGTATTTCCGCATAAGTATTGTACAAGATCATTTAAATCGTTAATAAAGCGAACAAATATTCGTTGCCGTGGACTGTATGCCGTTGTTATTATTTGTTTATTTTCCATTTACCTTGAAAAAAATTGTGATTTAAGTGCGTGTGTTTATATAGTAGAAATAAATATTGTAAAAGAGTTGTGATTCTTGTACACCTCTTGAAATTACCTGCAAAGTGAAGAGAGAGATATAAATTGTCATATTCCAAATTTATTCAATGGTGCGAATCCAACAATATAAAAAATTTCTCAGAAAATTGTATGTTGGCTTATATCCCAATAAAAGATCGTTGTGGTCAACTTATTGAATGATTAAAAATATTGTAACGTTTTTATTTATTTGGGTGAAGTGTAAATATTAAACAGTTATTATTAATTAAAATAAAAGTTTATTAAACTATAAAGAAAATGACTATTACTAATATTAAACAATTAAAAAAAAACAAATTAAAACTAAAACTATAATTAATTAGATAACACTAACACTATTTATTTATTTATTTAACCATTAACACGACTATTTATTTATACGTTCTTAATAATTATTTATTTCGACTAGTTTTTTCACCTCACTATCTGTCTATTTATGTAACTAACAGTCTAACTTCCACAGCTTCAGTATCACCGACTGTCCGTATGCCACAATTCTTCACCACAACTGCCGAGTATTCACATCCACTTGCCGTTACTGTCCTCGTATACCTAGCTTCCCAACACTCTTCAACACTACCGGGTATTCTCTTTCACAGCTATCCCGGTATACCAGTAACTTTCCTACTCGCCGTTACTGTCCTCGTATAACGTATACTATAGTATAGCTCGTCAACACTACAGAGTATTCACATCCACAGCTATCTCAGTTTACCAGTAACTTCCCGAGTATCAATTCGACACAAACTGCATACGCTCACCACGATACTGCTGTGCTTCTCCTAACACTTTACTCTCTAACACTCCATGTGAATGACTCTCCCTATGTAACTAACTCTCGAGAATAGCTGCATCCCTCTTATATAGCTGCCATTAAATCCAGAGAGCTCTAGAATATTCGACCGCATAATAATAATAATGAACACAAAAAGTTCAGGCGACTGGAAGTAATTAAACACGTCGCGACTCGCTTGTTTACGTCGCTCGACTGCTAACGCGATTACGTCATCGCTATACTTAGACGCTTCTTCAGTGCAGCAGCGGGGCTCATACGTCACAATAGTTAATAATTTATAACATCAACATGCATGTCTTATTTAATTTTGACAATTGTACATCACTACCTAAAACAAATAAAAGTAGTAATACATATTTATTTAACTTTAAAATAAAATATATTCTTAAAACGTACCTATTAATAATAAAAATATAATTTTCATTGTATATACTTGTATTTTTAAGGTGTGCAACATATGGCAGTAGTATCTTTCTACTTTCTAATAGATAGCGCTATAGTATGATTAAAATGTCAAAATTAGCAATGAAATTTCTTTAAATAATTTCTATTCTTTCAACTAATTTTCCTCAATTATCTTGTTCTTATATTAAATTTGTTGTAATGTGCAAAAAATTTAATTTTTTTTAACACTTTTAAGCTACTCGATCACACTAGTGCGCGGAAGTAAAACAAATGCGGGAATATGGCCTTTCGGATTGTGAGTTGGCGGCCGGAAATATGACTTTCTAGGTAGTGGTAGTGAGTACGAAAAAGGAAATTATCCTCGCCGTGCAAATTAATAAAGGGCGTCTACTCCCGGTTTCGTCGGAAAATATTTAAAATAAGCTTTACAATTTGGTATAAATACTTGCATTTTTATTTAAAAAAATAACCCAGTTAGTAATTATTGTAAAGGTAATTACAACTGACAGCTGATCACAAGAATGATTTTAGAATAGTCTGCAGCATCGCGATATGAGATTTGTTTTCTGCCCATTAGGTATAGCACGGACTCTGGCTTGAAATCCAATAGTGATAAAAAAATAGTATCGCCATCCGAAAGAGCTTAAAATACTGTACTAAAGAAGTGCAAATTAAAATCTAGAATTATTCCATACTTAGAAGTCCATGCTAATAAATAATATCATTTAAAATTAGTCATATGTTGATGTTGTACTTCTTCTTATTCTTTTTCTTTTGTGAACTACTTTTTAGATCACATCTTTTAGCATGATAATCTACCACGGACATTATACAGAAATGAAAAATAACTGTAAAAATACTGTTTGAATTTCATTTGCAATATTACTGCGAGTTTATGTTGAATATTTTGACTGAGTACAAATGAAGATATGAAGTTTTATAACTCGTAAAATTGAATTAACAATAAAGTTTTAATAACAGGATAGTGTTCCGTTTCCACTGTATTATTGTGCATTTTTTGCCCGCATTGCACAATGTTACTACTTTCAGATTATCTTTACTGTTTCTATTTTACGATCAGTAAAGTTTAGATCTGTGGAATTAATTTCATAATATGACTGAACTCCGAACGTTGATATTGTAGTAAATAACTGAATAACGCAACAGGAAACTTGATTATCGTCGATGCAATAAAAACTTGTTTATTAAATATTTTACTCATTGGTTACCACTACTATTTATTTTGTTTATTGTTTGTCAAGCAATTAAATTCCCATTTGTACATTTGTATTTTTACAAATATGGTCGTAAAGACTGTTATTTAATAGTTCAATTCAAGAAAAAAAGCTTAATATACGTTTTATTGAATTATTATTATAGTAATAAAATTTATTTGTCGCATTCAACAAATTAAAAGTTATTTTTGTATTTGATTAATAACCAAAAACTTCATTACAGAAAATTACCGGATTTTGCAAACTATCCATTTTCACTGCAATATTATATTACCATTCTGTAAAGGTAGTGTACGACCACGAAGTATAATAACTAAGGAGTGGACAAATCGTATCTAGTCGCTATTGAAAAGTGTTCCCCAAAATGTAACACGAAAGACAGAGAGGGTAGAGAGAAAGTTAGGTTGAGGCAGGCCAACATGGCTGACATCTGACACGACGTTTTATACCAAACTGCAAGAATGGGTATACGAGTTGTTGCGATAAAGTTTCTTTACTTTCAGTCCCGAAAGATGGGGAAATGCTAAATAAGTGTCATCGTGTTATATAACGAAAAGACAGGCTTATAAATGTAAAAGATTATGTTTGTGAGAGACATTTTAATGACATTTTTATGACATTATAAAAGAATGGAAATCTGGAGATGTTAAGGTAAATAAAACATATTTAATTTCATTTATGTACAGTATGTATGAATCATGAAATTATAGGGCGCGAACAGACACGTGACTCGAGGGACCTTGACGTGCTTAGAATCAGCTGATTTGTGTGCGCATGTCATTTTGACAAGAACAATATCATGTTGACAAGGCCAATGTTTTGACTTATTTTGATTTTTAATTGCTAAAATGTTATTTTTAATTTCATGTGTTTTACTGCCTAAAAATTATAAATATTAACATTTTAGTAATTCAAAATCAAAATAAGTCAAAACATTGGTCTTGTCAAATTGACAATGATCTTGTCAAAATGACAAGCGCACACAAATCAGCTGATCCCAAGTAAGTCAAGGTCACTTGAGTCACGTGTCTGCTTGCGTCCTATACTAGGTCGTCAGGACCGCTCCGAGCGGACGGGCAGATTGTGCCCCGCACAAAGGCGCTTGACCATGAGGAGCGCCATTTCAAGACGATGTATAAAAAATAATAGTAATTGTTTTGCAAACTGGGTTTATTTGTCAAGGATTATTATCTTATCAAACCGATATTTTTCTATCATTGTTATATTGAAATAATAATTGTGAAGGTGTTGATTACAACAAAGATTATTTTGATTATAGCTCAAGAATTACAAGAATAAATCCAACAATGAATTTAGTAGAAAAAATCTGATGTGGTCAACACAAAACATCCAGCTATTAATTTTTTTTATAATTTAAATTCACATACTTACATAATTACTTATGATGGAAACTATTCTAAGTTTCATTCCGTATAACTATTAATTGTTCTATTAACTATTATCTTTTTAAAACGTTACTATTATTAATTTGAAATGATGAGTTCCTTGACAGTGACATTTATCTGTCAGTTACATACATTTGAGATTTGAACTGTATAACCAAGGAGTTGTGTTTGTTTAACGCGTAGGTCCTGTAAAAAATTTAATAATCTTAAATTTTTATAATAACATAATTCTCGAAGAAATAACATTTAAAGGTATTTTTCGAAGAAAAACTATTTCGAGCTTTAAGTAAAGTGCTATTTCCGGTTATCTGATTTACACCAAAATCTAATGGCTTCTTTCCGTATTAGGTGGAAATATAAGATTTCAAAATTTTCTGAATAATAGTATTTGAGTTAGAGCGTAAACAGGATCCACACACATACACACACACACACACACACACACACACACACACACACACACACAAACACACTCACCCACCCACACAGTTTAATACTTTTAGTACAACGCACCCTTAATATAATTAACCCCCAGACGGTCTGGTTCTTTGAACCGGCCTCTCCTTAGTGAAAAAAAAAGTATGTATACTCTAGGATTGCGAGATTTGCCAATAACAAACATTTTCAGTTTATGATTGCCGTTTGTATTGCTATAAAGCATAAAGGTAATTTTTTCTTGCTAACTTTATCCGGGTGCACCTTTCTCGCTGGCATGGACAAAAACCAAAGTCTTGTCAGGTAGGCAACACCAAACTAATTCGAATTCGGCTGAAATATACATTTTATTGTTGCTTAAACCAAGATGTTTTATTTTGTCTTGCAACTCAGTTCTGAATGGTTTCAAAGATGTTTTGTCACTGGAAAGTTTTTCACCAGTCATATTTTTAAGAACGTATTCCAAATAGTTGCTGAAACCATTGGAACCAGCCTCTGCCGGCGTCTATCTCGAAGCATCCTGCACGGTCGAATTCCACTTGATCGAAATCCCACGCGGTCGAAATCCCATGCGCTCGAAATTCCACGCGGTCGAAATCCCACGCGATCGAAATCCCACTCGGTCGAAATGTACCTCCCACCACTTTGTCCGTTCTACAGAAATTCAAATATTTCCACTCCGTCGAATCCCACCCGGTCGAAATGTTACACGTTACAAATCCCTCGCTCCCGTACCGCTCTCTTTATCGATCGTATTGCATTCTAACAATCTATGCTTCGTGGTAGTTCTACGTCAAAGATAATATATTAAAAAAAAAAAATTAAAACATATTACATTATACAACATACTATTTAATGAATGAAGCAGGAAAATAATTTACCTATACATCTTTTCTTTCCTTTATGTCACGAATAGTCGAATATGAATTTGTTTATTGTTTGACTGTTACACTATATGGGGTTTTTACATTGAGAAGCTTTAAAAACGTTGTGTTGTGAATAGATTCAATAGAGGGGGAAACGAAATTCCAAATTACCCATTTGCAATACATACAGCATGCAACATCTTATATACATAACTAGCATTATAGGAGTTAACAGGATAATATTTACAAAAAAAAAAAAAATAGGCGCTAGGCCGACCGGCCTCCTACAAGTTACGGCCTCTCGGGAATTTCCCGATTTCTCGGTGACCCTGTCCTTCCCTGCACAGTTCAAACCTGGCCTGATGATAAAATCAGTTGCAGGACTCATTACAAAACAAGACAAAAGTGAGTTTTAAAAAAATATGTATAGGACGCAGGCCATTGTAATTGAATAAAAAAGCTAAACACGATTATGTTTTATCAACTACACGTGTAAGGAAACAAAAATTATTTATCAGCCATAAATTTTACCAATTCACTCCCACTTCGCCATATTTCAAAAAAATCAAAGCATTTATGTCGCGCGCCTCATTTATTTTATGGTTTATTCGGTGATATTTCTTTCCGGGATGCGTTTTTGTGTGTAAAAATAGCTCAGTGGTGCATAGCCCACTACAAGTAAGTAATTAACCGGTCCATGTTATTCTTTTCCGTTAATTGCCACGTCATGTCCGCCGCTAAATGAACCGGAAACGAACGAAGAGACTCAGTCATCGCCTCCTGCGAGTAACGCAACTCTTTCCGGGAGGAAAAGCCATGATTCACGTCTTATTTAGGGAACAATTCGGAAGAAATAACAGGGAATAGGGAAAGTAAATAAGATTACAGAAAATGAAAGACAAATTAGTGCACGAACTAGGAAGTCAAGTTAATGCAATGTAACATGATAGAAAAGAAATGGCAGAAGGCGATATCGAATCTGGATTGGCAGTGACAGGACAGCTCATCAACCCTGTCAAAGGTATTGAAGATATAAAGATCTCGTTCAAAATATAATCACGCAATTATATAGAAATGGCATATTTATACTTATCTGAAATCATGTGAATTAGGATAGCCACGATTTTCTGCTTTTTATATAGAAAAGTGTTAACTTCGGAAGTATACAGGCTGCTGTCCAGGATAACTTTCAGAACATAGGGATCTCGAGAAGTATAAGAGATACGAAGTTAGTTAAATTAGACAAAAGTTGCCCTATTAGGAGACCATTTTATTGGTGTTTTGTTATTTGAGGAAATATACATAGGTCACTAGATATAGGCGAAAATGTAAATTTTTCAGTATTTATTTTTGTAAATATCTACCAAATGTGAAATAATACTGGATCTTAATTTGCACATCTTTAAGACACCTTTTATTATCTTTCTAATGGCGACGCTTATTTTTTTTATCACAATTAGTTTCTGATTTATGATGTCAAAGTTTTAATTTTTATATGGAAAGTTGCACCATTGGAAAGAGATTTTTTTTAGCTTTCCAACCGTGTGTATTTTGTCTATCTTCATTTGTTTCAAACACCGAAAATACAATTTCTAAATTTAAAAAAAATGAGCATCGCCATTACAAAGAACATTAAAAAGTACCTTAAAGATTTAGAAATTAAAATCCAGTATTATTTCACATTTGGAAGATATTTGTAAAAATAGAAAACCGCAAAATTTACATTTTCGCTTGTATCTAGTAACCTATGTATTTTTCTTCAAATAATAAAACGCCAGTAAAATAGTCTTTTAATGGGGTAAGTTTTGTCTAATTTAACCGATTTCGTATCTCTTAAAGTTCCCGGGATGCCCATGTTGGAAAAGTTATCCTGGACACCCTGTATACTACACATGAATAAAATCCTAATTTTTATTAATGAAAGTTCGTTTAATTTTGAAGCATTTCCTAGTATTAAAAAATCAAAATTGTTTTTATTTTAACTGCATTTAATTTTAAACGAAATCTGTAGCTATGTTTCTCGCATCAGTTTCTGTAGTAGGCTGAACCAGAAAGATAGCATTGTGGGACGTCATCAGTGGCACTGAAAAAAAATTCATATATTTCTCAAAGTAATAATTAAAAATATGTTTTTTTATCCTATTACTGAGTAGTGAGTAGTGCTTTAAGGATAAAGCGTACATTTTATTATTTTTTGTTATGGTTTATGCGCTCATCCGATTTTTATTTGTTTTCGAAATCTGTCTTAAACGTTTATAATAAACTTTTAGTTTGTATCCATGAATGCTTATTCAATGAATCTGTGCAACTTGATTGTTCACTTCTGTTTTGTGCACCTGCACTCCACTTTTTCACAAAGGTCTAATGGAGCCGAGTTGATATGTAGCATTATTTATTACTTTTTAAACAATCGATAATGAATGCTAGATTATTGTTTGACTATAATTGAAATATGTTAGCATAACCTACTTTATTGACTTAATCTTTTAATACCAAACTCGAAAACAAATAAAAACTGAATTAATAATCTTAGGTTTTCTAGTCATATATTTATGCGTAGTAAACACAAAAATTGGTTTATATGCGTATAGACGATGTGTAAATTTGGTTATGAATTCGACTGAAATTTACAGGAAACACATAAAATCAACTGAAAATCATTTATTTATACTTATAAATTGTTGATTTTTTAATGCAAATTTTTGAATCACAGCAGAAAATATGGTTTTCGCATTTTGACTGTCGGTAAAGCCGCTGTCGAAACTAATGCCAATGCTGTCTTACGTAAATTTTGAAAATTAATTATAATAAAAGTATTCTGTTCAAGGCCTTCTAAAAACAATTTATAATGCTTATAACAACGAAACGCTTTGATCAATTTGAATGAAATTTGGTATGACAATCCATATGGATATAAAATTCATCTTTTAAGATGGTATTTCTTATTGTTAGTGAACCACTAGTGTGTGAAACTTGGGTGTCGCGACCATGATTAAACCATAACTTTTTAATGACAACGCCAGTAATGTAAATTTACTGTTTTTCAGAAAGATACATTCAATAGTAAACTTTCGTGTCTCTGCGTAAGTTATGATATCTGTAACGATTTAGTCAGAAATAAATAAAATGTAAGTGACTGCGCCGTGTAATTTTCAAAATAAATTTTATATAGCAGTCTATCAAATGTTAAACTACTAATTTTTAATGACAGAAACAATTGTTTATGAGTTGTCAATCTTCTAAAGTTGTTAAGGAGTGAGCGAACATTATTTAATCGTCTTTTATAATATTAGCAGTAAAATACTATAAGGCCGAACAAACAGATATGTTACTAGTTTTAAAATATGGCAAAGGAAATTTTTGACAACCCATAAACAATTGTTACTGTCATTAAAAATTAGTTGTTTGACATTTGGAAAGACTGCTAGATAAAATTTATTTTAAAAATTACACGGCGCAATCACTTACATTTAATTTTTTTCTGACTAAATCGTTAGAGATATCATAACTTAGGCAGAGACACGAAAGTTTACTATTGAATGTATCTTTCTGAAAAACAGTAAATATACATTATTGGCGTTGTCATTAAAAAGTTATGGTCTATTCATGGTCGCGACACCTGTCTCATACACTAGTGGTTCACTAACAATAACAAATACCATCTTAAAAGATGAATTAGTTCCCTATGGAATGTCATACGAAATTTCATTTAAATCGAACAAAGCGTTTCGTTATTATAAACAATACAATTTTTTTTAGAAAGATTTTGAAGCAGAATGCTGTCTAAACGGTGCACTGTCGGATATAGGTAAGTTTAGTTAAATCGTCTCATTATGGGCCCAGGAATCTGTAGTTAAGCCATGTCCCTCTATTTCAAAGGCACCCTGTATATATATATATATATATATATATATATATATATATATATATATATATATATATATATATATATATATATATAACCAAGGAAAAGGAGATGTGTTTGTTTAAAGCGTGGAATTAGCTATAGAAATTTGCACAAAATAAAATATAAAGTAAATGAGAAGGCCATACAAATCCGCCTCGTTCAAGCATTTTAAGTTGGACTTTATTCACCTATATAGTCGCGTCGTACCCTTTAAGCAGTGACGATAAAAGGACTAATTTTTCAAAATTTATGTGTACCTACATTACATAGAACAATGCCCATCTTTCATGTGCCGAAATACACTGCCTTAGATTAGTGTGTCACGTTTCTCACTTTAATTTCGAACCATGTCCATGATTTTTAAGAAATGGTCTTTGGTCTTTCATTCGAAGAAAATTTCTGTAATTTATTTCATCTTCTATTCTTAATTCATTATGTGCGATAACTAAAACACTGCGATTTTTATTTCTATTCCCCAGCCATTGACTAGTCCACCAGCGACGTTCTGATTTTTTTATTTTTTGTATAACTGTGTAACCCATTACTCCAACAATTATTGCAGCTAACAATTTTTTACTTGAATTGACGTGATTCATAATGAAATTACAAAACGCAACTACCTCTGCAGAACAACGGCCACAAAATGAAGTTTAGTAGTACCTACCTATCTTTGGCGCCAATTCTCTTTCATGAGTTATACAGCAGCAGCACTCCATAAAAACGCGTAAATTTTTTTACAGTGGGTAGTGCCGCTCCGTGGGTAAAAGACGCCTTTGTGCAAAGTTCTATTTCAGCGCCCCCCATAATGTATAATTTGCAAATTAATATAAGCTTTAATGCTTAATCTATAATTTTGATTCTATGAAAAATGCCAGATTTAAAATATTGACGAAATTTCCTTCTTGTGATCGTATATTACGTTATAATCAAAATCGTTTGTTTTAATCAACAATTTTACAGTTATAGTTTGCAACATAAAAATTCCAGAAAGTTATCCGTTTGCTAGGAAATTTCTTTTACTTTCTTTATACTAAATTTTAATAGTAAATCAGGGAAATTTTATTATTTTTATATGTTACAGTATTTTTAAATTTAGAAATTCCCGAATGTTTTTTTTTTTCGAAAATTCGGCTTCATACCTGAGAAAAATAACGGCGAATATTTGACTGGCCGTTCCTGCAATTGTGACGTCACCGATCTCATTTCCGGTGCCAATGATATCATCGACGTATGGAGCACAAATTGATGAAGACCCTTGAATCCCGCGACGTCATCGGCGGGCGATTTGAATGTATGCTACACTTTTACGTATTTACGTATTATAAAAAAAGTGATGCAATAAAATTATTATTTTGGTATACGCTTAGAAACAGTAATTAATAAATCTTATCTGCAAATTTAATATAAGTGAACTCCTCTATTATCTCACTAAGATTTCAGAATTGTAAATCATAAGAATTTGATTGATCACGAAATGCTAATATTTAAATATTGGATTCATGGTCGAATTCATTCTTGTAATAAATATTCTTGAGCTATAATCAACATATTCTTTGTTGTAATCAACACTTTAACGTTAACAGTTATTATTTCAATATAACAATGCTAGAGATCCAAAGTAAACAAATTAACAATATTATTTTCGAATAAGAGCATTTTATCATAATTTTATATTATTTACTGTCTTGCAATGGCGCCCCTTCTGCCAAGGCGCCTTTGTGCGGGGCACAACCTGCCCACCCGCACGGAGCGGCCCTGACAGTAGGATGCAGTACTTTTCATGGAACGCTTTTATAAAAAAAAAAAATTATAAATTTTTTTTACAGTGGGATACCGGCCTTAGCCTCGTATTTTTTATTGTTCAAACAAAGTAATGCACTAAGTAATAATAAAGTTTTTAGAAATTCTGGTGACGTAATAAATCTAAAAAAGAGGGATATATTGTATATTGTATTGAAGGACAAATAAAAGGGAGAATCGCATAAAACATAACCACAAACCTTGTTAGTGTCACAGATTCTTCATTTTCCACGTGTTTTGGATAGCTCTGCATTTATTGAAATCAACATTAACATCTGGCAGATAAAAGCCAATAGGTATATTTGCAACATCAATTTAAGAAGTTTGGAAAATGTTAATATAATTTTGTTTTTAGGCGGCAATATTGAACAATCTTCATTAATTTCTCGGCATGTTAAATTAACCATTAAAATATAGACGTCTGTGAAGTTACAATACCATTTTTATATTTTTGTAATTTTTAGTCTTAATAACAATATTAGAAATGAGAAATGCCTGGAGAAACCACATTTATTGTACATTTTGATAAAAGATATACCAAAGAAAAAAACTAATAATGAGAGCAAGTTTTAATTTTATGCATGGAAAAAACAATAACAAACAAATCAAAAGATGTTGTGAATACTACATTTACAAAAGAACTAATGCAATAGTGAAAGTTTATCAAGCAGACCTGAAAGACCGATTTTTCGGCATGTCATTCAGACATTCAGACTCACGATTGAAGCAGATAAACAACAAATGATTTCACAATTTCAAAAGAAGTAGAGACAGTTTGTTATATTTATTTATAGAAATATTGAAAATATTATTTTCTAAATAATGTTAAGGTTAAATTTTATTCTTTAATTGACGAATGAAGAATAATTCTAGAAAATTACATCATCGATCTGTTTCTATTTTATTCTTGAAATTTGTTTTGCATGTGTTACTAGATAAATAATTTATCATCTGATATTTAGTGATTCTAATTCAATACCGCAGAGAACATATTTACAGTAGATATTTTATACAGTTAGTGTCACGATTATTGAATATTCATTCATGTTACTTAAAGAAGCAACTCTGTAAATATATCTTTACCTCTATTCTAGTTGTGTTGTGATTGATATGTAAGGCTGTCATATATCCTTGGAAGAAACTGAGTTTTATAATGTAAATAACAAAGTATAGCTTGTAGCTTGAATTAATTTTTCCTCATCATGATTGAATCGTTTTTTTTTTTTATATACAGGATGTAATAGAAATAAGGACAATAAATTTAACCAGTGATGCAATTCATCGAGAGCAACAATATTTCTTGGTAAAATTTCATTATCTGCTTAAAAACATAAAACAAATGAGATTCAAAAAAAAGTTATGAAGAGATATTGTTGCTCTCGACGAGTTCTCCCATTTTATGTACTTATATGGAACGCTGTTTTAATATTTATTCTACATTTAAAGATATCTTAAATTATTTAAAGACGTCATTTTTGGATGTCCTTAAAATATTTTTTGATATCCAAAATTGTTTTTAAGACGTCTTAAAGTCAAATATTTATAGATATCAAAAATTCATTTTTAGATATCAAGAATTGAATTAAAGATATCAAGAATTAAATTATGGATATCAAAAATTGAATTAAGGATGTCTTAAAATAAATTATAGATATCACATCTCCGTAAATAACATGTCCAAAATTCGAATTTTTGATATCTTAAATTAATTTTGGATATCAAGAATTAAATTATGGATATCACATTTCCTTAAATAACATGTCCAGAATTCGAATTTTTGACATCTTAAATTAATTTTGGATATCAAGAATTGAATTCTGGATACCACATCTCCTTAAATAACATGTCCAGAATTCGAATTTTTGATATCTTTTAATATTTAAGGATATCTGAAATTAAATTTTTGACGTCTTTAAATAATTTAAGATGTCTTTAAATGTAGAATAAATAGTAAAACGGCGTTCCATATACTTATTTTTCTTGCACCCTGTATGTCACAAATTGAAAATAATTTATTCCAAAAAATAAATTGAGATTCCGAAAAAAAATTCTAAGAAATATTGTTGCTATCGACCGATGAGTTCTGTAACTGGTTAAATTTAATGTACTTATTTCTGTTACATCCTGTAAATAATACGAGTGTAAGTCAAAAATTGTCTGCCATGGAATAGTACCTACAAGATTAAGTGCATTTATAATCAATTTATTTTCGTAAATAATTTATCGTTAAGTGAGCCATATGGCTTCAATTCTTTATTTTCTTTTTCTTCTTTTAGTTTGTTGGAAAATTTAGAGACAGTTTTGGATTTTATGGATTCAAGCTTTAAAATGTAATTATCTTTACAAAGTAGCTGAAGTTATTTATTGCTTGGAACATAAAAATATATTAGTGAGTCTGATTTTATGCATCGTTTGTGCGGTGGGAGATAACGCATATAAATATGAAGCAAAATGGACATTCATAAAAAGTTTAAGTCTAGACGAAGAAATTACGTTTTTGCCTACCTATTCAGGTTAATATGATGGGAGAGAGAGAGAGAGAGAGTGAGAGAGAACACGAAGAGAGACTAGAGACTGGGTAGAGTAGAAGAGAAGATTTACAACAGTAAACACAGAGAACGTGGTGTGTGCGTTGCATAGAGGGATTAATAATAGGGCGCCTGAACCTTAGTGCGCATGACAAACATTGCCCCCGTACTCTACCCTTCCCGCTGCCCCTGTCGGCGGCAACGGCCGAGCGAATGCGCGTTCCCGCCAAGCCAACCCGCAAGTTCAGTTGCCTCCACATTGTTGAGAACGAAGCAACGTACCCCTACTACGCGTGCGCGAATCACTCTCTCACTCCTTACTACTACATGTTTGTTTACGTTTTTCATGCATCGGTGTTTACATTGTCTCACAGAGATAAAACCACTCCAAATTACCTTTTCTTAGGACATTTCTGACTGTATGATAGTTAATTGTGACTGTTGTTAGTGTTGTGTGTTGTTGTTTGGTGACTGATAGACGTCCGAGTTGTTTGTGGCTGCGTGCAGCATTCTAGAAACCTGAGAACTGGAATTGCTCTTGAGGTTTGTTCCAAACAAAATGACTTCTTGATTACCGAGATATTTGATAGTTCGTTTTAGTTTGTTTGTTGTTCTCACTGACAATAGTAACAATTGCAACATGCAACTCTTCTACTATTGGCCTCACTGTTTACATGTCAACATCACACAGATACATTATTTTATGCTAAATTGTACCTGCTAGTTGAATACTATGGCGATGGCGGTAGCATAACCATCTCTGTGTAGTATTCATTGAATCGTAGAATACAATGAACTACCCCTTACATTCGTTATATAAATATTCCATTTTGAAATGGAGGCACAACGACAGACAACAGAAGACAATAACAACAATATTAGTGATAGGGAAACTAACTATTGACGTTCGTAATATAAATATACCATTTTGAAATGGAGGCACAATGACAGACAACAGAAGACAATAACAACAATATTAGTGATAGGGAAACTAACTATCTAGTGTTGTAATATAAGGAAAGGATATATACTTTTTTCATTTCCCACCTACCTTAGATACGGTAGCTTTGGGGATTCAGCTGAAAATCACAAAGGTAATTAGATTTTGGAGAAAATACACATTTTACGTACCTACCTTGGAATCAGATTTTAAATGATCGGGATGAATGGCAGTGACGTCTTAGACGATGAATATCTTATCCACTATTTGATTTGTATTAAGACAATCTGCAATATACGAGCAGAAGTTTTGGCATTATGAAATAAGGAGCGAGGGAAAAGGTGAATATTAAAAAATATGCACAATTTAATTCAGTTTATTAAACTGTATACCTAAGTGGAGCATCAGTGTTATTGCACAATAATATGGAATATTTACGAGTCGCTTAATTATAGTAATCCAAATATTTAATTAATTAGTGATTAATAATCTTATTGGATTCTAAATAGATCACTAGATTTTAAAATTGAAAGTGATGTTTTTATATGAAGTTATAGTACCGTCTAAAAATATGAATACACCTACTGATTTGTAAAAATATACTAAAATTTATTCCTACAGACATATGAATGAATGTTACAAAACAAAACATAAAACAATAATTTATCTTATTTTCGCCACTGTTTATTTTGATATTCCTTGCACCTTGTCGAACTTAGGTAGGACCGTGCGACCATGGGACAAAATGAAGATACGTCATCAATCATTAAAACTATATCAAACAATGTTAAGCTGTGGGATAATTAGTAAAATATATGGATATCAGGTTTTTAGTAATTTTTACAAGATTAATAAAATGAGTGCGTAGTTTGACAATCAAGTGAAGTTTTTCTAAAGAACCGAAAATGTAAATTCAAATATATTTTTTTCGTTCAATATGTATATAACAATATGTATTCTATTTTGTTAAAATAAATATATTACAATTTTTTTAGTTTCTTTTTGTTTTTTCTGTAAATATAAATTATCAAAAAAAAAAACATATTCAAATAAGTTAGATTGACAAATAATTTTCAAGTCAATGTCAATAAATTACATAAATATTACCTCCGCCTGAATATATGGTATTACAGGGATTCTTCAGCTGCGAAAAATTTTGTAATATATGTTGATTAGCAATTAGTTGCTTTATCTTGGAATTCCTTCTTTGCAACACAACATAATTTATTGTAATTTACACAAAATACGTATAGAATTTTTCTTATTAACCTTGTAGACATAAATAAATAAAAAAGTACACTCGCCATGTTTTACAAAATTTCAGCATCTGAATCAATCTGTCGGTTATCTTTAAGATGCTAGCTGAGCCCAGTTGGTAACCACAGACCCGTTTCGCTCTTATTGGAGCTAATCAGTGTGGCGTAAATGAGGGCTCTGTGCACAGGCAATGACTTTAATGACTAACTGGACTAAGCAAGAGATGAGATAGATGGCTTCAGAGGTAACTAACCACATGCAGAGCCATCTACCGAAGAACGCAGTAAACCTCTTTATAGTTACAACACACTGATGAGCTCCAATAAGAGCGAAACGCGTCCGTGGTTACTAACTTGGCTCGGCCAGTATCTGAAAAATGACTGAGAGGTTGATTCAGATGCTGAAATCTTGAAAAAGAGTGTTTTTCTGTTTTTCTAATTCTTCATTAGACATTGTTTCACCTAGAGTTCGCTATTGTACATTTGTTATTTTAGACAAATTCAGACATCTACAAATTATTTATCAGCTATCTGAACATCAATAGTAATAGTGTCAGCAGGACCACGGCTGCTTCTTGCGATGAAAATCTGCGCGAGTGTAGAGTTCTCGAGGAGTTTCCAAAGAAACAAGCAGGAGTGATCTTCTCAAAAATTGCCCAAGGAAAATCAGTCATCAGTGACAGTTCAAATATTGTTTTCTCTTTCAAAAATAATAATAATTGTACTAACATTGGCCCGTATTACGAGCGCATTTTTATAATAAAAGCGCTTTTATGGAGCTCGCTTGTACATTATATTCTTATGAGTAGTCGCTTGTAATACGGGCCATTATTTTGCAATGTTAATGTCAATATTGCAGTGGAAAACTTCAGCTTGATCATATTGCCAGTGTAATATGACTGTGATTCTATGATTGGTTCAGAACAATAAAATACACCCATTTCATTGTGTAAGTAACAGATTATGAGTCGAATTTATTTATTTATTTATTTAAATGTACAAGGAGTACCAATAGTCGTTAAGACATAATAGGTACACACCAATTTACAAAAAAATAATTGCTGAATTACAAAACTGCAGATAAGAAATTGTACACAATAATAGTCGTAAACATTAACTTTGTTTTAAATTACAAGTAATACAAGTTTTATATTTACTAAGAGAAAGAGTGAAAAAATCAACATGATAAAAAGTTGAATTATAATTTGACATCAACCTGATAACCGGAGAGTTTTGATAGTTATTTGTATTAGTACGAGGTAATTGAAATAATTTGTTGGATCTAGAACATTTTTAACTGACATGAAAATTAAAGTGTGGCAAGATTAAATCTATGTATAACATATTATTAAACACTTTATAAAGAAACATCATCTAGCAAAATTCTTCGGTTTTCAAGAAACAAAATATTGAAATAGTTCAGTCTGTTATGGCACAGAAAATATGCAAGCAAATTTTCTGTGGTTATGGTAATGAGAAATTTCGATATTATATTTATTACATACGATTGTAAGGAATTTCTGTACATTTTCTATCATATTAATATTACAATCATACATAGGGTTCCAAACAGTTGATTCATACTCTAACTTCGATTTAATTAGCGAGTTAAATAGATAGACAATGCCATCAGGAGTATTGAAAAATTTAGAAGTTCTTAATATGAAGCCCATGACACTATATGCTTGTTTTACAATAGATTGGACATGTTCATTAAAAGTAAGTTTTTATCAAAGGTTATTCCCAAATCTTTAATAATTGATTTGTTAGCTAAAGATGTGTTGTTGATGTTATAGTTAAGTATAATGATATTCATATTTCTACAAAAGTTAACGAAACATTTCGAAATATTCAGACACAATAGATTGTTTGTACAATATTGTTCTAAATTATTTAAATCGCATTGCAAATTTAACGCATCTTGGTTATTTTCAATAATCTTGAAGAATTTTAAATCATCAGCGTATAATGGGAAACGGGAGTTTTTGAAGCACGTGGAAATGTCATATATGAATAAATTAAATAATAATGGACCCAAATGAGACCCTTGTGGTACTCCAGACGTGCCTGAAATTATTCGAGATTTAAACCCGTAGCATACCACAAGCTGAAATCTATTGATAATATATGACTGTATCCAACGCAACAATGAACCATGTATGCCAAGTTTATGTAATTTAGAAATAAGGGTAGGATGGTGTACCCAATCAAATGCCTTGTGGAAGTCATTGTCATGTAAGTTACATAGAAAAATACTTGTTTACAATTTTTTACTTACTGTTTATATTACGTATATTATAAAAAAATCTTACTATGTTTATGTATAAAGAATATTGGAATATGTCTATTTAAACGGGAAATTTAATTTAATGATTTGGCGAGATATAATGTGCTGACCAAATCAGAGTTTTATTTATGTATAGATAGATACCTTATTCTATTAATACATTTTAATATAACAATGCAAAGAATGCTTAGTTGCTAATGCATTATAGCTATTTGTGTTGTCGCCCACATTTATAATAATCTCATTGTGTACAAACAACTAATATGTTGTCTTAGCAGTTTTGTTATTGCATTTCTGTAATTGCATGTAAGTAATTTGTTATGATTAATTAACTTAGTGAGAGTAGCTTGCTGACAGTTTTATGTGCAATACCAGTCAAAATGGTTCGACTATAGTCACTTGCAATGCAAGGTATAATGTATAATTTACCTGTAATGTTCTGGTGTACTTAAGTAAAATCAATTAGTGGTATAGTGCATTAATATTCACTAGTATGATATCTACATAAGAATTTCTTGCATATTACATTTAATTGAAATTGTTCCTTGGTAATTAAATAATCCTGTAATAAATTCTTGTAATTAAATTATTTCTTTTGTGGTGTGCGACACAGGAAAAAGTTGAGTATGTTTTTAGCCATGGTTTATTGATTTATTTTCTTCCATGGTAATTAAAATTTGTTGACAATCATTCAACAGTAAAACAGTAGTTTGCAGTTTTTTATATAGACCACCACAGATGAATTGATAATTAGATTTACATTTTCAATAACAACAAAATTTTGAAATTACACTTAGATAATGTACCCGTAGTCATCATTCATACCGGAATTCGTTAGCAAATATTGGCGGAATTGAGATTTCGAAAATCTACCGCATCCATCAAATAGCCTGATTTGATTTTCTTCTTGTTCCAGAAATTCATAAAATTCTTGGTTGGAATAAAATTTGCTTGAATTTATAAATTTGGCAACAGATATTTTTCGAATTTTTGTTCGATGTTTGTAAAACTAAGAGTACCTACATACAAACGAATGTATGTACTGTATCGAGGCCATACGAGAATACAGGCCCGAATGTTTATCCCTGCTCTATGCGTCACGCCTAGCTAAGAGGCCCGAGCGCTAGTCTAGCCTTCTACAAACAGTCGAGTTGTAGCAGTCAGCGAGAGCGGATGTACGACACAACGCGGGACGGAATGTCAAATTTTTATTATTTCTCGTTGTAGGAAACTATAAAAATGGTTTTCAAATTGGAATTTAATTTAAATATTGCCAGTGATAAAATTTCTGATTTTCATGACCTCGCAAATTAATCAAATTATGAAACAAAGTTAAAATGTGTAAATGATTTAATATTTAAAAAGGTAGATAACCATTTAACAATATTTAAGATAAAATTGTCTAACAGTATTCCCCAAATATATATCTCTCTAACAATAATGAAAAATCGGAAATGTAGCGTTTATTTCAAAAATATTAAAATAAATAATACAAGTCGTATACAAAATAGCACCTAAATGTCTTTCATTCATCATTTGTAGTTCCATTATTATCATTTTCATATTATGTTCTGTGTTATATAATTTTCATTCGTTTTTTTTCATTCTTGTACATTTGGAACAAAAATAAACAATTTAAAGTGAAGCATGAGTTTATTCGTATATATAGATCATTTCTAACTTAATTCTTATTTAATTTTTTTAGTTATGAATATGAAATAGGTAATACATAATATTTAAATAGTTATTTAGGAGTTGTATATCTTTATAAATCACATTCTCCAATCCTATTATTTAAAATTCCGTATACTTCCTATGCTTACAATGTTAGCGTTCGAGGCGTGGCGTGACAGCAAGAGGCTCGCTGTGACGTCACGAACTGAGTATTCAGGCCTGTATTCTCGTATGGCCTCGACTGTATACATGGATCTTATTTGCTCTTAGGATGGTAAAAGCTGTGGTATTGAGAACTGAAACTACCGATAGAGGCAGCACTATCGCTTCAACAGTTGATTTCGGAAGAGTACTATTCAGTGTTTACCATTGTAAACATACAGTGTCGGATTACGGTATGGAATATTGAAAAAAAACAGCAAATTCAACTGATTTTTTTAAAAAACGCTAGTCGATTTTAGTTTTAAAAAATACACATTGATATGTGCGATTCACCTTCAGACTTTCTTTTGTTTAGCGGAATCCGATAGTGATTTTTCTTCTCTATATGATCCTGCAAATAAATCATAAGGTTGAATAACAAAAATTCTGAGAAAAGTCGAGCTGAAAAATTAATAATAATGAATAATCAAGATATCTAGATTTTATTTTTCAATTTAGAATTTTTAGTTTTATCATGTTTTATAGTACCAACATCAACATTAATGTTTAAAGATTTAAATCATTTATCAACGAAAAATTCTAAACTGCAAAATGAAATCTAGGTATTTTGATTATTCATTATTATTTAATTTTCAGCTCGATTTTTCTCAGAATTTTGTTATGCAACCTTATGATGTATTTGCATGATCATAAAGGGAAGAGAAATCACTATCGGATTTCACTACTAAAAATCTATATTTCCAATTAAATTTTTTTATGATGCCATCATAACTTAAAAACAAATGAAAGTCGAAAGGTGAATTGCACATATTAATGTGTATATTTAAAAACTAAAATCGACGTGTTTTAGCATTTAAAAAAAACCGGTTGATTTCGCTGTTTTTTAATATTCCATACTTTAACCCCATACTGTATGTAAACACGCGAAATGAAATTACGTGTATTAGAACATTTTCGATTTTTTAATGCTACGGCAAGCTCCCGGTGTATAATTGAAGGTAATCAATGTATTGAGATTAATGTTTCACAGTTTAAATGTGTTTTTTCAATTATTGTCACATTGAAGTCACCAGTTCCAATTTGTAAACCTTTGTCCAATTTGTCTCTTATTACTTCCGAATTAATTTATGAAAGTAATATTTCAGCAACTTTTTTGTCTTCCCTATTGTTTTCAATAACTGATTTGGGTATATCTTCATTTGTAACGTTTTCTTCTGAAACATTTCTTGAGGTTCCAAATTCTTCCTGTTCAGAATTGCAAACCAGTACTCGACCTTGGCCCGCTCGTTGTTTTTCAATTGGATTTACAAGCTTTGCTTTGGTAGAACTTTTTTAAAAAAGTTTTTCGACTTTGAGTATCCACAAATAGGTTAATATCTAGGTTGCAATTACGATCACTAGAAAATATTGTACTTGCATTTTAGCACTTATCTGGAAAGACAAAATCATCTTTCTTATAATGAAGGGAATATACTTTCATATTATGTTATTTTCTTCCCACTCCTAATAACATATTCCCATGCTTACGTCTATCCATTCGTTGGTCAACGTCTTGATTTGTTGTTCTTTATCAAAACAAAAATATCATTTTTTTGGACAAACTATAAAATCAAAAATTGGCTTTATCCCTTCTTGACCCTTGAGTAACATCCAAAAACACAATAATTTGTGCAAGATTTATTTAATTCGCTCATTTTGATATATGTAAAAACAAGCAAAGAGTACTCTTCCGAGAAATACTGATTTTCGCCGCTAGTTGTCGTGTCGCATCTTATCATTTCTCAATATGATAGTGTATACTAATTACTGAAACGTGGGTTTTGCAACAATACTGTACGTCTGAGATTTCTAGTAATTATTACCACTTAATCTACACCATAGTGCAGAAATTTGCCTCTAATTAAAATTTGCAAGATAACGCCTTTTTACCTCCTGCTACCCTTGGTAAGGGAGGTATAGGGATCGTGCTAAAAATCACATATCGAGATTTTGGTAAATGACCACGTTTTAAGGGCCCCTAGAATCAGATTTTAACATTTTCACGATGAGGTCTGTGTGTATGTGTGTGTATATGTATGGATCCTCAAATACTATCATTCAGAAAATTTTAAACCTTGTATTTCGATGTTTTTCTGTAATGGAAAGAGCCAATTAGAATTGGTGAAAATCGGATAACCGGAAATGGCACTTTACTAGAAGCTCAAAATAGTTTTTCTTCGAAAAATATCTTTAAATGTTATTTTTTCGAGATTAATGTTAGTATAAAAATGAAAGATTATTAAATTTTCTATAGATTTACATTAATACTTTTTCTATATATTTAATGGATAAATTTATAAAAAAAATAGTTACTTGGATTAGATTAGACTATATTTTAAGAAATAACCTGTGAAAATTAGAGTAAAATTCGCTAATCCAAATTTAAGGATTAACTTAATCTTTTTTGTGACTTGGGCTGTAAATGGCGGGAGGTATTGTGTTGGCCACACCAGATTTAAAAAAACTGTGTATTGCATATCAATTTTAGCCTAAAGCATGTTTTAATGAAACTAAGATAATGATTAATTATAAAAATATTTTATTGAAAATTAGAAATTATTTAGTAATGTTGTAACGACACGACTCCAATACTGCTAACTTCATTTGATTGTGGCGTGCGCATTTGCTCCATTGTTTATTTAATATGTCACGAATTTACTTGTTTGACATGTGTAACTTTCTTTTATTACAAATTCAATACCTGATATAAATGCATCCTGCCTGTATTTAAAAAAATACAAAATAAACAAAAACACGTGTTCAGATTATATTATTTATATCTGATTGTTTGACTTTACGTGCTTCTTCCCTCACTCTACTTTCTTTGTCATTATATTTTTCAGCAGCTTTATTAATTTTTTCTCGGGTATTATTAATTTGTTGAAAAAATAGAGGTCCTCGAAGAAAGTCTTTCAGGAGGAATTCGAGAATCTGATGAAGCTTTGACTAGTTTTGATTGCATTTGTGTTGTGAAATGGTTTCAGAGCTAGGTTTTCTATGCAGAATTGGAAGTATTAATAAAATTACGTCGCAAACATTTTTTGAAACTTTAGGATATGTATGTTTGTAAATACACATAATTTAATTCCATCGTACATCATTTATCATCTTTTTATATTAATCACACATTTGTAATTATTTCTCAATTAGATAATAAGAAAACATAATTTACCGATAAAGAAAAATACATGACATAAAAGTCAGTTTGTTTTACGCAGTAAATAAAATAAATGAAGTATAGTGTAAAAGAATGTATGTTGTATGTAACATTTATTGTAATACTTACATAGTTATTTTAATAATAGTATAATTAACAATGAGCAAAAATGCGTATTATTGTCAATTACTCTATTATTATTACGTTTGTAATGCAATTCCTAGAAAATGGAATGGATCATTTTGCGTCGATTACGAGAAGAATATAAATTTAATTTTGTTTTTACTGAATTTTCTATCGTTATTATAATTATATATCATTATATAAGAAGGATAAATATTATCATTTGGCGAAGGCAAATAAATACAGAATGAATAAACAAAATAATTATGCTGATAGAATTATTAAAACAGGTAAAACAATTACAAAAGAAAACAAGTAATTATCGATGAAAATTGTTTATTATATTGTAATAAATAAGCAGTTTCTTTAATTATTTTCCGTGTTATGCATTTACTTTTATTATAAACTAATAATTTATAGCTGACTCAGCTATAAAATCTTATGAGATAATTTTTATTGATACTGAAATATTTCATTTTTCTTATTGAATGGTAATGAACTAAATTATTTTTGAATAGTAGGTAAGTTTCTTTCACCGCATGGTATTTTTAGATTTTCATTGTTTCTAAAGCAACTAAAATAGTTTATTTTCGTGTAATATATTCAAACTACAACTGTACATTGTTGACCTAATGAATTATTGATGCATCATTGAGAAGGTGAATTTTAACTAGATCCCAAATAAAGCTTAATTTAAGAGTACGGTTCCCAAATTTGGATGCGCATATTTCAAAAATGAAAGGAGATATCGCCACGTTGAAAATTTGGAATCTATGCATTAATATTATTTACTTATTCCAAATTCCAATATACCTATTAAACCATATACCGCTAAAACGTACACAGGAAATGTCCGAGACATATTATATATTTGCGGGATAGCACAGTGCTGGCCTCTGGACTTAGAGATCGCGGGTTCGAATTCAGGTCCGGAATTTTTTCTCGATTTTTCTCGACTGGCCTTGATCGGTATCCACCAAGTTGGGTTACAATTAACTTAGTAACCTCTAGCTATCGGCCACCGGCTAGGGGCTGTAACAAAGGCAACATACATGGCAGGAACGAGAAACTGTAGCAAAGTAAAAATAAAAGTCGAGATAAAAGTAGTGTGTATTGTCATAAAAGTCACCCTAGGGAGGTCACATAATTCGTTCGAGTTCAAATCTCGAAATTACATACTATACAATATTTGCACTCTTCAAGCGTGGATACGGCCCCTTCTGCGCATGGTCCAAATTTATTTGATTCATTATTCGCCTACCTACCGGCTGTGCGCGCATGCGCTTGTTGACACGTGTCCGAGCGATAAACAAGGTTGGAGATAATAATGTCCTAGACATTTTCCACTTATACGAGAGATAAGGGTTAAGCGGTATATTTATACATAGTTTAATAGGTATATTCTTATTCCATACATTCCAAAACCGACAATTTTCTGATATACAATTTTTTTTTGAGATACGGCTTCTCCAATGAATTACTCATACAGAAAAACAAAAATACATTTTTTTATGTAAATATTGCCACGGATACATTTTCAATTAAAGATTATTTAAAGTTGCAAAAAACTCGCCATTTTGAGCCATTTTCCGAAGTTTTCAGATATTTGTTTATAAAAACGGAACTAGTTGAGCAATAACATTGTCGAATGGCGAAGTTGCAAGGTTCGTATTTCCATTCATTTTTGTGTTTATGGGTGTTTTTAGGGAAAGTGAGTACCAAACTTTGATTGCGAACATATAGAGAACGAAAATAGATATCTAAATGCGGTTTGAAACTTTAGAATGTACGCATCCAAATGTTTGGTTGGACCTTAAATCACCCAAAAATTGGAAATAGGGGGAAATATGAATAAAATGGAGTAGGTAGGTAATTTTATATAACGTAACTAAATATTTTTTCGCCATTTTTTATTGCTCTAGTACACATGAAGATATAAATACATATTTTTTAAAACTAATATTTGCATATTTATCACAAACACAAACATTCCGAAATAAAAATATTTTATTTGCAAATATTAAATATTTAAGTTCATTTGAAGATCACCTCATTTCATCTTACTTACCCTAATGACCTAATTGATAGAACTTGAACGATGGTCGCCTGTAAAATGGATGAAGGGTTCCAAAAGGAAAAATGATCGGACTAGCAGTTGACTAATTATGTCCAAAATCTAATCATCTCTTCACATGGATACGAAAGAATTATAATTTTTTGAATTGTAGTATGTACAGACACATACGCACGCACGCACTCACACACGCACACACACACGCACACACACGCACACACACACACACACACACCTATATATATATATATATATATATATATACAGGGTGTAAATGAAATAAGTGCATTAAATTTAACCAGTAATGTAACTCTTCGAGAGCAACAATTTTTCTTAATAATTTTTTTTTCTAAATCTTCTAGTTTTTGAGTTAAAATTCTTTAAAGATTTGTTTAAAATTTCGTTACCCGCCACTGGCAAGATCTCTGCTGCCCTCAGCTGTCTGAATCAAAGTTCCATGTACACAGCACAAAAATTGTCGGGTGGTTGTTGCATACTTGTAAATACAGTAATTAATAAACGATCAACGGAAAACATATTTATTATTAATAAATTCGTAATAGTACAATTTTTAAAATAAAGAAATTTAAAATTTCGATAACAAAATTATAAAATTGTATATTAGCACACGTTTCTGAACTTAGGTGAATAGAGTTAGAGCGTGGGAAGACGGGAAGAGAATACTAGTTATGGAGGTTATGAAATGAATCCTCGTGTGTCAACACGGCAAATCATAATAGTTTAAATACGTTATTCAAAAAATGTAAGTACATACTTTTGTCCATTTAAACGAGGTGGGATTATATGAGGACTAATGACTCGTCAATTTATTCCCGCTCAAACAATTAATGATATTTTTTGTTGAAAATTGTGTTTCCTTCTTACAGTATGAGGATTTTTGTGACCAGATAAGTGTATTGTGCATTATTAAAGACACTTTCTCTAATATATCCAACCTTATCAGTGAACAATACAACACATTCGCAAAATTGAAATGCTGGAAACAATGAAATTTTTGCACATGGTATGGAAGTAACTGTTGCTCTTTTAAAATATTCCAAATTGTCATATGTGACACATCAAACTGTGATAATCTGGAAGATACTGTATGTGGTACAACATAAATTTACGAATATTACGAAGAGGATGATTTTCGTGTAACTTCGTTGACCTTGACAATTTCGCTATAGGTAATTATAATGTCTGTGTATCCGCTAATCATAAACATAAGCATTTTGTTAAAATTTTACTTTATAAACAAGTTTATTACTAATGTTAAAATTTAATTGCAACATCTGACAGGACTGTCAATTACTAAAACAAAATTTTTCATAGGTACTGCTACTGCATTCAATTATTACAAAATATTTGGAACGACTCGTCAATTTACGGGGTGGTAAAAATGCTAAAAAATATGCGATTTCGAGAAAAAGTTATTAAGAAATATTGTTGCTCTCGATGAGTTATATTACTGTTTAAATTTAATGCACTTATTTCATTTACACCCTGTATATATATACATGCATACAAACATACCATCATCGTAAAAATAGTAAAATCTAATTCCAGGGACTCTAAAACGTGCTTATTCATCAAAAACTCACCACCGATTTTTTTGACCAGACAATACCTTCCTTACCTGAAGGTGACGGAAGGTAAAAATGCAGTCAAAGGTATAAAATAATTTTTATTTTTAAATAAGACACGTGTTACTGCACTGATAGCCTTAAGTATGAATGTGCAAGAATAGTCATGATTTAAGTAAGGAAAAGGATTAATTAATTGATACATATCACGTCTAAAAGACATTATCACACTATGTAAATAGGGTCCTCCACCTCCACCATAACAGAAAATTGAGTAAAATCATGATTGAGACGAAAAAAGTTTTTAAAAATTGCTAGTTTTTGAAATATTTTTGATTATAAGCATCTATATATCTACGTCACAACTATGTTTCTCGCGCAGCCTACTACAGAAATTGGTGCAAGAAAGATAGCTATAGGTTTCGTTAAAATCAAATGCAGTTGAACTAAAAACTAAAACAATTATGACTTCTTAATGTAACGAATTGCTTCAAAATTAAACGAACTTTCATTTCAAATAATAAAAAAAATTAGAGTGGAGGACCCTTTTGTTTAATACAACTTTTCCTTTTGAGGTTTATATGTGAAACTACGGCTTTGATGCTAGTGATGTCATGTTCACTTGAGTTATTCAAAAATGGATTGCCGTGCCATATAAATATACCGCTATATTAGTGTATTGCACTTTGAACATTCTATGTACTGAATGAAAGCAGGACGAAAAATTACTGCGCAAATTTATTCCTTCTATTGACTACCATGTTGGTGGGTCTTACGTCGTAGTAAAGTGTGGAATTAATCCATAAACCGATTTTAATTAAAAATGATATTTAAGCAGTGGTTCTCAAACGGTAGAACAAAATTATATTTTTTTAAATGGCACTCTAAATAATTGTTTAGCCCTTTAAATATAATATTATTTTCTGATTTCAACGATATAAATGGAGCATAGGGTTGTATAACAATTATTTCGAGAAAAATGGTGTTAAAACTAGAAATAATGTAATAAAAAATCTGGTGTGTCCAACACAATACCTCCCGCCATATGTACAGCCCATGTGAGAAAAAATATTAAGCTAATCCTTAATTTGGATTAGCGAATTTTATTCTAATTTTAAGAATTAAACTTGGATTAAGTACAAACCTTTTTAATAATAAAATGAAGATTAAATTTTAAATACCGGGATAAAATAGAATTCACTAATCCAAAAATGAGAATTAGCTTAAACTTTTTTGCGAATCGTTAATTTTTATTATTTTAAATACATACCTACATAGGCTGTATTGATTTCCTTTTCTATTGTTTTATTTACTTTTTTCTTTTTAAAACGTTATTATTATTAATTTGAAATGATTAGTTCTTTGACAGTGACATTTATCTGTCAGTTACATACATTTGAATAACTGTGCAACCAAGGAGTTTTGTTTGTTTAAAGCGTAGGCTCCGGGATTTAAATTATAGATAATTTTATAAATTTATCCATAAAATATATAGAAAAAGTATCAGACTGAACCTAGCAGCCGATTCGCAGCAGCCTATTCGATTTACAGCAAGTGTTGCGTAGCACTGGCAGTGAATGTACTAGGGACATCAAAAGTGTTGTCGATTTATGAAAAACAAGAAAATAATAAAATATTCGTATTTTTTTTTTGTCTGTACCGCATATATTATAAAAAAATAAATTCATGTACCAATAATTGATATAAAATAATACATTTATTTTGATTTTGGGTAGACAACACAATTGTACTGATTTATTTATATAAGTTTTGAGAACAGATTATGAATGTTTTATTTTAACATTATTAACAGGATTATAGTAATCCCGATAAAATCATACATTGTAGGGTGAACAGCACATACACCCTGAACATTATAAAGATCAACCGAAAAATTTAAACAGGGGATTAGGGGTATATCTCATGACTTAAATATCAGGAAATCACTATTTTCCAAGTTTCTCGCAATTTTTATATTATTTTCAGGATAATAAAAATCCTGACAAAAGCATACTTCGTAAGGTGAACAGTAGGTACACCCTGAACCTTATAAAGTACAAATGAAAAATTTATTCAGGGGATTAGGGGTAGATCTCTTGATTTAAATATCAGGAAATCACTATTTTCCAAGTTTCTCGCAATTTTTATATTATTTTCAGGATAATAAAAATCCTGACAAAACCATACTTTGTAGGGTGAACAGTTGATACACCCTGAACATTATAAAGTAAAAATTAAAAATTTATTCAGGGGATTAGGGGTAGATCTCTTGATTTAAATATCAGGAAATCATTATTTCCAAGTGTCTCGCAATTTTTATATTATTTTCAGGATAATAGAAATCCTGACAAAACCATACTATGTAGGGTGAACAGTTGATACACCCCGAACATTATAAAGTACAAATGAAAAATTTATTCAGGGGATTAGGGGTAGATCTCTTGATTTAAATATCAGGAAATCATTATTTCCAAGTTTCTCGCAATTTTTATATTATTTTCAGGATAATAAAAATCCAGACAAAACCATACTTTGGAGGGTGAATAGTAGATACACCCTGAATATTATAAAGTACAAATGAAAAATTTATTCAGGGGATTAGGGGTAGATCTCTTGATTTAAATATCAGGAAATCACTATTTTCCAAGTTTCTCGCAATTTTTATATTATTTTCAGGATAATAAAATTCCTGACAAAACCATACTTTGTAGGGTGAACAGTAGATACACCCTGAACATTATAAGGTACAAATGAAAAATTTATTCAGAGGATTAGGGGTAGATCTCTTGATTTAAATATCAGGAAATCATTATTTCCAAGTTTCTCGCAATTTTTATATTATTTTCAGGATAATAAAATTCCTGGCAAAACCATACTTTGTAGGGTGAACAGTAGATACACCCTGAATATTATAAAGTACAAACGAAAAATTTATTAAGGGGATTAGGGGTAGATCTCTTGATTTAAATATCTGGAAATCACTATTTTCCAAGTTTCTCGCAACTTTTATATTATTTTCAGGATAATAAAAATCCTGACAAAACCATACTTTGTAGGGTGTACAGTAGATACACCCTGAACATTATAAGGTACAAATGAAAAATTTATTCAGGGGATTAGGGGTAGATCTCTTGATTTAAATATCAGGAAATCATTATTTCCAAGTGTCTCGCAATTTTTATATTATTTTCAGGATAATAAAAATCCTGACAAAACCATACTTTGTAGGGTGAACAGTAGATACACCCTGAATATTATAAAGTACAAACGAAAAATTTATTCAGGGGATTAGGGGTAGATCTCTTGATTTAAATATCTGGAAATCACTATTTTCCAAGTTTCTCGCAATTTTTATATTATTTTCAGGATAATAAAATTCCTGACAAAACCATACTTTGTAGGGTGAACAGCAGATACACCCTGAACATTATAAAGTAAAAATGAAAAATTTATTCAGGGGATTAGGGGTAGATCTCTTGATTTAAATATCAAGAAATCACTATTTTCCAAGTTTCTCGCAATTTTTATATTATTTTCAGGATAATAAAAATCCTGACAAAACCATACTTCGTAGGGTGAACAGTAGATACACTTTGAACCTTATAAAGTACAAATGAAAAATTTATTCAGGGGATTAGGGGTAGATCTCTTGATTTAAATATCAGGAAATCACTATTTTCCAAGTTTCTCGCAATTTTTATATTATTTTCAGGATAATAAAAATCCTGACAAAACCATACTTTGTAGGGTGAACAGTAGATACACCCTGAATATTATAAAGTACAAACGAAAAATTTATTAAGGGGATTAGGGGTAGATCTCTTGATTTAAATATCTGGAAATCACTATTTTCCAAGTTTCTCGCAACTTTTATATTATTTTCAGGATAATAAAAATCCTGACAAAACCATACTTTGTAGGGTGTACAGTAGATACACCCTGAACATTATAAGGTACAAATGAAAAATTTATTCAGGGGATTAGGGGTAGATCTCTTGATTTAAATATCAGGAAATCATTATTTCCAAGTGTCTCGCAATTTTTATATTATTTTCAGGATAATAAAAATCCTGACAAAACCATACTTTGTAGGGTGAACAGTAGATACACCCTGAATATTATAAAGTACAAACGAAAAATTTATTCAGGGGATTCGATTAGGGGTAGGTCTCTTGATTTAAATATCTGGAAATCACTATTTTCCAAGTTTCTCGCAATTTTTATATTATTTTCAGGATAATAAAAATCCTGACAAAACCATAGTTTGTAGGGTGTACAGTAGATACACCCTGAACATTATAAGGTACAAATGAAAAATTTATTCAGGGGATTAGGGGTAGATCTCTTGATTTAAATATCAGAAAATCACTATTTTCCAAGAGATCTACCCCTAATCCCCTGAATAAATTTTTCATTTGTACTTTATAATGTTCAGGGTGCATCTACTGCTCACCCTACGAAGTATGGTTTTGTCAGGATTTTTATTATCCTGAAAATAATATAAAAATTGCGAGAAACTTGGAAAATAGTGATTTCCTGATATTTAAATCAAGAGATCTACCCCTAATCCCCTGAATAAATTTTTCATTTATACTTTATAATATTCAGGGTGTATCTACTATTCACCCTACAAAGTATGGTTTTGTCAGGATTTTTATTATCCTGAAAATAATATAAAAATTGCGAGAAACTTGGAAAATAGTGATTTCCTGATATTTAAATAAAAAGATCTACCCCTAATCCCCTGAATAAATTTTTCATTTGTACTTTATAATGTTCAGGGTATATCTACTGTTCACCCTACGAAGTATGGTTTTGTCAGGATTTTTATTATCCTGAAAATAATATAAAATTGCGAGAAACTTGGAAAATAGTGATTTCCTGATATTTAAATCAAGAGATCTACCCCTAATCCCCTGAATAAATTTTTCATTTGTACTTTATAATATTCAGGGTGTATCTACTATTCACCCTACAAAGTATGGTTTTGTCAGGATTTTTATTATCCTGAAAATAATATAAAAATTGCGAGAAACTTGAAAAATAATATCAGAAAATCACTATTTTCCAAGAGATCTACCCCTAATCCCCTGAATAAATTTTTCATTTGTACTTTATAATGTTCAGGGTGCATCTACTGCTCACCCTACGAAGTATGGTTTTGTCAGGATTTTTATTATCCTGAAAATAATATAAAAATTGCGAGAAACTTGGAAAATAGTGATTTCCTGATATTTAAATCAAGAGATCTACCCCTAATCCCCTGAATAAATTTTTCATTTATACTTTATAATATTCAGGGTGTATCTACTATTCACCCTACAAAGTATGGTTTTGTCAGGATTTTTATTATCCTGAAAATAATATAAAAATTGCGAGAAACTTGGAAAATAGTGATTTCCTGATATTTAAATAAAAAGATCTACCCCTAATCCCCTGAATAAATTTTTCATTTGTACTTTATAATGTTCAGGGTATATCTACTGTTCACCCTACGAAGTATGGTTTTGTCAGGATTTTTATTATCCTGAAAATAATATAAAAATTGCGAGAAACTTGGAAAATAGTGATTTCCTGATATTTAAATCAAGAGATCTACCCCTAATCCCCTGAATAAATTTTTCATTTGTACTTTATAATATTCAGGGTGTATCTACTATTCACCCTACAAAGTATGGTTTTGTCAGGATTTTTATTATCCTGAAAATAATATAAAAATTGCGAGAAACTTGAAAAATAGTGATTTTCTGATATTTAAATCAAGAGATCTACCCCTAATCCCCTAAATAAATTTTTCATTTGTACTTTATAATATTCAGGGTGTATCTACTATTCACCCCACATAGTACGGTTTTGTCAGGATTTTTATTATCCTGAAAATAATATAAAATTTGCGAGAAACTTGGAAATAATGATTTCCTGATATTTAAATCAAGAGATCTACCCCTAATCCCCTGAATAAATTTTTCATTTGTACTTTATAATATTCAGGGTGTATCTACTGTTCACCCTACAAAGTATGGTTTTGTCAGGATTTTTATTATCCTGAAAATAATATAAAATTTGCGAGAAACTTGGAAATAATGATTTCCTGATATTTAAATCAAGAGATCTACCCCTAATCCTCTGAATAAATTTTTCATTTGTACCTTATAATGTTCAGGGTGTATCTACTGTTCACCCTACAAAGTATGGTTTTGCCAGGAATTTTATTATCCTGAAAATAATATAAAAATTGGGAGAAACTTGGAAAATAGTGATTTCCTGATATTTAAATCAAGAGATCTACCCCTAATCCCCTGAATAAATTTTCCATTTGTCCTATATAATATTCAGGGTGTATCTACTGTTCACCCTACAAAGTATGGTTTTGTCAGGATTTTTATTATCCTGAAAATAATATAAAAATTGCGAGAAACTTGGAAATAATGATTTCCTGATATTTAAATCAAGAGATCTACCCCTAATCCTCTGAATAAATTTTTCATTTGTACCTTATAATGTTCAGGGTGTATCTACTGTTCACCCTACAAAGTATGGTTTTGTCAGGAATTTTATTATCCTGAAAATAATATAAAAATTGGGAGAAACTTGGAAAATAGTGATTTCCTGATATTTAAATCAAGAGATCTACCCCTAATCCCCTGAATAAATTTTCCATTTGTACTTTATAATATTCAGGGTGTATCTACTGTTCACCCTACAAAGTATGGTTTTGTCAGGATTTTTATTATCCTGAAAATAATATAAAAATTGCGAGAAACTTAGAAATAATGATTTCCTGATATTTAAATCAAGAGATCTACCCCTAATCCTTTGAATAAATTTTTCAATTGTACTTTATAATGTTCAGGGTGTATCTACTGTTCACCCTATAAAGTATGGTTTTGTCAGGATTTTTATTATCCTGAAAATAATATAAAAATTGCGAGACACTTGGATATAATGATTTCCTGATATTTAAATCAAGAAATCTACCCCTAATCTCCTGAATAAATTTTTCATTTGTACCTTATAATGTTCAGGGTGTATCTACTGTTCACCCTACAAAGTATGGTTTTGTCTGGATTTTTATTATCTTGAAAATAATATAAAATTTGCGAGAAACTTGGAAATAATGATTTCCTGATATTTAAATCAAGAGATCTACCCCTAATCCTCTGAATAAATTTTTCATTTGTACCTTATAATGTTCAGGGTGTTTCTACTGTTCACCCTACAAAGTATGGTTTTGTCAGGAATTTTATTATCCTGAAAATAATATAAAAATTGGGAGAAACTTGGAAAATAGTGATTTCCTAATATTTAAATCAAGAGATCTACCCCTAATTCCCTGAATAAATTTTCCATTTGTACTTTATAATATTCAGGATGTATCTACTGTTCACCCTACAAAGTATGGTTTTGTCAGGATTTTTATTATCCTGAAAATAATATAAAAATTACGAGAAACTTGGAAATAATGATTTCCTGATATTTAAATCAAGAGATCTACCCCTAATCCTCTGAATAAATTTTTCATTTGTACCTTATAATGTTCAGGGTGTATCTACTGTTCACCCTATAAAGTATGGTTTTGTCAGGAATTTTATTATCCTGAAAATAATATAAAAATTGGGAGAAACTTGGAAAATAGTGATTTCCTGATATTTAAATCAAGAGATCTACCCCTAATCCCCTGAATAAATTTTCCATTTGTACTTTATAATATTCAGGGTGTATCTACTGTTCACCCTACAAAGTATGGTTTTGTCAGGATTTTTATTATCCTGAAAATAATATAAAAATTGCGAGAAACTTAGAAATAATGATTTCCTGATATTTAAATCAAGAGATCTACCCCTAATCCTCTGAATAAATTTTTCAATTGTACTTTATAATGTTCAGGGTGTATCTACTGTTCACCTTACAAAGTATGGTTTTGTCAGGATATTTATTATCCTGAAAATAATATAAAAATTGCGAGACACTTGGAAATAATGATTTCCTGATATTTAAATCAAGAAATCTACCCCTAATCTCCTGAATAAATTTGTCATTTGTACCTTATAATGTTCAGGGTGTATCTACTGTTCACCCTACAAAGTATGGTTTTGTCAGGATTTTTATTATCCTGAAAATAATATAAAAATTGCGAGAAACTTGGAAATAATGATTTCCTGATATTTAAATCAAGAGATCTACCCCTAATCCCCTGAATAAATTTTTCATTTGTACTTTATGATGTTCAGGGTGTATCTACTGTTCACCCTACAAAGTATGGTTTTGTCAGGATTTTTATTATCCTGAAAATAATATAAAAATTTCGAGAAACTTGGAAAATAGTAATTTCCTGATATTTAAATCAAGAGGTCTACCCCTAATCCCCTGAATAAATTTTTCATTTGTACTTTATAATATTCAGGGTTTATCTACTGTTCACCCTACAAAGTATGGTTTTGTCAGGATTTTTATTATCCTGAAAATAATATAAAATATGCGAGAAACTTGGAAATAATGATTTCCTGATATTTAAATCAAGAGATCTACCCCTAAGCCCCTGAATAAATTTTTCATTTGTACCTTATAATGTTCAGGGTGTATCTACTGTTCACCCTACAAAGTATGGTTTTGTCAGGATTTTTATTATCCTGAAAATAATATAAAAATTGGGAGAAACTTGGAAATAATGATTTCCTGATATTTAAATCAAGAGATCTACCCCTAATCCCCTGAATAAATTTTTCATTTGTACTTTATAATGTTCAGGGTGTATCTACTGTTCACCCTACAAAGTATGGTTTTGTCAGGATTTTTATTATCCTGAAAATAATATAAAAATTGCGAGAAACTTGAAAAATAGTGATTTCCTGATATTTAAATCAAGAGATCTACCCCTAATCCCTTGAATAAATTTTTCATTTGTACCTTATAATGTTCAGGGTTTATCTACTGTACACCTTACAAAGTATGGTTTTGTCAGGATTTTTATTATCCTGAAAATAATATAAAAATTGCGAGAAACTTGGAAAATAGTGATTTCCTGATATTTAAATCAAGAGATCTACCCCTAATCCCCTGAATAAATTTTTCATTTGTACTTTATAATATTCAGGGTGTATCTACTGTTCACCCTACAAAGTATGGTTTTGTCAGGATTTTTATTATCCTGAAAATAATATAAAATTTGCGAGAAACTTGGAAATAATGATTTCCTGATATTTAAATCAAGAGATCTACCCCTAATCCCCTGAATAAATTTTTTATTTGTACCTTATAATGTTCAGGGTGTATCTACTGTACATCCTACAAAGTATGGTTTTGTCAGGATTTTTAGTATCCTGAAAATAATATAAAAATTGCGAGAAACTTGGAAAATAGTGATTTCCTGATATTTAAATCATGAGATATACCCCTAATCCCCTGATTATATTTTTCGGTTGATCTTTATAATGTTCAGGGTGTATGTGCTGTTCACCCTACAAAGTATGATTTTATCGAGATTACTATTATCCTGTTAATAATGTTAAAAAAAACATTCATAACCTGTTCTCAAAACATATAAATATATCAGTACAATTGTGTTGTCTACCCAAAATCAAAAAAAAATGTATTATTTTATATCAATTATTGGTATATGAATTTATTTTTTTATAATATATACGGTACAGACAAAAAAATACGAATATTTTATTATTTTCTTGTTTTTCATAAATCGACAACACTTTTGATGTCCCTAGTACATTCACTGCCAGTGCTACGCAACACTTGCTGTAAATCGAATCGGCTGCTGCGAATCGGCTGCTAGGTTCAGTCTGATAGAAAAAGTATTAATGCAAATTTGTAGAAAATTTAATAATCTTTAATTTTTATAATAACATCATTGTCAAAAAAATAACATTTAAAAGTATTTTTCGGAAAAAACTATTTTGAGCTTCTAGTAAAGTGCCATTTCCGGTTATCCGATTTACACCAAAATCTAATGGGCTCTTTCCAGTACAGAAAAAGTTCGAAATACGTTTCAAAATTTTCTGAATAATAGTATTTGAGTTAGAGTGGAGGATCCACACACACATACACACAGACATCATCGTGAAAATGTTAAAATTGGATTCTAGGGACCTTAAAACGTGGTCATTTACCAAAATCTCGATATGCGATTTTTAGCACGATCCCTATACCTCCCTTACCAAGGGTAGCGGGAGATAAAACCCATTTTTACGTATCAATACCTACCTGTGTATTACATAGCCTATTGTAATATTATAACATTATTTTTAATACCATTTTTCTCGAAATAATTGTTATACAACCCTATACCATATTTATATCGTTGAAATCAGAACAAAATTCTCTATCTAATGGGTTAAAAGTATATAGGATACCATTTAAAAAAATATAATTTTGTTCTGCCATTCGAGAACCACTGGTTTATTATTATTAATAAACTAGCCCCTTATTTTTGATCATTTCTTATATATAATTTTTTTTAAAGGAAACACTATATATATATATATATACATATATATACAGGGTGTTAATTAAAAAGCGGGCCATAGGCGTTTAAGATGGGAAATCCGTTTTTCCTTGCGCAAAAGTTCCCAATTAATTTTAGACAAAAGTATTTCAAATAAAAGTTGTAGATAATTAAATTATACATCAGCATCACTAAACAGATTTTATTTTGCGTGTTTAGTAACCTGCAAAATCCAATTTGAAATTTTATAAATATTGCCGTTTGTAGTGATAGCCATGAAATTTAAACAAAATTACTAAAAAATGCATATCGTTTGAATTGTCGGAATTTTGATTTTGCAGGTTACAAAATAAAAATAAATAAAATCTAAGCAATAATTTAGATGTAGATTATAAAAACAAGATATTTTTAAGGACTTAGGATAGAATATAATTATCAGGAATTTTTATTTGAAAATCGAATTTATGACAGTTCAAACGATATGCATTTCTTTGTAATTTTGTTTAAATTCCATGGCTATCACTACAAATGGCAATATTTATAAAATTTCAATTCGGATTTTACAGGTTACTAAACATGCAAAATAAAATCTGATTAGTGATGCTGGTGTATAATTTAATTATCTACAACTTTTGTTTGACATACTTTTGTCTAAAATTAATTGGGAACTTTTGCGCAAGGAAAAACGGATTTCCCATGTTAAACGCCTATGGCCCGCTTTTTAATTAACACCCTGTATATATATATATATATATATATATTCAATGGGTAAATATCTTCTGTTTTGGGGCGTGGTATTCTGAACAGTGACATTTGTTAGTCTTGAAACGGTTATTTATATTTCAAAGTTACTGCAGGGAATATATGAAGAGCGAACTAGTACAATAATAATATATTAATGTGATCAGCATGATATCCTAACAGGACGCTGTATTCAGGGTGGCCTTGGAATAATTATTTTCCTTGCTCTTTGTACGGAAAGAAAGGTAACAAATCCTGTAAACTTTTTTAGAATCAAAATTTTCAAAGTAATCCATATGATTGTTAGAAATTATATTATAGAAAAATAGTTATTTACTTTACATGACTCAGGAAAATGGTACATTACTGACGAGGAACCATATTGAATACGAGGCACTTCGTGACGAGAATTTTACGGTTCCTAGTCAAGTACAGACATTTTACTAACGAATCATGTACTAAATTTTTTATAAACCCTTGATTATAATAAAAATTAATTTTAAATATAATAATTAAATCTGTTTTTCTATTTTTTCGTTTCTAAGTGACAGAAAAAAAATGTAGATAAACGAAAACTAATAAATACTTTGCACTCTTGCGAAGCAAATAATTGCGAGGAGGTTCATTTGTAGACATTCTGGGATTAACATATCCAATGTACAAAACACAACTACAAATATTAATAATAAATAAAGTTTTAAATAAAACGTTCAAATATTTTCGTGACTAGTCAGGGAAATGCAACTTTCGTGTCGCATTTTTGGCGCGAAAATAGTACTTTCCGGTTTCAGAAAAAATAAATTTTGTCAGTGTTTATCAGGCGTCACTTCACGATCTCTTAAGCTGTTCTGCAAGAAGCACATAAAGGGGTCAATTTCGTGCTATTTAAAAATTGGAAATAATTTTTAAGATTCAAGTTTGACGACTGTTGGAATCGAATCCTGCGTCGTCTGAAGCACCATCGTTCACCTATCGCACAGAGCCAAGCGATCCCATTTAAAAAATAATAAAAAAAAACAAATTTGCCAACAATGTATATAAATTTAAATTCGTGGAATGTTGTAAACAGGTACGAAGGTCACGCGTCTCGCTAAAATTACTTAGAATAAAAAAAAATCAGGTAGCTAGTGAAAAACAAAATTTACACTTTTAAACAATTATTTGTCATTTGAAATTAAGTGGCGAAAGTTAAGTTAGAACGTAGTTTACTTTAAAAACATATTGTGAGTGAAATATGGAATTAATCGGAGAGCATTTTCTTCAGTTTTTGGCGAAGAAAGTAGAACAGCCGCTTTATTCACATGATATGGCAATTTGCGATTGTCGGTTATTTTTGGACTTCAGAAAAATTACGGGGTAAAAGGTTTTCGTTTAAAGTGATTAATATTGCAATTCATGATTATTTTGAAAACATCACAAAAGAAGATTGGTTGGGAGCATTTAAGAAGTGGAAGGAAAGATAGCCGAAGTTTATTGTTGAAGGAAATTACTTTGAATGCACGAATATTTAAAATAAAATTCTAAAAATATAAACCATATGTAGTGTGACCATCGTTTAACAAATATGTTTTAAGAAACATTATTTTTGAGATTAAAGTATATTATAAAATATTATAATTATTTAATTTTTTTTATTAACTCGGAGAATTTTCTAATTAAGCCAGAGCTCGGAGATCTGTAATAAAACCCGGAATCTCTTTGATGAAACTGGAGAGGCTCTGTTATGACGGTATAAGTTACTTAGCTACCTATAAAAAATCTTATGTGACCAGCACATTAACTTCCGTCAGTTATATGAGATATTTACGAAAATTCTACCGGTGAACTGTTATCGGTAAACAGCTTTTTATCAGGTTATAGCTACCGGAATCGATATTTTAAGAACGCAAGTGGTAAACAGGGTAGATCCATAACCTATGAAAATATTTGAAAATTTAAAACGGGTTAGAAATTTGACGTAGTTAAAAAACTGAGCAGAGTCCTACTTTGAACACATTTCCACTTTTAACGCGCGCGCTTCGCTTTGCATTAGATTCTTCATGAATCCAGTAGATGGATCTGGTAGATATTGAACAATTTTCGAACACGGTAACTTTTTACCACTCGTGTTTTCGAACACAGTCGGTAGATGCGGTATCTACCGGTAAAATTTTCGTAAATGCGTAATTTTCTATAAAATCCATACTAAGAGATTCTAAATTTCTTGTATGTACATTACCTTTCGACAGTATGTATTTTATACAAATTCCATACAAGTTTCGAGCAAAAAGATCCTATATTTCGAGTAAAATTATAACAAATATACTACGAAAGTCAATCGCACTTGACACTGACATCTTTCAATGTAGAATTTTCTTAATATAGTAGCTGTTTCAAGCATAGCTGGTTAATTTATGAAATTTAATTTCTTTATAATTTTATAACTATATCCATTTAATATGAAGTATAAAATGCAGTTAAATCGTATAGAGTATAGAGAATACAATGTTCTTTAATATTTATAATAACATTAAATGTGAAAAAATGATATTTAGCATCGTTTTTTCAAGAACAACTGTTAAAATCTTCAAATGAAGCTACTTCCGGTTGCCCAATTATAACAAAAATTTAATCAGCTCTTCATATGGATGCAACGAAGAGACGAAAATTTTTTTACACATACACGCGCACGCACGCACGCACGCACGCACGCACACACACACACGCACGCACGCACACACACGCACGCACGCGCGCTCTCACACACACACACACATCATCGTACAAATAGTAAAATCGTATTCTAGAGACTTTAAAACATGCTTATTCATTAAAAACTCACCACCGAATTTTTTGACCAGACAATACCTTCCTTACCTAAAGGTGACGGAAAGTAAAAATTTAAAAAAGTATTTTCATCCTTTTTATTCAGCCTGTATTTAAGTATTTATAAGACTTTAGTTTCATTGACATATTTTAAAGATTTATATATATGATCTAGTTTTTAAGTCCTTCCATTTTTAATGCACTGCGAGCACGAATGAGTAATAAGCATTTCTGATCATAAATAATATTTCTTAATCTAATTGATACGTTCTTTTATGCTGCTTGACATTACATTGACATAATTGATAGAGATTATACATCAATAATAACTTACTCATTGCTTTATTGTCCACGTTAGTGATTTTTGTTGTACTGACTGTGATACTTGTAATTTTACTGTCAGGCGGACTTTATGAGCTTGACTTCCAATAAATATTAATCGCAGTAAATTAGTTTTATTAGAATATTGTTTAGTTACAGACCAATAAATAGTTTAACGATGATTTTCATTCATGGAATAAACATTAAAGTAGATGACCATAATAATAAAATGGGAATGGACTGAATTTTATTGACATTTAATTTTATTCGATCAGTATGTAAACTATTTCATTTCACTATTAAAATTACGCGCCTTGTCCGGATAACCATAAAGTATATACGTATATAATTCTAAATTGAGTCGAATCTTATATGTGAATTCAGTACATAAATTGACAATTATTATTATTAGACTTATATACCTACGTAAGGTTTACGCGTTTACGAATTATATTGTTGTCCAATTTATATATTGGATGAACACGAGAAATCGTGACATAGGCGTTTAACATGGGAAAACAACCTGTGCATTTTTCTATTTTCTTTTTCTATGCGTTTAATTTTTTTGTTAATCTTTGTTTAAATTTAATTTCATGTAAACAAAATACTTTCTTGATTTATAAATACCTGTTATAATCATTGTACGGGTTAGTTGGAAGAACAGCCCTTGGCTGAACCTCGCCTTTGACATACGGTCAATAAAGATTTTTATTATTATTATTATTATTATTTTTATTATTTTCAAATATTGTCTGTCCCGTAATCGTACATTAAAGTTTTATAAGACATGATTTTCGCGCACGCGTCTTAGAAACGAGCGGCGTACCGCAAGTTTTCTAAGGGGACAAGTGCGCTGAAATGTCTTATGAAACGTGTGTTTTATACTATTTTTTCTATTTTCCTTTTGTCAAAAAATATTTAAAAGTACAGGTTATTTCATTTTTAGCAATTTCTGTTTCATGAGCCAAAATAGAAAAAACATTTTTTTACTCCTATGCTTTAATATACTTATTAAGTATTTATTACATGTACTTGAATGACACGTACTATGATACAGATTTTCTTTTCATTTCGATACAGATAATCGTTATGATAATGATTAAAAATAAAAGTAAAACAAAGTGCATATAGTTTGAATATTATTTTAATATCTTAATATTTGATAGAAACCGACAGTGTGTGTGAATAATTGACTTCATACACCTATGGTAGAAGTTTTGTTAGGTGTGTTTTACATGTTGTATGTATATTCCGCTATATCTTGTAATATGGAACATAATTACACGATGCATATATTTCATGCATCAAGTATAATAAACTTTAGTATACTTAGGTAACATAATACGTTGCGGAAAATTCAAACATGCTTGAATTTTCTGCTACATAAATGAATAAATAAATCCAAAATAATCGCCATTCATGGGCTGGAAAACTATTAATGTGTTACCTTACTTATTTTTGCTTCAAAATTGGAAATGGTATATTAATACCGGGACAAAGAGACTAATCATACGAAAATCATCAGGAAAAATTTAAGTGACCCTGCATTCCAAAGAGTTTGACAGATTTTGATAAAATTTAAAATATGAAGTGAAAATTCAAATAATTAATTCCTGTACTAGAACTATTAACATCTTAAAAAATTCAACACTATAAAACAATGTTTCGTGCGTTCGATTCCCGACGACTGACAATGTGTGATTTGTCGTAAAAATAAATACAGCTACTTGTATTTATCACACTCGGATGCTATAAGCTGGCCACTTATACATCTTAAATAAATGTAACAATGGCTGAAATCCAACCGGCAATACGTGGTAAAACACTGCGGCTCGGTGAGTCCAGTTGGAGGGTAAACGGCGACAGCTGTATACAAGCCCTAAATAGATAGATCAAATAATATTAAAATTAACATTAAAATTTGAAAATTTTAAGCTAGGGTTGGCATGATTTAAATCATTTGATTTACACCGTGATTTAAATCATGATTTAAATCATGATTTAAATCAACTGATTTTTTTTAAATCATTGATTTAAATCAAATTTTATAGAATAATACATTTTTGTAAGAAAATCAATTTCAAAAAATCTGATGTGGACACCACACGACTTCCTTGTACGCAAGACCAATATGAAGTATAGACCCAATTATAAAATTGCACGTATTTGACGTAATTTGACATTAACATCTACTTTTTTATTTTTTTGTTATTTCTTCTCCTAATCCATAGCAAGCTTCATTACAAAAACCAAAAAGTATATAAGTTTTAAATTTACTTATTTCGCTTATACAAAGGGCTAATTTAATAATACTTGATGTGCTGGACGCAGAATTTAATTCTCTAAAACTCTTATTTGAAGCATTTATTGCTAAAATCAAAATAAAACCATTTTATTCAAGAAAAACTGTTAACAACTTCAGGTAATATATCACTTCCGGTTAGCCTGTTTTAACCAAAATCTACTATGTTATTCCAATTGACACAAAAGTCTTATGTACCAAATTTGAAACGTTTTGGATTATATTTTAATATAGTTTTTCATTAAAATCTATTATAGGCTTCAAATAAAGTACCATTTCTGGAAATTATGTAATGACCAAAAAGGGAGGTGCACAACTAGATGTTATAGAAGTCCTAAATACAAAATTTCAACTTTCTACGGCTTACCGTTTTTGAGTTATGCGAGATACGTACGTACGTACGTACAGACGTCACGACGAAATTAGTCAAAATGGATTCAGGGATGGCCAAAATGGATATTTCCGTTGAAATATGGAAACCGAAATTTTTCGCGAATACAATACTTCCGTTACTTCGTACAAGGAAGTAATTATTTTAGATACCTACATTGTTAACAAAAAGAAATTTATACAATATAATATAAAAATATATACATATATACCGGGTGTCTACTTTTTTATGAACCATAGGAAATACAATGATTTTTTTTATATTTGTGAATTCTGCCTTATTAATTTTAGAACTAAAGTGTAAATACAAAATATGTTCAGAATTAAATACTGCATCTAATTGATATAATAGGTTCTTGTAATGCATTCTTTGGGGTTTATAGCAGATTTCGTTTTCGTTTATGAAATAAAATATTTATATTGCTTTTAAAACAATTAAAAAGTGCAAAACACCAACATGTGTTTAAAAATAAAAAAATAATGTTTTTTTTATTTTTAAAAATTCTATGATTTATTTATTTACTCTTCTGTCACTGCCAGATAACTTCAAACATATGTTTTGTTGTGATTCTTTTGTGAAGTGCGAAATATATTTTTTTATTATGCCTAGTTACAATTATTGCATCCTGGATTGTGATTTGAATTCATTAATTAAAAAAGAATCTTTTCCTTTTTTCCTGAGAATAGTAAAGAGAAAAAGTTAGTATTGCCAACTTAATTGCAAAAATTTAAAAGAAGTTTGTCGGCCTGGCACACTTTTTTCATTTCACAAATTTGCCGGCAGAGACGCTATAATAAGTAGTAATATGGTCTATAAGGGGAGTAAAAAAATGCCTAAAAATACACTTCATGATGAAGTCATTACGAAACCCAAATACCGTATCGCAACAGCCTTCATTTCGATACGCAATTTTTTGTTTTAGAAGGTTGATAC